>OY982541.1:8400000-8767500 GCA_963859965.1 Ceramica pisi | reverse complement strand
CTTCGCACGGGTGCAATGCTGATACTAAATACATATAAACCTTCCTCTTCAATCACTCTATCTATTAAAAAAAACCGCATCAAAATCCGTTGGACAGTTTTAAAGATTTAAACATACATGGGGATATAGGGACAGAGAAAGCGACTTTGTTTTATACTATGTAGTGATAGCAAAACGACGTTTGCCGGGTCAGCTAGTTTTTAGTATAGATTATTGGAATAGATTTCAGTAAGTAGATACCAGAATAGAAACAAAGAAAATACAGTTGACGGGAGCGAAGCCACAGGGGACAGCTAGTTTTTAATAATAATTAATTGTCTTTCTGCTACTGTGTTAAATCATGAATAAAATTGTTTATTTATTTGCATCATCTTTCTACTACAAGAAGGTTTTTCATTCTTTTATAATTTAGATACTTTCTGTTCTCATAATAAAAGTAGAACTAAAAGATATTCCTAATACAAATAAAATCTTTTCAATCCCATAATCAGAGATGTGATTTACCTAAGAAGCAACTACTAGTATCTGAAAAACTTAAAAAAAACATTTCGTATCTTGTATTTAGGTACTTTCATTTAATATCTTAGTATTTTACTTATTTATTGGCTTTGCATTTTTTTCATTACTGTATAAACCACCTTCTAGACATTTAAAGGTTAAGTTAGATTAAATCCAAAGAAATTTGAAAATCTAAATAATTGCGGCAATTTGCTAGATTTCAAGAAAACCTAAACCGACATTTTAGCAATATTGTTCAGTTTCAGCCTGAAGTAGAGAATAAAAAAACACGCAAAGAATAATATGTAAAAGACGTTCTCCTCACTGAAACACGAAAAATGACTAGATCTGTAAAACAAAATCGGAGACTCAACATTATTGCAACTATTTTATCGATAAATTTAATATACTTCAATTAAAACAAGAACGTATTGTGTCATCTTTAAAAAGTATTAAGAAGTATACGTTCTTCTTATATTTTTATTTATTAAGTATTTAAGATATACAATTTCCAAAAGTATCTTGTATTTGGTATCTCAAATAGTTATTGTATTGGTATCTTGTATTTCAGATACTGTTTATAGTGTATCGTGTACAACTCTGCTGGCCATAATTTTCAATAATATTAACTCAAGATTAGTGACATAATATTTATATACTTTTAAGAACAGCGCCATCTAGTTACAGACTTTGTTACCAGACACAAGGCCTCTGTGCTTACTACGATACCCATGGTTCAGCAAAACGAAGTTTCTCTAACCGTGAATGTTGTTCTTTGTAAAATGAGTAAGATTTTCTTTTCAGAAATTAATTCATCTTATTCAAAACACTATTTTACACAGTTATACCTAGATATTTTTACTATGTGAATTCTTTTTTATTCCAACTCATATAAAGCTCTTGTATAAGCTATAGAAAAGCGTAATGTTGAATGCTTTTCAGTTTAGTTAGAGATACCAGCATCCGTTGTAAACCTTCTGAAATCATACAGATGGCGTAGTCAGTGGCAGTAACTGGTGAAGTAAGGCTTGTAGAAAAACCTGAAAAACTCATTCGTAGTTGAGTGAGATATTAGTAAGTGAATTTAAAGCATTACAGTGTCATATATTGTTAGTGTAAACGCTTATACTCCATAACTTGAATGTTCGTGTTTAAGAACATTTTAAACAAATGGAAGTATTCAATCAGTTGTTTAGCTATACTATATAATACTTTGAAATAAAGGTACTTAATTAAACGCCAGTTTCTGGGAAAGATATCGCATTATTATAGCGTTAGCATAGGTGAGTCAATTGATGACTCATCTCCACTA
This sequence comes from Ceramica pisi, assembly GCA_963859965.1. Taxonomy (NCBI): domain Eukaryota; kingdom Metazoa; phylum Arthropoda; class Insecta; order Lepidoptera; family Noctuidae; genus Ceramica; species Ceramica pisi. The sequence goes on along the minus strand of OY982541.1, from coordinate 8,765,690 downwards.
TGAACAGCTAGATAACGAGCGTTTGACAATTTGACACAATTATTGTGTGATAACTTTCTTTTGAGGCATTGGGTCAAAATCTCGCTAAAAACCGGACAAGTGCGATTCGGACTGGCCCACCGACGGTTCCGTAAAAAAGTATAGATGACCGCACATACCGTTACCCATAATGATTGAGTCGTACCTTGAATAATACATACTATATTTTTTATGATTTATTTACAAAATATTGATTCCCTTGAGAGTGTCTAAATATACAGTTTTTGCGGCATATACGGCGGTAACTTTTTTTACGTCAATTTAGAAGTTTGATTTTTTCAAGGCTTTATGGGAATGTAGTAGACCTGAGCGTTTAATTTTTTCTACTCGATACATTCACGCGTTCCCGAGTTACAGGTTCTTTACAGACAGACATCAATATGATCCTGTAAAGATTACGATATTTCCATTTGAGGTACGGATTCCAAAAAATACACAGGTAATTTGATTTATGTACTTTTATTACATACAACAAATTCTAAACCCCTGCCTTATATCTACTTAAAACTAAAAGTTCGAACAAGTTATTGTCAAACCGCTGCACCTCAAACTACTTCACTCATACAGGCCTAGTATTTTATTTAACTTTGAGAATTGAATATAAGAATAGGCATTATTTTGGAAGCTAACAATGGTTCGTAAGCAAATGTAACAAATAGTACTAGGCGACCAATGCTAAAACACATCATATTTAAAGTTATATCTACTCACTACAATAAAATTAAAAAATCACATCATCGTTTTCCATCAGACGAGATGCGGTCAAAGCGATTACATCAATGTATTTATAATAAAACCTGGCCAAGTGCGAGTCGGACTCGCACACGAAGGATTCCGTACTATAAACCTTAATTTTTATAATATGTTGTTATAGCGATAATAGAAATACACAATCTATGAAAATTTCGACTGCCTATCTATTGTAAAATTGTAGTTCCTAAAACGTAACAAACAGTTGTGTTGCTGGGGAGTTTGTTGGCCACTTCTTCTCCACAGCTAAAACACTAGGAAGTGGTGACGGGCGGGCGTTTTGGGGGACTGTCTTTTGTAAAACTTGACGTTCAGAAAGTGCTGGCTCTCAGCCTAATTTGAATAAAATAATGACTTTTGAATTTTATTATTGTTCTTGAGATACAGCCTGCTGACCGACAGCCGAACGGACGGACGGACAGGACGACAAAGGAGGCTTAGAAATAGGATTCCATTGGTTACTCTTTGGGTACGGAACCCTAAAAAACCAATTAAATCTTGCAAACAATGACAAAAAAATTAAACTTACAATTTAATGTTCATTTCTTAGTAGAAAAATCTTATTTCCGTCTTTATTTCTACTTACTATACCTACATACTAAACATTCAGACGTTATATCTGCAAAAGTATATCGTTTTGTATATAAGAAGGTACATTAGAATGGTAGCAACGACAACGCTTGACGAATGTAGAATATTTCGCCAAAGTACTTTTACCGTGGCCTATGCCTGAGTTTGCTTATATTGAATAAACGTGAGTTGAATAGACAACTAGGGTTGCCGCGCGCTCTTTTTGTTTTATTTTATTCCAATTTGACCTGACTAGAACGTTTTATTTTAAAATTAAAAGAACCATTTTTTTTAAGAATCTGCTAATCAACTTTATCTAAATACTAGTTTTTGATTAAATTATAATAAGCTAAGTTCTTCTGGGTTATCATCGGCTTTGTCTCTGTCATCTCTAACACTCTGGACTTGATTCAAGAGTAAACCCATCTAAATTAAAAATAAAAACTAAACTAGTGGTCCCGACGCCTGGACGTTGGCTTGTCGTAAGAAAAAAATACTAGTACTTTTTTCTCTCAAACTCAAATACTACACAGAAAAAAAAACATCAAAGTTGGTCCAACCGTTAAGGAGTTGTTTAGTGACGTAGTTAAAAATTTACTGACTAGGACTGTGATACAATTATTTACAACAAATTAATGATAAGTCTAGCATTAAAAGCATTTTATATAACTCATGAGTTGACTCCTACCTTAGATACCTACAATTCCCTATTTGCACGTTACAAATTGGAGGCGGAGTCCGAATCAACAAAAGATTAGAGAGAGACGGAGTGACAAACTGTCAATCACTATTACAAAGGGGAATAATCCCTGTATTGTAAAAAGATGTTTACCAAGTTAATGCGTACCTTCATTTAAAAGTATTTCAACAGTTATCCGAGTCAATAACAATAGATATATTAGTACTAATCACTTTGTTGACAGGATTTTGAGAGTTTTTCTGTTAATTTGTTTGTTGTTTACTTTTGAGCAAATAAAGATTGATTCTTTTGTTTTGTTATCTGTTACTGATTAGGGTTTAAAATTTTCTTGTCAAATGATCGGCTTGACTGTATGGCATATCACATGACCATTTCGTTTTTTTTATGAATGATTCTCTAAAAGCGTTATCAAAAATATAGATTTTTGATCTGCCTGTAGTCTTGTCCCTTTCACACAAACTGTCAACCAACAAGATGAATAAGGACAAACGTGGAGTACCTTATTCGTCTTTTAAAGAAATACCTAGTGATATTTTTATGAACGATATCGACTAAAGAATTGATTTAAATTTAACTTAATTAAAAATGATGGTAACGATTGAAACCTAATTATTACTTTATGAAGAATGAAAATGCCTATAGGATAGTGTTTTAAGATTCGAGTAAACTAGTTTTAACAGCACCCATTCGTTTATTTGTGTTATTAACGAGTTTTTTTATAACCTGTTTATTTTCCGAATTTTATTTCTAATAAAAATAAAACCAAAATAAAAAATATTCCCCGAAAGCTTTGGTCCGTTCAGCCCTATGCCGCAGCCGCCGCGAAAGATCATCAATCATCGCGGCAAGACAATCACAACCGGCGACACATCTGCCACGCTCGCACCGTACCGCGCCGCTCGACACCGCGGTGCAACTCTGCATCGACACCGCTCGGCAATCTTCGTTAATCATCGGTAATTTTCGGGCAAGATATGCATAAAGTTCTGAAACGTTGATAGCTAGCTATATAGTAGGGTAGCTAATTTTGATGATGATGTGTTCTACTTTCGAACAGGTCGAATGAAAGCTATTTTAGGTGTACAGATTGTTTTAAAAAGTGTCTATGGAGTTTATTTCGCGTTCTTCTATAGGACAGGATAGGATAGGATCTACGCAACATGCATCTGCCGCTCTGGCAATGACAGCGCTGAGCATGTTTTGCTGTAAAAAATACTTGCTGCTCATGTCGCAAGCGCGGCAGAACTACATTCATCATTTTGGCTGATCGACCTTGACTATTCAAAGGGGCTTATAAAACAGTTTATTCGAATTTAATTTCACATTTGGATTTTTCATAGATTGGATAGGAGACATTTTTGCAGGTAAATGTTCCCTCCTGTTTACTTACTGCATTATTAATGCAAAGTAAACAATAGTCCGTGTTGTCCTGTTATTTGACAGCAAACGAATAACAAATTTGAATTTAAAAAATTACGTTAAGTAGGTCATTTCGTTCGCATAATTAGCCTATGTTGCTCAGGGATAATGTAGCATTCTAATGGTGAAAGATTTTTTTTAAATCAGTTCATTAGTTTTTGAGTTTATTCGTTACAAACTAATAAAAACGTAGAACATTTTCTTCTTCGTAGGTACTAGTAGTGCAAATAAAAAAGATATAAAATTTACAAACTAGGTACCTAAGTATTCTTTCTGTAGACAACTCATTTGGCAAACAATTGAAAGTCAACATTTTTTTTTAACTTGATATGGGTTTGCTCTTGACTATAGTCTTGGTCAACATTTCATTTATTATGTGGGTACATAAAAAAATCATTTGACTAATTACTCTTTTTATAATCATGTTAACTGGTAAATTCTGAGCAATGAAGCCGAAACTGCAATGAAGGTTTAGCCGACCACTGACTTATACTTAGTCCTTTATTTTATAATCACTGGTAGATAAACTTAGCACCATCTCGCACTAAGCGATTCCAAACGTCTTTTATAATGCGCACAGCAAGAGTGGAACTCTTTTTGCCCGCATCTGTGTTCCAAACGCTTACAACCCTCATCTCATTACAGTCAGAGTGAACAGGCTCCTTCTGGGTAAGCTTGCTCCATCGTAGACTTTTTTCCCCTGCCATCTCTGACCTAGACTAGAGTCAAGAACAAAACCCATCTATACTAATATTATAAAGCAGAAGAGTTTGTTTGTTTGTTTGTTTGGTTGAACGCGCTAATCTCAGGAACTACTGGTCCGATTTCAAAAATTCTTTCAGTGTTAGATAGCCCATTTATCGAGGAAGGCTATAGGCTATATATCATCACGCTAAGACGAACAGGAGCGGAGCAGTAATGGAAAATGTGACGCAGACGAAGCTGCGCGGGTCAGCTAGTCTCAAATAAAAGAAAACTATAGTTGTAGGCTTCAGATATATTTATACTTTGGGTCGCCAGCCAAAAAGGTTAAAAGCATTAAACTAAGGCTGGGTTGCACCATCTTACTTTAACAATAACAAACATCGAAACTTCAGTTAAATTATCGATTAGGCCAAAAATTTGTTGCACCATTTGACAAATAGTTAAATGACGTCATAACTTTAACCGTAACTGTAACCGCTCACTTTCCGCTGGTTAGTGTTATTGTTTGTGTTAAATTATCCGTCAACTATCAAACGCGTTGAATATAATCTCTTGACTTGACTCTTCCCTTCAACTTTAACAAAGCTAATGAATTCGCTGGTGCAACACATTTCACTATAACCGTTAAAGTCAGCGCTACTGTTAGTGTTAAATTTGACACAAACTTTAACTATAACTTCTTCTATGGTACAACTCAGCCTTAGACATTCAACGAAGTTTTACAAAAGATGTTCGACACAGAAAACGCCATTTTTTTTTACATTGCCGGGGCCACACTAGGAATTTCTCCTGTATCATGAGTTCTTTGTATACAATCTAATATTCTTGTAGGGACACCAGCTTCTGTTTTGTGCTTGTTAATAAAATAAATAATATCTAATTTATTGGAGACTATGGGTAATCAAATTTATTTTTGTTTTACTCTTGATTGGCATACGCATGAAACCTACAAATTGTGCTTGTCGCATAAAATTAAATTAAAATACTATAGGGTTGTAGTTTATTTTATTCAATATTCACTTCGTTAACGATACTGTAACGTTCAAAAATCGTGCTAGGTTCATTACATTTTGATGATTGTTTTTTTTCCTAGTGGGCATGGTATTGGTAAGAATAACTAATAAAAGTTGTTCACAATGAGCAAAATGACTCCTTTTCAGATTTAAACTGCTACACCCTGCATAGCACATGGCTATACTGTACCATAAAACACGCAATGTAGCCTCGCCTTGAACCTAGTTTTAATAAAACCGCCAACTTGCTAGCGAATATAAACATTATTAAGGCCTCCAACCCTTGGTTTTAATCTCACATACGCGCCTAGTTATATTCTCGTGAAAAATCACTTTCCATATTTCACTAGTACAATATTGTAATATTGCGTGGGCTTCGTCTTAATAAACATTTTTTTTCGTCATATGAAAATGACATTCGGGCGTCACGTGTGATTTTGATGAAAAAATATAAAAGAAATGATGGGATCGACGGCGAACCTCCTATCCGCTGCTTATTTCCTTGTCTTTATAAAGGCAACCCTTATGGTGTGTATGTGTGAGTGTTTTTTATATGTATGTAGGTACCTATACTAGAAAGGTTAAGGTACTTAGTTAAACAACGGTAAACAATCTTCACACCAAAAAAACTACTGCTTAAACTAATGATTCAATTGATTTAGTAATCTTTATTGTTATATTTACATTGGTTGTTATTTGCAAGTTATTGTTAAACAGAGCTTTTAAATAGAAAATATTTAAAAGTCACATTAAGATTGTTTACCTATTTTTTACTACCTAAACCTTTATAACATAGGTGTGTATTTATATAAAATAGTTTACTATTTAAATAAAACCCTACTACTAGATATTTTAAACGCATATGGACGTTTGTTACTTGTTCACGAAAACATTTTACAGTATTCCAGCTTGTAGATCAGAATAATAGGTACCTACATAGGCACATTTAGGTATAATAAGGGGATAATAATAATAATAATAATAATAATATCCTTGGACATTCCACACAACACCATATAGTCCCAAGCTAAGCAACCTAATGCTTGTGTTATGGTAACTATATGGCTGATAAACTACTAATATACATTTTTTTTTTTTTTTTTGTAAATACATACATATTATAGATAGAAAAACACCCAGACTCGGAACAAATACTTGTAGGTCTTACAAATATTTGTTCCGTGCGGGAATCGAACCCGCGACATGCTGCGCAGCAGTCAATCGCTCAACCACTGCGCCAACCGTGTCGTCAAACTATCTGGATGGGATGGACTAGCTAGTATGTCAGAATTGGAATATATAAACAGAACTGCTATGTACAGAAACAGATGTCATTATAATCTCTGCTTTATGAGAACGTGTTAAGTATTTTTAGTACAAGAAGACTTCGTTAGACCAACTTGGCTCCGTGGGTGTGGTACCTATCTACTTTTTTTTTTTTCTTATTTAGGTATATAGTATAGATAGTTAACGTAGGTAAACTCCAAGATGGAGGACATAATAAGGATTTCCACCCCATTACCAAAAAAACATCAACAGGACCCTTAAAATAGTTCTAACATACAAACCAAAAGCCACAGTCTACATTTGATAGCACAACTTACACGTATTATTTGACAAGTAATCCTACAATACAACACACTTATTTGGAATCAGGGATTGACTTTTGGAGTGTTATACTAAGTATGCTCGTGTTTCCATTTTTAATAGCGTGTCTTTATTCTATAATTGTTCACATAAAAAAAACATAAATATAACCCATTAAAAAAGCCATACCACAGTCTATAATATTTGAAAGCATAACTTACCCAGTATACCCATATAATAAAGAACATTGCAGTATTCCGATTGCTTTTGATAAATGAGCATCATTATTTTGCCAAGTAATGCTACAATTTACTTACCTACAGAGTAATGTATATTGCTCTTGTATCCATTTTTGAAAACCGTTTATCTTTAGATATTTTATAATTCTGAAAAGAATCAAAAAACTAACCTGTAACCTATCAATAATATATCAGCTATAAATCACATTATATATTTGATAGCACAACTTCCGCAGTATACCCACAGCATACACATATAATAAAGAACATCGCAGCATCCCGATTGCGTTTGACAAATGAGCATCATTATTTGACAGACGGCAGATCGGGCGCACTGTCGACATGCTGTGTCTTTTGTTTTATTAAAGTCACCCTCCATTGATGGGATGAGGGATGATGTTACATGATGCGAGCTTGTAAGTATTATGAGGTAAGATCGGTTGGTGGGCCCTGGCTGTGTAGCCAGTTAGGTACTTACTTATAAATCTGGGAAGAAGTTTAGCTAAATAACTGAGATACAATCATAATGAAAAGTGAAAACTGATCAGTTATAACAAAGGAAATCCTTACATTAAACGATATTTATTTTGCAAATTCGTTATTTTTTTATTCAAAACGGGGTAACTCCTGGCCCAAATCACACCTGATAGAAAGTGATGATTAGGCCGAAGATGGAAGCGAGTTTCACCCGGAATCCTCTTACGCAGAGGAACTGGCTATCATAACTCTAACTGCCAGAACACAACAATGCTGTTAACATTGTTGTTATGGCGACAGACTTAGACATGATGGTGGTAGCTTGCCAGGCGGACTTAAAACAAGTCCTACCACCAGCCAAACCGAGCAAAGATTTGCCCCCGCTGGGAACCGAACACGGGACCTCTGGGTCTGAATCAGGTGGTTTAACCACTAGACCGAGGCGGTTAGTGTCACCTGTTTAGCACCACCCGGGGACCACGTGTAGGGATTCGCTGAAGGGTATTCTCCTACGGACGCGGGTGACTCGGCCCACATATCGGCGTTATGTTACAAAATAACACTTGAATACGTCAATCTTTGTCGTTAATTTAAACTGGATCTGGCCTGTGTTTCCTAGCTGAGTACCCTGCGGTGAAACACTGAAACAAACACAAAGAATAAATGAATCAAGTCACTACAATCAACGATCCATATAAATATTATTATGAAAGCATTAATGCTATAGTAACTCTGTCTGTTTTGTAGTTCCGTTTTCAGGCCGTAGTCGCTTAGCTGAGCTTAATGAAAATCAACATAATTATGTGACATAGCCTAGGTCTTAAAGAATGACATATAGCACTTTTTATCAACATAGAACGCGGTTGAAGCCACGGGCGGAAGCTAGAAACTTACACCTATGTAATACTTTTTTACTGCACTAAACATAACAAGTACATTACAACACGCAAACATAATAACTCATGTCTCAACAGAACATCTAATTGAAACATAAAACCCTATTAAGCATATTAATTAAGCTAAAACAACTATATAAAACCCTGAGAACGCAGCATGAATTCATTACAGAATCGAATCATCGGCTGTCTATTACGACTAGGGTTGCCACAAAGCCGGATCGAGCGACAAAAGGAAACGCGGCCCGGGGCGAAATCTCGCGGGCCATAAATCATGGTACGACGGAAGCAACCCTAGCGCGATTCTCAAACGCTCAAGGGGTTCATTTTAATGCTCTGTTATATTTATCTGTTATTATTATTTTTAATAATGCGGTGTTTTAGGCTGTAGCTTTTTTGGGTTTAGGTTGAAATCCTTAAAATGGGTAGAAAATACCTGTTTGTTAATATTTTCACATCTTCAGGGCTCAACGTACTTAAATGAAACTTGACTCACAAGTCGACCATGGGGTCTAAAAAGGCCACTTCAGCAGAATCAGAAAGCCAATCACGCTACCCGTCTCTGTCAAATTTGCCCAATCAACCTTGAACCTAATGCCTTAGCGATAAAGATGAAAATTAAAATTGAAAGATTGTTGTGTGGTTCATATTATGATTATGCTAAAGTGGCCTTTTGAGAGCTGCTTGTCATGGAATAGGACAAAGGATCTAATATATACAAGTAACGTTTTTTTTTTTTGGGATGGGAAATCATCCAATGACTCCTCCCGCTCTGGGTGTAGCGGGAGGGAGTGTCAGACTTCTACTGACATATACAAGTAACCTAAGTAGTAAGTTTAATTTTAGTGAAACAACTTTTGATCCACTGAAAATAAAAATCTCGTGTTTCACACATGCAATATCTGTATTTCAATTACCTACTTATATTTTTTTATGTAAATCATTAGTCTAAAAATTATTGATAGGTTGCTACATAACCATTTTATGTCTCAATATCTGCATATAAAAAAGACGCACAATTTGCCATGGCCCGATTTCGGTTAGTACTTAGTACCTAATTAAGATAGTGTTACATTTAACACTATCTTAATTAGGTACTAATCGCGCTAATAAAATTCGGTTGGAACGCAACTGAACTGTAGCCATTTCACAACTTTTTTAAACACTCCGTATCGCGCTAAACGTTTGACAGAAACTTGGAACGCAACTGCATCACAACTGTAACGTAACCGCTGTCAAACAAAAAGTTGAAACAGTGCTACTTTTTCGTGACTTTTTCTCAATCGTTCGCGTTGTGTTGTTTGGATTTTGAAGGAAAATTCGAAAATATTTGTAAAGGTTACGATATAGTTTTGACGCAACTTTGGTTGAAGTTTAATTAAACTTTAGCGCGATACCAAATTCCTTACAGGTGAATCGAAATTAGATCATAACTAAAACTGAATTGGAAACGAATTGCAAGCGGACCTAAACTTTTAAAATTAGCGCGATTGGCCTCCTGCGCATGTGCATAGAAGAGATTTCTTTAGAAATATGCTTCACTTTTGTACCTATTTTTCTGTTGCCTGCTTCGTATTACATGTGTGTACATAAATTGTTAAATAAATAAATAAGTTATGGTATTTCTGTAGGACATTGTACAAGTCAGTGCTTAATGCGAATATAGTTTGCCTAAACCATGAGTAATTGAAAAAAAATGCTGTATGACTTATATTCATTAGTATGGCATTCGAAAATCAATTAAATTAAGTATATTTTACCAATTAATAAATTAGACAATGTTTATTCATATCCACGGTTGGCTTGAATTGCACTTTCACATAACTGGTTACTTAATTAGGTATATTGAGTCAACCAAATTATATATTTAAATATTATCGAAACAAATGATGCAATTATTTACTGGAAAAAAGGATTAGTGTTTTTTTTTTTGTTGCTACTTGGCGTTAGAGGTTGGTTCCATGGTATGAGTCGTTTAAAAATATTAATTATTAAGTATACACATAAAACTAAAAGTAATTCGCTATACCGAACTTCAAAAATATGAAAGAGTAAAATTGCCGACAAAAAATATGGTTACCAATTAATCAGAGCGATTTCAAAAAGTCATAAAATCATCAATACTGAAACATAAAATAATAACTGTAGATTCAAAAATCATGCCAATATCAAGTAAATGTTATGTCAATAAGAAAACAAGTGGATAAAATTCCCAACTTTGAAGTCATACAGAGAGGATAATGCCACCGACTCATAAATAAGATACGCTAGTGAGATGCGGAAACTTCACTCAGGTGTTTTGGTTTGTTTGAAATTTTCATCGTAAACAACAAATTTGAAATCATAAATAATCAGGATTGTTGGTCCCATAACCCGATTTTAAGGTGCTTACTTGCAATAGCGAATGTAGATGTCAAAAGTCAATTAAAAAAAATTGTAAGTATTAGGTACATAATTTATTAAAAGGCACTTTTGTCAAAAACTCAGTTTTTCTCTGCAGGTTTATCAGAGAAAACAGATGTTAAGATAGGTTTATTTTTTTGTTTTACTTGAAATTGTGCGTATCTTTGGGGTGAGTAAACTATTTTTCTTTCTTTTATTTCTAGATAATCCCAGATGCCTACAAATCACACTGCTACTGGCATAAGAGAAGACCTAGAGAGATCACATTTGAGATTCACCAGCGCCACCTATTGTTTCTCGTTATCTCTTTTAAGTTTCTCGCTGATTTCGTTATTTACCACACGCCGGAGATATTTACCTAAACTACTATAGGTACTTATCACTCGAACTAGAAATCGTTGTGAAATTCTATCAGTAAAGAACCACAGCTAATCACCAAGCGACTAATCATCTTATCATCTTATCTTATTTTTATCTTATCTTCTTTTGCTAGGCAAACCTATTAATAGGTAGAAAAAAAAATTATGCGGGTTCTTATCATTATATATACCAACATGAAAAATAATAATATATAGAAGCTCGTAAACAAATAATTAAATATTTTTGCTATGGGTAGGTATACAGTATACATATTTATACTGTAATCCAATGATCGAGACTATTTTTAAGTGACGACAATTTAAAGAAAAAAAACACAAATAATTAAAATTATTTTGAGCGATTACTTCCGCAGGTTATTGTTGTCATTTTTTTTTTTTTGGATTAAGTGATTACTTTTTTTTTGTAATTAACTCGTTTTACCCGCAATTAAAGTTTGTCATCATTAAAATAAATTTGAAAATGCATGCAATAAATAGAGTTCCTTGTGAATAATTATAGTGAATGTTACTCGGAAAGGTAAATACGAGTTTTTCGGAAGTTATGGCTGTTCATATCAAAATCAAAAGACAATATTGTATTCAAACCAGGCTGAAACTCAGCTCTTTTTGAACGTCAAAATTTCCATGATGAAAATCTTCAGCCCGTCCCCACTTACTAATATTTTAGCTGGGAAAAAAAATTGGCGCAACAAACTACCAGTAAATATTGTGAGTAACAATTACATTCTCGAATTGAAATATGGGTCAGTGGTTCGATTAGATACTTGATTTAATACACTAAAATATAAATACCAACACTAAAATAATATGTTTGTCATAAGGTCTGCATGACCTTATGACAAACATACCTACTGGCATATTGTCACACACGAATGCTATTCAACACAGCTCCAGCACTCTATATAGATCCCGTATCGATGATTAGTATCCTTGTAAACCGTCGAGTGCGGAAAGCTCTTGATAAATAGTCAAACGCTGGCGATAGGCCAACCTCGCGGAATAATCAAATTTTGTACCCAACGCTGCCTCTGCATTGCCGTGTCTTTTATGGATTTTATTCCCCCTAACAAGATGCTGTAGAGGGTTGCGGTTGCTTGAATTAAATTGTCGTTGATAAACTCTTGTGTGCTCTTAGGTTGAGAAGTGAAATATCAACGCGGATGGGTTCTTTGCACCGTCGTCGGGAGCTAAGTTAGTGCTTATTTTTATCCCGTAGCATAGCTTTCTACTCTTTATGGTATTCCTAACTAATATTATATACATGCGAATTCAGTTTGTTTGGTTAGCTGCACTTTCACACCTAAATCGATGAACTGGTTTTGATAAATTTTGGTATAAAGATAGATTTTTGCAAAAAAAAAAACATAACCCTCCTTCCTTCGCAGTCGGATAAAAATAAAACTTGAACGCGAACGAAACCCGGGGAAAAAGCTAGTTTACAAATAAATGTCTGTGACGGCCATATTCTCCCAAGTGTCGATGGGGTATTACGACATTATGCTGGCAAGTTCTAAATTCTTATTAGAGAATACTCGTGCAAGCTGTCAAATTCATACTTAATGATCCCAATACGAGTCTCCCACATTCAAACCAGATTTGAATTCCAATCAGACTTCCCGTCATTTTCCATATTCGGAGCTAATCGGAAATTGGACGGTATTCGAATAAGACTGCTATCTACACTCGTCAATGGGAACGACGTGTTTATTTTCAACAGAAGTTCACTGGGCCCGTGTTCGGCTAACAATCTTTATAAATAAAGCGAGCCCATTGCCTATTCATGACCGGGCAGAATTCGCCCCCTCCCCGCTCAGCTCACCCCGTATCAAACAAGCCCCTTCATGTCAAATACTCCGCGCCCCGCGTCTGTCAAACTCTTCGCCAGCGTTTGACAGGGATCCTCCCTCACTCGCGGGGGGGTGGAGTGCCACCTTTCACTAATCTTCAACACTCGAATTCCAACCTTATTTCTGATCATCTACAGTTGGTTTTCGGTTGTGTTTTGGAGTTCCACCCGCGCTGTCACGAGTCTAGGTGCAGGCGCCACGTCGAATGATGGATGACGTCAGGGAAGGTCGGCAGCATCACGCGTCATTCATGTGTACACAGGCGTAAGGGATACGTTTTTCGCGTGACGATATAATATTGGTGATATGCAAATTTGCTGTCGGCTCGCGTCGAACTGCCAGCGATTGTGTGCCTATAATAGTTGGACATAGTATCGGGTTTATTAGGGGCAGTTTTTCTTTAGGATCTACGTGGAATATGATTCTTTATTCTGTACACGAATCTTTTATAAATTATACTACATTTTAAAAATAACAAGTACTCAATGCTGATGCCTCACTCACTGCAACCCTCATAAAATCTTGAAAGAGAAACAAAGGGAAATACATGTCACTCCTTGGTTACAAAGTATGAAAGGCGAATATTCCATAGTTGAAAAGTCCTGTCGTCGAAACAAACGAATGCGAACCATTTTTTCGGCGAAACGTCCATAGGTGAAACGTTCTATCGACGAATCTCTTAAAAACCGAAACGTCCTGTCGGTGATCAGATCAAAGGAGAAACGACTGTCGGAGAACGGTTGCAGAATCGAATAAATTCGTCAGAAACCAGTAAAAGAACAAAGGTACATTTTCATTCCCATTTACAATATTCCAGTGAAATTCAGGTCCATTACAATTTTAATCTAAATCACATTAAAACCGCCATAAAAGCCAGCTTTTTAATTAATACCCAGCGTCTTCAAAATAGGTATATTATAAGTGTTTCTGCGGTTCAGTTAACAAGGCAGTGAGTCCCCGACTTGTTCCTCTAATGTATACTTTATGAAAATTAAATATTTCTCTCCCAGCCCGCGGCCGGAGTGGGGATTACAACAAATTTGCATTATTTAATGGATACCGTGCGTGAGGATTTGTCAACAACTTCACTTGTTTTGAACACGACTTTTGTTGGGAAAATTGTTTTTTTTTGGTAAGAAGGCGCAACTTGGCATTGGAAATTGTGTGGAAATCGATTAATTCCAAATATAAAAATAGAAATCCCAAAATATAATTCAAGATCCAAAAAATAAAACTGTTGGAGATTTGATCTAATCCGAGTTGGATTAGATTAAAACTCTAACAGTTTTATTTTGGTGATATGATGGTTCTATTATCGCATGACAAACTTACACTCATCAGACGCCGTCATTTGAGCATCTGTTTCTCCTTCGCGTTACTCATGTCATCGCACAGAGCTGCCGGTCGATTCTGTTGACATCTCACCGTGATCACTTAGGTGGAGTGAACGATAAGTGACCTGTCATGCCATCTTGTAATTATGGTTTGACAGCTCACTTGGCGTTCACTTCGCCTGAGTGTTCACTTCGACATGTTTACAGAATCGCACTGCAGCACTCATTGTTCATATGTTCACCCGCTTTCAATTTTAAGCACTAAAGTTCTAGGTTTCATGTTTGCCAGCAAACTTGAACTTAATTTCTCAAACAAACCGCTTGGCATTCCACATTTTTCCCTTCTTTATTTTTTCATGAATAAAACAACAGATTTCTACTTCCGCCGGGTAACTTCTCCCTCCCACCTTCGATTTATTCGTCGGATAAAGAAAACTTCTTTTAAAAATGTAGGTAAAGTTCCCTTTAATATTTTCCTTCTGTTAGATATCTCGCGGCCTGCCGTTCAAATTATGTGCATTTATAACTGTGTTTTTATTTTGTGTTTGAACGACAAAGTTTTTCCTTTGTTCAAGGTTAGATTCGAACGTGACAATACGGTAAAAAGCTATATAACTTGATAGTTTTATCAACTGTCAGGTCAATATAAACTTGTAGGATCCTCACCAACTTGCACCGCCATTTCTAGTCCAAGTTG
Source organism: Ceramica pisi (assembly GCA_963859965.1). Lineage (NCBI taxonomy): Eukaryota > Metazoa > Arthropoda > Insecta > Lepidoptera > Noctuidae > Ceramica > Ceramica pisi. Next base: position 8,750,634 of record OY982541.1, on the reverse strand, counting down.
ACGCCATGTATCTATTCTGAAAGAAGTTAAAACAAGAAGGTATTTTATAATCAAAGTTATTTTATTGATTTGTATAGGCACGTGCAGAAATACGTACCCATTATTAAAATACCACATTAATAAAATAATACATTTTAAACTGCCCATTTCTGAAAACCGTGAAAACTTTAAATGCAAAACCATAAGTACAGTAGACCTGACATATCTATTTATGAAGGATTATGTCCTCTCGACTCTCGATACAATCATCGATCCATCAAGCTCCGACATGAGTGACACTCGTTAGATAGAGACCGTTGCAATTTAAATTTAAATCCTAGGAAAGCCCACCCTCCCCTTTTCTAATGGATACACAATCGGTGATACACATCGCTTTCTAACTAACAAAATATTTTGCTTGTGTTTTTTTAATGTCTACGTATGTCAGTGTACTGTTGTAAATAAAAATGTAAACCAATGAAAAACCTGTTCCGATTGTTTTACTAGAACGATATTTAAAGATTTCTACTTTTATTTGATAAGTAATTAAAATTAAACGAGAATAAAGGTTGCAGTTTCCCCATTTCACTCTTGCAATTTTTTGGATGCAAAAATTCCCAACTTGTATATTGGGGTTGGCTTCCAATCAAACCGAATTCCGTTGAATACCAGTATTTTACGTGGACGACTATAGATACAAACGACGAAATAATAATCAGGCCTGAAATCAAAACCTTGATTATTTTCCAACAGAAAAAAACGGCACATTAAATAAAAAAGTACGAAAAAAAAATCTTGATCCTATAGATTTTTTTCCCATAGTGTCGGATCACATTTATAAATATTCATCGTGTGGTATTAGCATGCGGGGAGGACGTGGTAAAACCCGACGCGGTACGTACGCCTGTCATTATTTCGCCATTTGGACGCAAAAACCTGCGCACCTTCGTTTCGCCCGCCTTGCCTGCGCTGTGTATTGTATTTTCTATGAGTCGTGTGATGTTTAAGAGAATATCATGTTTCGTGATTCGTGTTTGTGACTTTGTGTAAACATGATGTTTTGCTTCTGTTCGGGAAAAAATATATTTTACCAGCTTTTTCGCGTTAGATAGCCTAGAACCGTGTTCAGGTCTCTCATTTCATTTAATCAGTTCAGCAACTTATGTGTGAAAACGTGAAAAGGCACTCACTCCTCGCATTTTCAATACATGGTTAGAGTTTTGATAACTTAATATTTAAATAAACAATGCATAACAGTTAAAGTTCACTGAAAATAAGATACTCGTTCATTTTCATACTTTTTGGCGAAAAACCCACATGCATATGTCAATAATTACTTGACTCAAACGCTTAACACCAAAGCTCGATTGCCCATGGTTAACCGTACAAGTTCTACGGTACCATGAAAACTCTCGCCGTTAGCGCCATCTGTTATATTCGGCATGAATTACAGGCGCGATGAGGACACGTCAAGTGTCACGCATTCACCGCTAGTCAGGCTGCTGCATTTATTCCTTCATTAGGTAATATTTGATAAGATTTTTGAATGTACGATGTAAACTATGAAATTATCTAGTTTAGTAATACCTAGATTGATGTATTAAGCGACATAAGCGACATAAACTGGTGGGCCTATAAAATGTGTTTGCAAAAAGCATTTGGCAGGAATCCTTACATCATACAACCTCAATCGATTCTGAAACAATGGCAATAATGGAAAATTTAAATTCAAAACTATCAAGACAGCTTAGTTACCCTACATTTAATAGTACCCACAAGATTTTACATTAAGTTCCCAAAAAAAAACTCAAAACAACTTAAGAACATAATTTCGAGGCACAACCAAAACTTACGAGCAAAAGTGAATTTATAAGACCAAACAAAAAAAATCTTTAAACAACTCGGCTGAATTAATAAAAGATCCCTGATTCGGGCTGAGTAAAAGAAATTATAATCCTTTCTTTTAAAATGCAATGAGGTGGTTGTTAAAAACGTTTGCGGGGATATTTAAAATGCCGTCCCTTCGTTGGCAATTAGTGATGGCAGTGAAATTAAAACAATGGGATGGGGAGGCACGCAACCATTGTGGACGATGAATGGCCATGCTGATTCTTTCAGGGAAACTTGTTATAGACACGGTTATTGCACCTTATTGTCTATTTGTTTTTCGTAATTTTTTGGGTTTTATATGACATTAGCGACCCGCACCGGCTTCGCACGGGTGCAATGCTGATACTAAATACACTACAGAAAAACTGTGATGTTATAATACATATAAACCTTCCTCTTCAATCACTAGCTCTATCTATTTTTAAAAAAATACAACCGTCTCCCAAAAAAAAAATAACTATAAAGTAAAAAATAACTTTAATTTCGGAAGTCGGTTTTTTTGTCAGTCTCTTCGTATTTTGACACCGACTTCCGAAATTAAAGTTATTTTTTACTTTGCAGTTTTTTTTTGGAAGTCGGTTGTATTTTTTTGTAAAAAGTTTTTTATTTTTCACTTTTTAGTGGTACCCCACACCTAACAACACCACTGCAAAATCGCAGAAAAGCAATATACATATGCAATTTCGATTACTTGGATGACATAAAACTATCATCCAAGTAATCGAACATCAATCGTAACCGATTTTCATAAAATTTAAATGGGACCAAACTGCAAGTATATCCATTCAGATAAAACAAGAATTTTTCTAATCGGTTCATAATTGTCGGAGTTACGAGGTAACAAACATAAAAAAAAACATACAACCGCATTGAGAACCTCCACCTCTCTGGGAAGTCGGTTAGAAAACCGCACCAAAAGATTTAAGCATACATAGGGATATAGGGACAGAGAAAGCGACTTTGTTTTATACTATGTAGTGATCCAATTTTAAATGGAAATGCTCATTGTCGATCAAGTATGTGCGTAATTAATTACCTATGAGTGTATTAATGCATAGTGTAAACTTGGAGGGGTCCTTAGTGTTAATGTACCTACGGTGAGAAATGCACTAAATGCTACTAGAGTTGTACCCACAGAGTACTTTAATATATAGGTAGGTGTACAACTAAGTCTCATAGTAACTGTTGGATCATTCCTTTAGATGGATTTAACACTTCAGAGATTAGAGGAATGTTGTCTATGTTGTGAGCTAGCATTGCTAGATAGTTTAGTTTTGTAGGATATGATAGGATAGTGATGGCAGTGAAATTAAAATTATAAGATGGGGAGGCACGCAACCATTATGGACGATGAATGGCCATGCTGATTCTTTCAGGGAAACTTGTTATAGACACGGTTATTGCACGTTAATGTCTATTTGTTTTTTTAATTTCTCGTGACATTTTTACGTAAAGGAAAATGCTCGTTGTCTATCGAGTCCCTCTTGCGACGTATAAGTGGGTACACCTAGTAGAGGACTAAATGTAAATATCAGGGTATACTTACAGGTGTACTTAATGATGATAGGAAACATCTAAGTCACAGAAATATCTAGTACACACAACGTCTACAAGTTGAGTGTGTGTGTTAGACTTATCCTTTAGAGGTAGATTTAACACTACGTTTTACAGGCATGAAGTTCATGTTCATGCTTGTAAGCGAACCGTTGTGAGTGAGAGATCTCTAATAGGCAATGAATTTAGTCTCGCAAGAAAATTTATATCCTATAATTTCGTCAACTTAGACATGTGATTAGGGCCCAAAAAGAGAGATATTTAGCCTTCGATCGTGAGTCAACATAAGCTCAAAATAAAACCTTCTTCTTGTTAGTGAAAAGTTCGAGGCTACTGATTTTTCCTCAATTTCCACGTAACCTAATCTACAAACCACGTAATCTATACTAATAACATCGTATCAAGGCATTCCTCCATACCTACAAGGCTACAACCTCCGTGCTCATATCTCGAGGGTCTATTCTCAAAGTTCGACAGGCTCTTATCACTCGACGACGGGTTTATGAGCAATCAGCTGCGAGATAGCAGCTCTGACGTCACTTCCGCTCTGCACCTCGACTCTCGACCAATCGTAGGAAGTGCCCGGAGATATTGTGTATTTTATATCTCTGATGTCAGCGAAGGCGAAATATTTTAGTCATACTGATAGGTGTGTTACTTTTGAAGTAATAAATATTTTACTGCTTGTGCAAGATAGTGGGAATTGATGAGTGGGTGCTATGCAGCAGTAATGATATTTTTCGAATGCAATATACAACAACAACGTACAGAATACACCTGTGAAGATGCCTCGATTGCTTTATGGGTATAACGATATCAAACTTAAGGTCGTTTCGCGGTATAAACCAATCAAACGAGTCCGTTTAGGCCTACGTCAACAAATTTTGGAGCCAATCTACTGCGTCAGTATGCGTTACGAAGTAAAGTAAGCTTAGGTCCTGCTTCTTTCATTTGAGTTTCAGAATACCAGAGGGTAATTCTACTATTTTAAACAATTTTCGCATTCGCATGTCAATCGCAAACTGTTAAAAAAGCCTAAATTTTCATACATTTTTGATAGATTGTGATTGAGATGCGAATGCGATGCGAATGAGAAAATTAGTATAATTGGCACTCTGATCTGGTGAAGTTCCCCTTCCCAAGGTAGTCTGATTAGAAAATCTTCTGTGAAATACTTAACTGCTGTGATTGCTTGATTGAAATTTGTGTAGATAGTTTATATCAGGCTATATGTGTTCATATAACATATTTTTTTCTTTTTATTATTTATTTTATTTGTCTGACTATTTAGGTCATTTTTTATACTTATTTAATCCACGTGCGTCAACACTTGCTTAAGTGTGTTTTTTGTTTTAGTGTCAAACAAGTGATAAATATTTTTTTTTTTGTGTCGTAAATTTTAGAAGGAATTTTGAATTTTGAATTACTTTGCATACTAATTATTGTTAAATTCTAGTTCCTGTCTGTTACGTTTTAAACAGACAGTTGTGTTGCTGGGGAGTTTGTTGGCCACTTCTTCTCCACAGCTAAAACACTAGGAAGTGGTGACGGGTGGGCGTTTTGGGGGACTGTCTTTTGTAAAACTTGACGTTAAAAAAGTCATTTACTCAAATTAGGCCCTTAGCCTAATTTGAGTAAATGACTTTTGAATTTTTAGATTTTTTTTGGAAAAGCCAATCTTATCATATCCCATATTCTATATATTATGCACAAAAGGTTTCGCGAGCATAAGTGTCGCACAGTTAAAGAGTGGATTTTTATGCCAAATTCTCTCTTACCTGACTATCCTCTAATATCCTACCATTATTATGAATGCGAAAGTTTGAGAGGATGGATGGATGGATGGTTGTTTGTTACTCTTTCACGTCAGAACGCCTGAAAGGATCTCTATGACATTTAGCACAGAGGTAGATTTATAGTCCGGAATAACACATAGGCCACTTTTTTTATCCCAGGAGTATGTTTCGTAGGGATCACGCGGGCAAAGCTGCTGGCTGAAGCTAGTCAGGTTATAGATCTTATAGTTGGGGAATAGGTTACTTCTACACATGCGTGCTTCATCCTTGACTACATCATCTCTTTCCATCAGATGAAATTGTGATCAGACTCATGCTTACCAATAACAAAAAAAACATTTATCAACACCCTAACATAACTCTTGGAATTTCACATACATATCTAATTTATCATTTATTATTCTATAAACTCCAAGTACAAGATGATAAGAACATTAAAACAATTTCCAGAAGACATCCGATATTCCGCCACATCATCGCGTCATCGTGTCCTCGCAATATCAGTATTGTGGAGGTATTCATAAATTTTCGTAAACAAATCTGGTGCTCGTGGGTGCTCGTGAATGCTCGTGAATGCTCGTGAATGCTCGTTATCTTTGTCTCGGTGGGGGGAGTGACGTTTAGTGACGTCATCATCTCACTGCTCACTGTCAAGCTCGATTGACATTGTTTTGTGTCTTCGCTGGAGTATAGTAGGAGAAAGGTGGATTGGCCGAGTAGGAATACATTTAATGAGCTTTGAATACTTAATTGACGATGAGGTTATCAACGTCAGATTTGTTTTATCCGTGAATTAAAACTTTTGTATGGAAAAACTTTCACTATATATGATAAAAAAACTTTTTACAAAAAAATACAACCGACTTCCAAAAAAAAAACACTACAAAGTAAAAAATAACTTTAATTTCGGAAGTCGGTGTTTTTGTTAGTTTCTTCGTAATTTGACACCGACAAACATAAAAAAAAAAATTAAAAAAACATACAACCGAATTGATAACCTCCTCCTTTTTGGGAAGTCGGTTAAAAACAAAGTCCTCCGCTGCGTCTGTTTGTCTGTCTGTTTTTTCGCGATAAACTTAAAAAACTTTTGCACCAATTTTCCTAATGCTTTCACCATTGGATAGAGTAGTTTTTGAGGAAGGTTTTAGAATAAAATTCATCAAGCCGGCAATGCCGCAAAATCCTTTGAGTTTATCGCGAACAGACAGAGACAGACGCGGAGGAGGACTTTGTTTTATAATAAATAGTGATTTCTCACAGTTTTTCCATAAAAAACGGGCAAAGTTATTGCGATGTTGCAAAATAGTTTTGTTGAATAGTAGCGACATCTCTTTAGTCTTTACAGATTGTCACTATTGACATAATATATCTCTTAGTTCAGCGTTAAGCTAACAGATTGCGCCTAAATTGTAAAAGTACAAATTATGCTTGTCCTTTTAATTTGAAATTTTAATAGTGGTGTTTAATTAAACATAAAAATTAAAATTAATATCATGTCTATGTTTTATTTTCCCACATTATAATGTTACAGTAACAATAATTGCGATTTGGTTTTAATCAAAACTGGAACTGAGTCTATTGTCAGAAGATTTAGGTAGTCTGTTATTTAGAAATATTTGTCATATTAGAGTAGGATATGCTGGAGCTATTGTTATAACATAAATATTGTACCATATTCTGACAAATAAACATATTTGATTTGAAAAGATAAAGCACGTGGCCCGTGGTACGTACACCAAGCAGAACAAACGTAACTCTATGCTAACGTATAAAAAATATATTTAATTTCGATTTTCAAGAGAATTACATGCAAACGCTATTAGGTTTATTTTGATTACGTCTAATAGTGGCAGCCCTAATAAAAAAAAATACTACAGTACACCAAAAAAACTCACAAAATTTGACCAGTGGAATAGTAATTTGATTCACAAGAGGTACAGAGTAAAATAATTCAAACATTACACGCCAATACGAAACACCCGCACTATAGCAGCCCGTCTCACCGCGGTACAGCGCCGGAGCGTACACTGCACAGTCATTTATCATGGCACACAGTGCACCACAACACGTAGACATACCAATCACAATCTTACTCAAACTTTACTTACATTATCTTTATCGTAGAGTTCTCTTATTTGGGTCCTTTAAAAATTAAAATGTTGTGAATAAAAATAAAATTTAATATAGATAATATTTAAATTAGTTTTTTGAGAGAAACTTCGGCAACAAGACCTATTGAAATAATTTATGCCTACGTTCGTTCGTCCTCCGATTTGGTGCAGTTTGGTCTGAGTAGGAACTTCGGATTTTTTTTGTAAAGATTTTATGACAGGAGGCGACACCTTTGAAGCTGTATGACATTAAAAGTTGTTGATTCTTGTCCTAAATAACTCATAACAATCAGTCTTTGAAATTAAAATCAGCTAAGTTAGGTATTTTTAAAAGTAAGCAACTTGTATCCATTGGGCACTGGTATCATAGTGCAGCTCAAAACACGTAGCATCTACAAAAACATACTAGAAAAAAATTCTTTGAAACACGTACCACAAAAATGACTACAAAATAATTCACGTGGTTTTGACAATACCTTTCAATCAATAACCGCCCTGTGAGCCCTGTACCCAGTTATTACAGAACCTGTACCGACGCACAGGCTTGCCCATGCGCAATGCGAGCCATTTATCATGAGGATCAAGCCCCAGGGCGGGCAGACGGGCAAGACGAACTAGCAGACTTGTACCTCAAAGTGGTACTATTTAATGCCATATTTATGTAATAGGTACCTAGTTTGTTTAGTTGTTGGAGGAAGGTATAGGTCCTTAGGCAGTCACCTTTTTTATTTCCATGTGTTGGTATGAACTCTTGTCTTGAACACTGTCTCCGACTCTGTCTGCTGGCCCAAAAGTTTAGTCAAATGTTTCGTCGAGATGTAAAGAAGAAGACGTTTATATCTTTATCAATCAACGCTTAGTAACATCTGCATGTCTTAAGTGCTGCGATATATAATAAGTATTTAAGCTTATATGACTAAAAATCTTCTGTTGCTTCTGGGCTGGCACACAGAAATATAAAATATATCTATGGGCTGGCAGGTCGTTTTGAGACAGCAAACGGGTTTGTTCACAGATGTAAAAAAAACGTCACACGGAGACCTACATCGACGTCGAATCAGATGATTGTTATTATGTACTTAGACACATAATTGCAGATAACATATTCAGTTATTATCTCACACACATCGCTACCGCGTATGAAGCTATTTTCAAATCCGGCCATTTTGGCTAATGTTTTACGGCTGACATCCCAACATGAAAACCTACATGCTTATTATAATAAAGACATTGAAATAATTGTTTTAATGGACTACTATTACATAAAATTATTATGATATCTTTTATTTAAAATAACATTACGCGGATAACAGAGTCTAGTTGCTCGATTGTTATTCGAGATTTTTATCGTAAAAGCACTGTATCATTGTGAGATAATAATGGTGGATGACAACGAATTATTCGCGGTTATTCATTCCCACGAAGGCCGGTTCGATTGAGGCAATCTCTGCGGGACTCCGAGAGTTTTCCCGAAAGGGATCCGACTACAATTGGATTTTTGGTTACGAAACCGGAATAATACAATCGGGTATCGTCCTGAAATCTCTGATTTGAATCGTTTCAACGAGGCTTTGGTGTGGATTGGGGCTGGAAAGGTGTTATTTCCCTATTTCTGCTGTGTCACGGCTGCGAGCGCCGAAGAGCCCGGCGCGGCGCGTAGGCGGCTGTGAATAAGATATCTGTACCGACAAAATTGTGCTAATGTATAGTTCTCACTCAATAACATGTGTGGAGAGGGGCGGGTAGACACATGACACCAAACATTTGACATAATATATTCAGAAATTCTTGTATTAAAGAAAATAAAAGTTTCTGTTCGACAGAGTTTTTTCTCCAGTCACCGCAAAATAACTTCACAGTGGAGTAACTTTCACAAGTCTGATGACTAGAAGTTAGAAGTGTGGAAGAATAGATAAAAAGCCTCAACATTCTCCTCTGCTAGTCATGTCTCCAAAAATATTCCACTTCATCTACAAATCCACCCAGAACAAAGAACCGTTCCACACCACCAGGCCTGTAACACACTTTCCACGGACTCTTGTATCACACCTTCCACACACTTACCACGCAATAGAAAATATTCATAGATTACAATATTAAGCGCATTGTGTATCGCGTTTATCTGCGCGGCACAATGGCGGCGGCGCTCAAGGAGGATAACGCGGCTTTGTGACGACGAGTTGATTTCATATGCTGCTGTTACGTGAGAGGATTACAATGGAGTTTACTTGCTTTTGTGCTGTGTGGAAATGTGTTGGCAGTAAGTTGGCTGGGTTAGTTTTCGTAACAATGGTAGGAAGAAAATGGTTGTAAGGTGCGATTTGTGTCCGGACTTGTACACCATACCAATGTCAATACGGGACTGACGAATGAGAAATGTTGGAACAAGTATTCAAAATAACAGTAGAAAACGGCTATTCTGTTAGCAGTTGCGAAAACGATTATCATTATGTCAAAAATGTAAGAGATGATAAACGCTGTCAATGTCACGTGATCGATCCTTTATAATTGACATTTTGACAATCGCCATCGCTAATAGAATGGCACTTTGTCTAGAGCCTCAGGAGAGCAGTATTAGCAGCATGACTGGAGCAGCAAACCTGACTCGACAACTCTGATCATTATTTGATGCCAGATTTGAATAAATTAACCTTTGAATTTACCAAGTTCTGATACGTAATCATGTTCTACGTTGCAGTTAGTCTTAAAGAAATCCCCTTGCACTTTTAAATATTGCATGAGCTGCATAGGCTTACTGCTCGTTTACAGTTGTCAGAGGAAACGAATACCTTCGCGTAAACAACGTTTCGCGTAACACTCACAAGCACTATTCCCAACATCTTCACATGGAAATACAATAAAGAAGACATCTTCAAAACTATTTTAGAAAGTATTTCCCATGAAATGCGCGATGAAGCAGGCAGAAGGGCGTCGAATGAAATATTGCATAGAACCTCAATACCGTTAAAGGTATTCCATTATTCTCGTAGGCTAGTAGATAGGTACACGTTGGTCTGTAATGTTGCGCGGCGCTGGTCAAAGTAAGGCGTGACCTCAGAGGCGTGAGAACGGCACGGCGCCGCCCGCGTAGAGATGCATCCTCCCCCCTTACCCCCCTAGTTGTGAACAACATTATGTAGATTAGAAGCAGAAGACCTGCTTCACAGATATCAAGGTCCACTGGCAGAAATGCATGTCTATGCCCGTGGTCCTTGATATCTGTGGAGCTAGTCTTGCAAACGAATAATATGTGGTTATCACGTTTTCGTTTGCAATATACCAGTATTCTGACTGGCTTTTTGAGTTTGAATATCAATTTACCAGCACCAGTATCAACTAAGGTGACATATCCAAAGAAATCAGGGTGGAATGCCCTGATTTCCTCGGCTATTATTTGTAGATTTTAATATTTATTCCGGTTGTCACAAGCTCGATCTGACTTGAATCAGTCTCCAATTCCAATTAATTAATGCAATACTTAACGATTTTTAAATCGTGTCTGAACTTCTATTACTAAATTCAGATATAATCCTAATATATAAAATTCTTTGGGTACTAGCTGACCTTCATTTGGGAGAAGGCTAGACAGATTGATAGAGGCTACTACAGTAATTCTCCTTATCTGCCGTTTATGTAAGTTACGACTACGAGTGAAAACCTGTATCATTGTTGGGCTTGATGGGTCTTCTGATCGTTTTGTTTGTGGTTACAAAGCCTTGCGCCTCGTCTGACCTCAACACCCCCCTCCCCGCGTGACCACTCCACTAGTCACGAATAATACAGTCCAGAGGTGAGCTGGGAAATCTTTAGTGTTATGGCACAGACGCATGAAGCATTGAGGTTTTCAAGGTGGCTGGAGATATTACAATCGTAGACAAATTGTTTTAGATGAGTTCTTTACTGTTATTGGTCAGAGTTTGTGCCATTGGCTTTTGTTAATCGTCAACCGACTTTCAAGATCCCGATAAATCAGTGTTGATTTGGTAAGATGACGAAATTGAAACCTGAACCTGAATATCTATAATACAAAAGAAACTGAAGTTTTTCTAAAATTCCTATAAAATTCTTTTTTTTATATTTGTAGGTGTATTGGACATACCTAAATTACTATAATTTTGTACAGAAACTGGATTTATGACCATAACTACATGTGACACATCAAATTTAACGCATCACCCACTACAGGAAATAGCGTCATCACGTCACAAGCGTCACCGCGGGGCACCATAGTTACAAATGGTCACACCGTCATACTAACCCTTCCGCGGCCGGCACGGCGGCGTTTAATTCTATTAAACGCTGTCCGACCTCATTAGGCGAGGGTTAATGCTCGGACGCGCGACGCGTATTGATGAGAAGCATACGTCATCGTATCACCCTTTACGATTGTTGCTGCGGTGTGGCCTGATACTAAGGTTGGTTTTGAATTCAGAAAAAAACAGGTCAAGAAAAAGGAATAAGTGGCAAGAAAGGAATAGCTTGTTTTTGTAGTCCATTAGTTTGTTAGTACATTTTTTAATAGTTTTGTTCACCGATTACTCGAACACAGCTGGGCAAACATAGAAATTCTTTTTTTGTTTGAAAGGGGTAGTATACTTCCCAAATGTATAAACTGTCACCAGGACAGAATCTTACGATGGGATCTTGGAGAATGTAGCAAGAAATGTAATTTTTAAAGTATTATTTTTCTCAAAAGTGCCAGGTTAGATATTGATGCAACTTTGCACAAGTATATAGTTTAGGTTTCCCCACATAAATACCACTACAGTATTGGTATTGGTTCATAGACCACTGCCCATTCAAATTTAAACATTCTCCTTTACGTGTAATAAATTAAGGAATAATTATGTCTGTCACTGAAAACTTACAAGAATAACTTCCTCCTGTTATAAAACCAAACACTACTGGGCAGTAGACACAACAGAGAAACACTAAAGCAAAAAAAGCTTTTAATTTCGAATCTTTTTGTGTTCAAAATGAACAGGGGAGTGTCACACATAAACTTGCAAGATAATAAATGATGCCCGCATTGGCTGTGTTTACACCTGACCTTATTATAACAGCAATCTATTGCAGTTAAAATAGAACACTTTATCATAACGTAATTTGCTATTCTTGCATTTCACCTGCCGATTTTTCATCACAAAAAGTAACAATTCGGGAGATATTTCTCTCTTTGATTGAATATTATACTAATGTCAACTGTCATTCTATATTTATTTTTTTATATTCAGTTTTCTGTTTGAGCAACGATTCATTTGACTTCGTCGCACGTCTAGTAGCACTACTGCTGAGCATGAGATCTTGGCCTCAATTCTATGTTTACATAAAGACAGTGCCCCAAAACGCCCTGCACCACTTCAAGTCCTATTGTTTGAGTATTTCTAACAGGAATATCTGATTCGCAGTCCGATTTCTGAGTTGGTACAAATTTGATAGCAATATGGCACGGGATTTATAATTATGACTAGCACCTCTCGGAGATATACATGATATGTTTAGGCCCCAGTAGTAAACACATCATAGAGTATATAACCACTAGAGAGCGTATAGGCCGATTTCTTCTAAGTACGCGGCTCACTACAGCGGGCCGGGGGACGAGGAACAACGCGCGGCTGCAATTGGTCCGTTCAAGGTCAAGTTGCATAGGTAGCCTATGGTTAGTGGTGGCACTACTTGATTAAAGGAAAATAGTCGATATCGATAAAATGGATTTTAACATTATAATAAAAAACTTTTTACAAAAAAATACAACCGACTTCTAAAAAAAAACACTACAAAGTAAAAAATAACTTTAAATTCGGAAGTCGGTGTTTTTGTTAGCATCTTCGTATTTTGACACCGACTTCAGAATTTAAAGTACACCGACCACTACAAAATCGCAGAAAAGCAAAATACGCAATTTCGATTATCAAAGAATCATCTAAATAGTCAAATTCCAGCGAATTCGATTTAAAATCCAAAGATCGTAACCTATTTTGATATGATTTAAATGGGACCAATCTGCAAGTATATACTTTCAGATAAAACAAAAAAATTTCAAATCGGTTCAAAATTGTCGGAGTTATGAGGTAACAAACATAAAAAAAAAAAACATACAACCGAATTGATAACCTACTCCTTTTTGGGAAGTCGGTTAAAAATACTCAATCCAAACAAACAGCGCTATATCTTGTTTAAACAAATTTCCCTATTAACCTTATCTTTCCACTTTTATTTTAATTCTGAAATCTTCGAAAATCTAAAATGAAAACATGTATGTCAAACACACAGATGAAAAATCTGAGACCCTCCTCCTATTTTTTTTTTAATGTCGTTTAAAAGTAGTTACGTGTTTAATGTAAGTATGTGAATTGATCAAAAATTGTATTAGTTGTAATTTTATGATCATCGATAAATCGACTTCAATCATTAAACGTAACAGCACAGATTTTTACGATAAAAATACAAAGGGGAAGAAAGGGATAAAAATATAAGTATTTCATAATGAAAGAAAGAGACTTTTCCAAAAGACATCAACGTGCGCTTCTCACAGTGTGCTCGTTCACCTAACCACCATTTTATATAGACCCCTGCAGTGGCTCATCATCTGATTCAGATCAAAAATATTTTGCGTAGTCTTTACTCTCCGATGAAAAGTTATGCCATCATTTTTGTAACAAAAGGTCTTGGAATGTTTCCCACACAAATTCACCGGGTATGAAGGCATTTTTATGCGTTATAAATTGCATAAAAATAAAACGATTTGTAAAAACTTAGCATGCCCACAGGTCTAACAATTGGTCACAACTAAAATGGTTACTAGTGCCGCTGACTAACATCTGAGCAAAAACACTAATAGTTTTCGTGCGTCGGGGCACTGTATGCGCAGTCAAGTGGTTTAATAGTCTTTGAAACACATCATAGCAATGACGTGGTTGGCATCATGTGAGTCATGACATTCACCGGCAAATCTTGACATCTGAACAATTGGTTACTTACAAAAACAGATCCACGACATCGCTTAGTGTGATATTAGCTCATAATTACCAAAATTAAGAGGTTTTTGAAGAACTAAATGTTTCTTCTCACATCATCATTATCTGCCTAGCCTTTACCCAACTATATTGGTGTCGGCTTACAGTCAGACCGGATTTAGCTGAATGGTATTTTAAGTGGATCGGCTACCTACTAAACCTATACAACCCATTCCAATACCATCCCACCTGTTGGAACGAAAATCTGGTGAGGGCCGAAGGACAGGTCGATTGGCGGCACTTTGGGAAGGCCTATGTCCAGCAAAGAACGTCTTCGTCATCTTCGTCGCCAGAGACGCCGAAATCATCATCAATGAAATAATTCACACATTATCTAGTAAAAAACAGCAATGAAACGTTTTGATCGTTTCAATTTGTCATGTAACATGTTTTATTAAATTTATTATTTAACGCGTTTCGAAATAAATGACCGGCAAGAAATCGTAACGAATTTATACCCGCCTGACGATACATCCGTGTTGCGGAAAAAATATATTAGTGCTTGGTTCCGCACAATTCTATGCGGTAGTCTGTGACTGTGTTCCGTGATAACCGTTAAGTACCTTAGGCTCTAGCTAGACAAAGTGACATTCGATCAGCGAATACGATTTTTGAAATTGCCAAATGTACAGGATTGTTCACGTGATGTTTCGAAAGCTGTTCTCCCTTACTTACCTATTATATTTTTGACGTTTTGACAATCGCCTAAGCCACGCTACCGCTGGCAGAACGTCACTTGTCTAGAGCCTCTGGTATATTCAATGAAAGAGTGAATTATGTACTTACTTCTAGACAATCGTGTTCCATCGTTGAGCACATCATCGCTTACCATTAGGTGAGGTAATGATCACTAGGTACCATTTTTTTATGAATCATCAAATGTCTTCTCCCGCTCCAGGCGGAGCCACAAGGGAGTGTCAGACTCTTATTGACTAAAACCCGCGGTAACTCTTTCGAACAATTTCCGCAATCCTGGAAGGCGCTGGGCATAGCGCCTGACAGGGCCTCGTCTGCCCGTCGAGGACAAGGCGGTGCTCTGCCCAAGCAGGACAGACCTCCATCATATGCTCCATCGTGTAACATACCAAAAATAAAACTCTTTCGTAATTTTTCGCAGTATGATTATATTGTGATTGAATTTTTTATACTAGAAAGATTTAGGCAGTTTAATAAAAGTATACAATCTTGATGTGACTTTTTTACAAACATATATTAAAGAAATTAATTAGTGTTTGTTTTTTTTAGGTACATTAAATATAATGTAAAAAAGACAAACAGTAATTTACTTACATTGGTTTTTAGTTGTATTTTGTTTTTAAACTGAGTTTTAAAATAAAAAAAATACATAGAATAGAAAACATTTATTTGACACAGGCATAATACAATAGGAAAAAACACATTATGGAAAAAGAGAAAGTAAAACATAGTAAAAATACAAATGACTTCCAAATAAATAAAAAACACTTTTGTATTTTTTTGTAAAAAGTTTTTTATTTTTCACTTTTTAGTGATAGGTACCCCACACCTAACAACACCACTGCCAAATTGCAGAAAACCAAAATACGCAATTTCGATTACTTGGATAACATAAAACCATCATCCATGTAAATGAATTCCAGCTATTTCGATTTAAAATCTAAAATTCGTAACCGATTTTGATAAAATTTAAATGGGACCAATCTGCAAGTATATCCCTTCAGATAAAACAATTTTTTTTCAAATCGGTTCATAATTGACGGAGTCATGAGGTAACAAACATAACAAAAAAACATACAACCGAATTGAGAACCTCCTCCTTTTTGGGAAATCGGTTAAAAATATAAAAAAACGATAGGTACAGTATATCAAGATTGTTTACCTTTAACTTCCTAAACCTTTCTAGTATAGTGTGTTGTGTAACCGTTTGTCTTATAAACATGTTCAAGGATGTAATCATAGTGGAGTTTAGGATCGACTACAGAACCCTAAAGTTATACACAGCGTATTAATGAAATTAGTGCCGGTCTCTAGACAAATGCCTTGCTTGACAGTCCAACTTTTTGTTACAATATCATTTAATTCATGTTTTTATTACATACTCGTCCGTTCCGTGTCGTGTCAATATTTTGTCACGAATCCCATTTGTGGTGACGTATACTAATGACGTCATTAATATGTTTCTAACGAAATTAACAATGCGGCGCACGGCTTTGAAGTCTTTTATCTGTGCTTGGGTATTTACTGCGTAGTATGCGTATGATAGAAGAACAATGATGCCGGAAAGTTGATTATTTGTACAGTCCACAAAGCTATAATATAAAATACAGACAGCTAACTAAGCTAAGCTCTACTCTAACTACTCTAAAACAAAGTTGTGAATGCGCTGAGTAGACAATTGTACACCACACTCGAAGTATTTTATAAGCTTAAAAAGTTAATGCACACATTAGAAATAAATATTGGCAGTGCAGTGGAAAAATAATATTTTTACCTGTAAAAATAGCTTTGTTGACTGTACATATTTAAGTGACGAACGAGTGAAGTAGGTATATAAAAACAACAAAACCCCCTAGCACGTGTTTATGTTATCTCTCGATCCACAACCACGATAACGATCTTGTTCCGACGCAGTAGAATTTAACATAAACCGTACCAACTTTTAATGATTTCAAAAAGAAATGCCCAACCTCATCCATTTAATACGCCAAACGTAAGTTCTGGTAGGTAATGAACAAAGATTTTTGATCGAATTTCGGATAGGTACGTTCTTTAGGCTGGAACGACCGAGCACCGAACAATGTTTTAATTGTAATCGCATGCCACGCCTCACCGTCACGCGAGATCGCGTTTGGCAGCATACCTAAAATATATCCCTACCAACAAAAACACTGTTCAGATATCGTGATAAACTAGTTCTACACGAAACTCCCCACGACGGAATAAGAATTACAATTCGACTCAAATAATAACATCAATTATCTCGCACGTATCGATCTCCAACCCTATTGGCTTTAAACCGACCAATCGCAGCGATTGATAACCGATTCCAATCGATAACACAAATAATCACTAGCATTCCACCTGCTATAAATTTTATTTCGTCTCAGACAAAAAATTTATAATTTCCTTGCGGCCAATAGGAAAAAGTTTATTAAAGTTGTTCTAAAAAAAGACAAAAAATCGACGTGGCCGCTTGCAGCCGCTGGGGGCGGATCGAATGTCCACTGCGGCTCGGTTTCAACTATAACCTGTTTTTGTTTGAAATGTTACCACCGAGTACGAGTATACATAAAATGCACTTTTTATGGACGCGGGACTGTAGAATATGGTTCAGAATTTTTAGTGCAGCTATGACACAGCTGAATACTTACCTCCCTTATGCATTTCCAGTAAAGCATGCAAAAGCAAAATGCTTAATGTTTGAATACGAAAAGTTTAATAATGATAATTCAGAAAACCTTGTGATATTTGTGCAAATAAAACAGTTATATTTTATTTCTAGGAACGATAATTTGGTCCTTCGCATAATTATTTAAAGCCAGAACTCCGATTAGTCTACTCCTATTTATGTTCCCCGAGCATTGCCACTTGGTCTCCTAAGGGGCTATACATAATTTACCAATTAGATCGATAACCGGACGCATCATTACACTAGGGCTGGCAGGAATCTAGCCCGCTTCGGGTAAAGACTGATGGTGGAAAATTATAGATAATTGGTCGATTACTGCGGCCCTAAGGCGAGCTGGTCGCTTCGGGACGCAATGTACTGATTATAAATGGGACCAGACATGTAATAGCATCGATTTCGATTCAGCGATGCTTATTATATTAAGTGGGGACCGAATACGAGTTTGGTGACGGGGTAATCGTCTGTAATCACTGAGGAACAACTGCCGTTCTCAGGCTTGCTCACCTATCATTTGGTAAATGGTCGCGTCGTTCGCTCTTATGTGGTATTTATTGGTTGACGTGTATTAAAATAAAATCACATCGATCATGTGTATTATGTATCAGGAGTAAGTAAATTATGGGTTGATGAGGACGTATTAAATGTTTATAGATGGAACTCGTTATACGCCTTATCGTTCGGCGTATCTTATAGGTAGCTGTAAACTGTTTAATATTACCACCTAGACTTCAGATTTAGTTGACCTAAATATAAAAATTGCGTAACTATGTTATTCTATTCAAATATGTGCGTTTTATTTCAATTTTCAATATTTTGTTTCACCATTTGAATAAGCATTACAAGCGCGTGAAAACTCACTCTGCATAAATCGATTAGTGATAGGACAACAACGTTTTTGTTTTATCACAAAATATTTAAAGGTTACGGTCACCTACACATTTTATTAAATCCCCAAAAAACATAATATAGTCGCAAAAAACTGCCTTTTAAAAGCTCCTCTAATATAGTTTGGGCAGATAACCTGCGTCCCTGAAGGGTCATCCCTTTATTTCTGCAACAATCGCTGGGAAATTGATATTGATGTGGATAGGGCAGGTTTTCCATAAAAATAGGGTTTATTTGAATAAAGGATGGCCGGTCGGAACGGGCCTTGACATGTGATGGTCCGGGTACTTTATAAGATTGTCTGAGACCCTCGGGCCGGGTGATGCATGGGCCACCTTGTTACAAATATCGACGATGACGGAACTATAACCTATATCTTCAATCATGTAAGTCTGGAAATTGGGTTGGCTTATACTGGATGTAGGGTACAGATTGTTTTAGGGCCATGACATCTTGATAACTGATAAATGTATTATTTTTGGATATGAAGTTTACCTGATAGAGCAACGTGGTCTTAACTCAACCTAATTGAAAGAATCAAAATATTTCAGAAACTTCCACCTCTACTGACCTCTAATGACGACAAAATGTTATCTGAAGTACGAACATTGATGATAAAAGTTCAAAAAGGTGACCACACGGAATCGAACAAGCGGGTTCAGAACAAATGACACATCAAGATGAAACACAAACTCACACAGAGGGACATAATGAACTCCCAAATGGACAGAAATCCACGAAAATGAAAATATTGACGGGAACGGAAGATATATCGGCGAATAATAGGCGTGACATTACAGACGAACACCCCCGGGAGTCGAACCCGGGACACATGGCGAGCTTGCACTGACCGGGCACGAATTAGTTTTACCCCATTTCACGGAACTTTTGTTATGGTTCAAACTTATCTGGCGGTATTTTAACACAATTTGATTGGTCCTTATGACCGCCACTTCGTTTGACGATTAAAGCAATTAAATAATTTTTGTGGACAAAAAATCGATATCGTACGAATTAATTCAAGGTTTGAATATCTAATAAACTCACATTCGTTACGGAGTAATCAGGACTGAAGTGAAACAATGGGTTTGTAGTGTTTTGAGTGGAAGATAAAAAGTAGTAACAATACCATGTTTTTATTGATCAAGTCTTTGAGGTTTGGTTATAAGTACACAAAGTATATGAATGAAAATGCTTTTGATAAATTCCTTAACTTTACGAAAACCCCAAAAGGACCACTTTTATATTTTTAGGAGGTACTTAAGGATCTATTTACTCGAATAACCCAAAAAAACATAGGTGGAACATAGGCGAAAACCTGTGGTACTATACAACCAGTAAATATTTTTTTTGATTGAATTTAGTTATTATGTTTGAGCCAACCCTGCCTTTAAGTGACTTTATCTACCAAGTAGCATTGAAGGTTTCAAAGTAAACTAGAACCTTTAAAAATTAAAACAAAACATTTATTCAAAAAATATCTCCTAAAACGCTTCCACTGGCTGACCTAATTTAAAAGCTCTTCGTCCCAACTTAACCATTACAGCTATTTAAACTTCCAATGCTTTTAAAATTGTTAGCATAATAACATTATTCACTATAGAGCGTTTACACAATATCTTTAGTGAATAGTCTGAAGTTTAAGCGACCGAATTTAGAAGGTCCTTTGTGTACAGAAATGGCGGTGGCTATGAAAAGGATGTGCATGTCAGCAGACGTGTTTGTCAATACGGTCACTACACAACTGAATAACAGAAGAATGATCCTACGAGGTTTTCTTGCAACAGGGGCGTAGCTACCGCCGTATCAGTCATATCAAAGATACGGGGCCCCCGGATTACGAGGGCCCCTTCGTGGCCTGAACTGACAGTCTTCAGATAGTAAGACATACATAATTTAAAAAAAAATACGCTTAAAAAAGGGCCCCCAAAAATGTTTGATACAGGGCCCCTTTGAGTTTAGCTACGCCACTGTCTTGTAACCTACTCTCATTGTCTGTCTTTCATTTTACAATTCAACAACATTCAATGTGTTATTTTGACGGCGTTTTCAAACATATGAAGCAATGGATTAGGAACTTCAAATTATTTTGGATTGTGGTAGACAATGACATAGACAATTGAAGTGATAGTCCGTCGCAAGTTCAATTCTTCTGGTGAAATAATAAATTATATTGAAGGTAGTATCAGAAGCCGATACGTATCTTCATAGCCCCTTAATATAGTGACTTCAGGTAGGCCATGACTTAGCCTATGGCATGATGCCCTTCTCCTTCAGCTAGTGCTTTCACCGATTCTCAAATAAAAACGATACCAACTTTCATATTATAAACCACACCATTTATTTCCATTCCATTGAACGAATCGAAATATTGAAATAAAA
Source organism: Ceramica pisi (assembly GCA_963859965.1). Classification (NCBI taxonomy): domain Eukaryota; kingdom Metazoa; phylum Arthropoda; class Insecta; order Lepidoptera; family Noctuidae; genus Ceramica; species Ceramica pisi. The sequence continues at coordinate 8,729,633 of OY982541.1, read as the reverse complement.
ACAGTTCTAACAGCAACCACACGCGTTTTCAATTTTAACCCATGCTGGGTTTAAAACTAGAAGTAAATCTACTGTCATTCGTCTTTATAGTGGCACTTTGAACAAAACGCGTGTTTACAGGGGGTCCGCTATTGACGCTGATCGTTCAATTCACTGTCTAAATACAAATAAACCATAGAACGTTAATTTTGGCCCATATTCGAGTTACTTTTAGTCTCGTATAATGCTGCATCTTTCAACATGTAAAATAAAAAATGATTTCTTTTTCCGCTGAATTGTTTTCTTTTTGCGATATTCAAACTTAAAATTTTGAAAATGTATTTCAACATAGACTAGATACTTAAATCAAATCAACTTTTCCATTACTAAAACAATCATTTTTTATTAAAATATGATAAAAATATTTGATTTCAAACCTCGATCCATACGATGTTATTAATAGGTACACACTACTCAAAAGCTATGTTAAGAACAATTTCAAGGTAAAATAACCCAATACTTTTCTGATAATCATTTTCCATTCTTATTTGAAAAATACCTTTAAACAAACACCAAGTAATGATTTAGTCGTCAAAACTTGGAGTGCTTCTGAAAATAAGTTATCATAATTATGCCACAGTTCCACTTTAGCTTCTTATTTGCTTTTACTCAGACATAAGCACGAAATATAATATTTACTTTTATGTCTTTATTGTTGTGACGTCAATGGCTCAATTTGAAATCGATTTCTGAGAAAGTATGGAACCTCTAAGTATTTTTTCAAAGACAATATTTTAGGAAGCTTATTGGAATTGGACACTTATGCAAAACGTTACAAAGTAAGCCCCTCATATCATTAACATGGTGCTATCTTTAGAGCGACTCACACAACCTGAAAGAGACTCTATCATTCACAAGTTAAGGATGTTTTCAGAATTTTAGTTTTGTAGTACAAGAGCAAAGAATTGACATGTACTCCGCAGTTCAATTAGGGTAATGGGGTACGGCTGGAAGGGATTAAATTAATTAGTAAGAAAGTTTCGCTCCATTTCGTGACGCCGCCTATGTTTGCCGCCGTGTCTTGGATTTTTGTTTTCTGTACTAAGCAAATTAGATACCTACATCGCCATTTCCCAAATTAGAATGTATGGGAACTTTCTTTTGACGAGTTTGACTTGTAGATGGTACCTACCTATTTTTTATATCAAAACCCTTGTCTCGGGAAGGAAACAAAATTGAGACCTGTAGCGGGTCAGCTTATTAAGAAAAGACCACAGGAATTTAGACGTTTGTCACCCTGCTGTAAAATTTAACCACTAAACCACTAGCTGACACGCTCAACTTCATCTGAATAGAAAAACGAAAGAAATTAAAGAAAAAGGGCCTTCCTCGATAAACGGGCTATCCAACACTAGAACAATTTTGCATTTCAAACCAGTAGTTCCTGAGAATAGCGCGTTCAACTAAACAAACAAATTCTTCAGCTTTATAATATTAGTATCGAAAATATTAATATTAAAAGTAAAGATTTCTAAAGTTAAGAAATGGCATAAAATAGCGGTTATTAGTAACACAGCTTTTCTGAATCGCAAAAGAATTTCAGTGTCAACCTAGCTATCCTCAAACTTGAAAGAAAGTTAATAAATTTATAACAACCGGTTTGATTTCCGATCCCAAGATGGGCTGAATCTAAAGAAATATGATTATTGAACCTGCTTCCAAATGTTGTTTATGAAGTAAAAAATAATATATATGTGAAAAAGTGCTCCCATGAATTTTGAGAACACTATGTCTGCACTTTGCAAATTCTAAACAGATTTCCTCCTATTAGATCCATTCACATCCACCCAAAATTCATGTTCACATTATCCAAAATACAAAACGTTTTAAACGAGCACTCGACGCTCGTAACACCTAATTAACGATATTAAAATACGTCCAGAACCGCAAAGGAGCGTCACAAACATTGCATTCGCACATTGTAGGCCATAAAACGCAAACGTTACCCTCCTTATTTATCCGAGTGAGAATTTTAAATTAACTGTGTGTAGCAACCCTGGGGCTTGGGTACTTGTAGCAACCCTGGGTTAGCGGACGCTGCCCCGGAGTGTGGCGCCGACCCGGATTAAGGGATGTGTTCTGCTTGTGACCTGTTTTAAAGAAAAAAGAAAATCATAATAAACCTTTAAAAAAAAATACCTAAGGCAAAATTAATGTAAAAAAGTATAGGTACTTATTTAACTTTATGCCCAAATAATATACCTTAGTATTTTTTTAATCCTGCAGAAAACTGGGCTACAGAAAAAAAATACATACCTACACTTACGCAAAATTAACAATGTTATTTAGAATAGCCTTCCTTGTCAGTCGGGTAGAAACGAATCTAACAAATCAACGCATTGATGATTCTTTCAACTTAAATTTTGTTTACTAATTTTAAATGGATCCGAAGAAGAAGGACGAACATGTGAGTCTGCACGACCAAAACCTTAAAACGATACCAGAGCTGAGGGCCAATTCTACTAAGTTTTGAACAACATTCGCATTCGCATGTCAATCGCAAACTGTTAAAAAACCGGCCAAGTGCGAGTCGTACTCGCGCACCGAGGGTTCCGTACAAACGTGTAGGTACTATATTATAAGCAAAAGTTTCGATTTACGATTTATGACGTATTCAAAAAAAAACTATTAACTAGATCTCGTTCAAATCAATTTTCGCTGGTAGTTTACATGGTAATATACATCATATATCTATATTTTTTAATTTTATAATTGCCACTTTGGAAGTGTCTCTCGCGCAAACTTTCTTCAGTTCTTCTTCAGTTTAGAAAAAAATGATATTAGAAACCTCAATATTATTTTCGAAGACCTATCCATAGACACCCCCACAAGTATGGGATTGATGAAAAAAAAAATTTGAGAAGTATGGGGACCCCCAAAATTTATTGTCTTTTTTTTTCATTTTTGTGTGAAAATCTTAAGGTGGAAGCGCCAGGGTAGCCCGCGAAATTCAAATATTTTGATGTTTTTTGCAATTCGCCGGTCAGTGTGAAGCTGTATGTTAAATAAAATACGATTCGCGGCCGTAACGCATATTTATCTAAAGAATTATACCCATTTTAATTATCAATATAACCCTCTAAGTTCATACAACTCGATTGAATGACTTTTTCACGAAATCACATTCGATCGAGTTATTTGAACTTAAAGGGTTATATTGATGATTCAAATGGTTATAATCCTTTAGATAAATGCTCTTTACGATCGCGAATCGTATTCTGTTCAACATACAGCTTCACGGTGACCTGCAAATTGCAAAAAACATAAAAATATTTGAATTTCGCGGGCTATCCTGGAGCATCCACGTTAATGCAGTTCACAGAATACATCTACTTACCAAGTTTCAACAGCATAGCTCTTATAGTTTCGGAGAAAATATAAGATAGTTTTTATAGTCGGCTGTGACATACAGACAGACACGGACGGACAGACAGACAGACAGAGAGACATAAGGCCGAATCTATAAGGGATCCGTTTTTGCCATTTGGCTACGGAACCCTAAAACAAGCCTTAATTTTCGTACATTTTTGACAGATTGCGATTGAGATGCGAATGCGATGTGAATGTCAAAATTAGTAGAATTGGCTCTCTGATATTCACGGGCCATTTGACAGTAAGTAGGAAAGTATGGTAAAGATAAGTATGACTCGAAATAAAAATAACGCACTCAAGATTCTACATTCATTTTTCCTTTTTATTATTCCTGAAACAACTGAAAACAATACACATTTATATACGTGAAAATCTCATACGTCTACGTTCAGAAACCCATCAAACTAAGGGATTCTATGATGCCCGCTAAGGGGTGACACAAGGGTCCCGTATAGAACGCTCCGATATTTTGCACGGGGGCCATTATGTCGCGTTCTTGTAAACAGCTCGCGAGTCGCGACCACTTGTCGCTGATATATTTGTTCACCGTACCTATTACAGTCTGATCGCAAGTCCATACGAGCCCTTATACCGGTTACCGAGATATTTATGCCCGTATCGCAAATTAGTGGGTACGCAAATCGGTTAATAAGTAAATAATTACTGCAGCTTCGCCGTACCACGTATGGCGTATGAAATAAGTTGGCTATTCGCTTGGGGATAAGTTTATCATCAATCATGAGTAAAATAGCTTTGGTTCCGAAGCTTGGGATAGTTTTTTAAAGTATGGTTCTCGTTACTCTTCGCTCTTATTAAATAGACGAATGTGATACACTATCTACTGACTATCTAAAATATTTCGGTCTAGGTAAGTAACCAAAACGTTCTGCAACTACTCTACCAGGCATTAAAACTACGAATACACTACAGACCTCATTTTTTATGAGTGGCATCTTGCAGGTCAATCTTGAAGGTTGTATATGCTTAACCGCGTTTTCTTGTGGATAGAAATTAAAACCTTCAGTCTGAACTTATAAAAAAACTAAAAACTACCCAACCGATAGATCTAGCAGGTTTTTCATAATAAGACAGTGTTAGAAACTGGGTGCTCTTGAAATTCTTCCTTTATTCACAGGTATTCTTCGTTGGAAATAAAATACACAAACAACAACACAAGAAACTATAGAAAAAGCTTACACAGCAAACCACAACCCTTGCTATGTTCCGCCACACTGCGCAATACGGAACTGCGACAATACTACCAGTACCTACCTACGTACACACGTCAAGACGAGAGAGTATTCCAGGGAAATCAATGATCCATTTTATTGAGTAGCAAGAGTTATGCAGCGGAGAGGGCGCGCTCCTATCAATCATTGGAGGCTTTTTTTGAATTTAATAAAATAAAATTTGTATTTTGTCATCGACGCTCCCTCGCGTTTTGTTACAGGTACGGACTTAGGGTGCGAGAAGCTTTTGGCTGTCTTTTAATTCCCTTTTTTTATTATATTTATCCACCTTGAGATCCTTTGAGGTAAGACTATTGACTAGAAAATTTTCCAAATTAGCACACGATGTGAGACTGCAAAGACGAATGAGGGAAGAAAGCGTAATCTGCCAGTCAATTATGTAAACATCTCACCATGAAAACATATTCGGAGTAAAAGTGAATAGAGCTGTAAATTCATAACTTTAAGTAGAATGGCAGTTCACGTCAATTCCTGACATGGATGGGTACTTATTTATTTTTGTTGGTGGAAATCTTTGGTAGCTACCATCCATCCGTGGAGAATAACCGGTTATAACAACTAAATCACTAGATTTCTTTCCAATTTCAGAGTTTTGCTATTCTGTCATAAAATTATCTCCCAGCCCAAGTCCGTCCCTACCCCGTGTCAGGAGTTGGCGCGATGGCAATGCAGCGCATCTGTTACCGCTCCCCCCCGCCCCGCGCCATCCGCGACGCTTGCACCCTGCAACTATATCTACGTGTTTGTACTACACACCTTCCCGGTTTTGTTCGACTGAGGTAGACAGTGGAGGATTTGTGTTTTGCTAAAAAAGCATGGAATTGTTAGATTGAGAAAGCTTGATCACTAATAAAGATTCTTGTGTTAGAAGTCGTGTCGATCGTATAGGTGATTAGAGATTCGTTTAAGAGTCCTATTACGAATCGTGAATGCTCGTTTGCAATAAACGAAGTTACGTTGGTCTGCGTTGGGAGTACATCTATAGTCCGCGAAACAATTTTGATACTTACTAGTCTGAATAGGATTATAGTTTATTTGGACGCTCGCGCGAGACTGAGGAGCGCGCACGCTGAATTGACGCAGAATATATAGTACTTTAATTTTATTTATTGTAATTTTGTTTTATTATATTGACAAACGAAAACTAATGAAACGTATTCATTGTAGATTGAAATTTTATATCATGTTAATTTATTTGATAAAATTGTTTCTATTTGGAATATAATGGACGCTGAATCCAGACATTTCTGGCTTAAATTTGGCTTTCTTTACGTTTTTTTTCCCTGAAAACTCAAAGAATTTAAAGAAATTCTAGAACTCCAATAAACAAGTAAAACATTCAACTTACCTTTTAGTAATTTCAGCTTTTAAAAGAATTGATTGTAACAATGTGAATTTGACCGTCAAAGTTCCATCGCCGACATTTTTTCTTGCAAACTGAGTTCGTAAAATATTTATAGTAAATTACACGAAAAGAAAAATGAAAATGTGTACCTCTAACTTACAAGAAAGAGACTGGCACTATCGTTATTCATGATCAAATAATTAAAATATCTTACTGTTGCTGAAAATTACAGCGTCAAAAATCATGAATTTCCGTAAAAAGTGTAATAGGACTCTTAACACAGGACAAGGGATTAGACCACCTTATTATACTCTTGGTTCTCATTATTTTATTTTGTGAATTTCGAATACGCTAAGAACGAGAAGAGAATTTAGTCAGTCGTTTTCTTTTATAGTACCTCTTATTAAACATCCGAGAGTTTAATTATATTAATATGAAAAGTCTTTTAGTAATTTTCTATAATATTGCAAATAAAAATGTCTCAGAATGACAGAAAGAACTCATCATCTGCCTAGCCTTTTCTCAACTGTTTCGTGGTCGACTTCCAGTTAAACTGGATTCAGCTCAATACCAGTGTTTGTGGCTGATATAACTACTGGACACATTTTTCCAAAGTGTTGGCTATTCAATTGCTTTACATTATTTATTTACGTAAAAACCAAAACTTCTGGATAAAACTCTCGGGGACGGACAATATTATATTTCCATCCGCAATCAATTTAAAATTTTCTTAATAAGCTTTTTCCTGTTTTTTTTTATACAATACGTGAAAACTCGGTTCCGATCACAAATATTTTTTATTAATATTTGATTAATAAAAATCCTGTCAATATAGTCCGTACAATTCAATAACACTCAAACATTCCAGATTAAATTCACCGAAGCCACTTCATCTTCGTAGTACCTACATGCGACCCGGAGTTTATTGCGCCAGTCGCGAGCCGTCCAAATATACGGCCCGTAAAGACGGCATCGTTTCTATACACATCGCACCTGCGACGCATCTGCATCTTTATGAAAACAGTGAGCTAGTACTGCATACTTCATATACTTATTGAAGATTTCGACAATAAGATAAGTAACTATTGTCAAAATTTCCAATATGGATGGGATTAACATAGGTCAAATATTTTGGACAACCTTTAACCAACTTTTTTCCGTGCCCTGCCGCAGAATAAAAAGAGAAACATTCAGCAGTGATGCTTTCTATCAGTGAAATAATATTTGCAGTAGATCTACTGTGCCTGTGGAAGATCTTAATCCTCCAGAAGTTTCCTTTTAGAATCATAATATAAACAAATAACTACCGCTTTATAATTTAAGTTGAGTATAATCCAACTTGAACCCTTTCCTATCTCGATACTTTTTCTTCTTTTCGCAATGTTCCGTACTTCATCGCAATGAAAAGGAGAACAAAATATAAAAGTGACTTAAGTACCTACTGCATTGATGAATGTAGGTACACTTAGAATGATTCATAAGTAATTTAAAATGTATTAGCATCGTAATTATTTTTATTCAGTGGCATGAATTCATCAGATACTGAAAGCAATATGGCTAGATTGTGTGATTACTTTTACGATTTCAAAGAAACATTCGTATTGCAAGCGTGCACTACTGTTATTCGTGATAATGAAATGCTATACTTTCTCTCCTTATCTAAATTGATTTTCTGCAGTATTTACTGAAAACTAAAACCACATCCAGTTACACAGACTATACTATACTAGTACCTACTACTACAACTATACTAGTAGAGCTTAAAGCAAATATCGCTTCATCCTTTATTAAGAAAGAGACCTGGAGGAAGACCACAAATGAGATGGAAGGATACGGCAAGAAAACTGTAGGGACGAATTCAATGGCACAAGGCCTTTCTTAAAATCATGTTTGGTTGGTGTTAAGAATGACTGAAAAGAGTAGGGAGAGAGAGAAGACATTGTAGTTTTCTAAAGAAAAAAAACATTAATTTATGCTTTGTCAGCTTAACCACCTAAGTTTGTTCTAGATCAAATGGAATTACGTGACAGCAAAACTTAATTTTGGGTATCCCTAAGCATATTCGAAAAACTTCTACAACGTCAACAATGTCCACTTTTACTATTATAGGACCACAAACGAAACGCCGAAAAAAAATCGACTACACCATACATTTATGTGCTCATAACTATACAAAATATTATACTGAGCAGCGGGTTTTGTTTTCCGCAATTTCTGGGTTGGTCCCGTACCAAAAGTTGATCATTATAGTAGTACTTAGACCAATTGAGTACAAAGAACTCAAGAGGAGTATTGCATCTATTCTGTTACCCGTTGTATAAGTAGGTACTCAAGAAAGCGATGGTATCAAACAATTTGCAAATTAATTGCTTTCAACTCCAACCACCATAGCAAAACCAGCTCTGGAACAATGTTTTCTTTCTCTAATTAAAAACAACGTTTATAATTAAAATTTTAATGAATACTCAACGATTTGCGTATCTGAACACAATCGTGGCGAAAACGTGCTGGCAATATCATTGATACCATCAGGCATCGTGCAAACAATAAGTAATATGAGCATATCTGCGCGTGCGCATCGTAGTCGCATGCACAATGAAATATTACGTCAATGAAAGTACGTCAAACAAGAAGAAGTTGAAGTGCTCTGCGCACCAAAATATACAAAAAAAAACTTTTTACAAAAAAATACAATCGACTTCTAAACAAAAAAAACACTACAAAGTAAAAAATAACTTTAAATTCGGCAGTCGGTGTTTTTGTTAGTTTCTTCGTATTTTGACACCGACTTCCGAATTTAAAGTAATTTTTTACTTTGTAGTGTTTTTTTTGTTTAGAAGTCGGTTGTATTTTTTTGTAAAAAGTTTTTTATTTTTCACTTTTTAGTGGTGCCCCACACCTAACAACACCACTACAAAATCGCAGAAAAGCAAAATACGCAATTTCGATTATCAAAGAATCATCTAAATGTAGTAAAATTTCAGCGATTTCGATTTAAAATCCAAAGTTCGTAACCGATTTTGATATGATTGAAATAGGACCAATCTGCAAGTATATCCTTTTAGATAAAACAAAAAAAATTCAAATCGGTTCATAATTGTCGGAGTTATGAGGTAACAAACATAAAAAAAACATACAACCGAATTGATAAACTCCTCCTTTTTGGAAAGTCGGTTAAAAATATGAAACAGACAGGATGATGATGAAAGCAAGTCAAACCTCGAAATTTAAGAATTGCTTAAATTTTTTCAGCAACTCCCTTCCAACTACATTAAAACTTCAATGAGACAGAAAACACAATGGTAGGTATCAGTATAAAAGGAATACTTTATAGTCCTTGGATACTTTTACATAGACAAATAAACCTTGCTTTTATGACCTGCTAGTGGGATTCAACCATTCATACAAAGATTCATACTAAACACAACGAGCCGATGGTTGTCTCTTTCTAAACTTGACCATCAGCTGTTGTACGCAGAATTCTCTGGTCTTGGACTACTCATGGCTTTTTAGACTAATCAGTTGAACAAATACGAAAAGAAAAAAAAAAAAACTACGAAAGGGCACAGGACAGTTTAAAAATCACCACTAAATACTAGGTAGATTACCGAACTGAAACATATCAAAATCTACTGATCTTCACTTCAACAATTGCTAGCAATCTTTATATTGCAGTTATTTCTTATTGTTGAATAGAAAATATGCACCTTTTGCAATTTGTCATCACCAATTATGCTCAAAAGTGAAACAACAGCTAAACCATTATATATTATATGAGTGGTTACCTGCTTCTCACAAAACAATGCAAAAACAGACGGATGAGAGTTTCACTAATGTCATCCTTGAGCCGACGAAACGGATGCAAGCCATTAGCGGCTCAACTCAAGGCAACGTAATTCAATCAACACATCGGAAGTAAAAACAGGACCTGATACACCAGGTATTAGAAACTAAAGACATATTCGCACAAATTGAAGAACACACTTATTGTAACCTAACTACAACACACGAAACACTCATATTTGGCAATGTGGGTGTATTATCCCAAGTAGCAAAAACTGTATACACAGGGGAAGTAAAACCTAAAGTAGTAAAGTAGGACCAGATCCATCAAGTTTTAGAAACTAAAGTCAAATTCGCACAAACTGAAGAACACACAGATTTTATAACATTTGATATAAAATACACGTGCAACCATACCACAGCACATGATACACCTATACGCTATACAGGCAACCTTCTCGGTACGTAATTTAAATAATGTGCTCGGCATGCGATCGCCACGCTCTGAGGACCCAATGTTATTGCAAACCAACTTACTTAAAACACAAAAAAGGGTTATTTTCTCAAATTGTGAAGCATACGGCGGTCCATCGCTGGGCCGAAATAATGATTAATGATGGCAAATAAGCGGGTGAGCTCGACGCCACAAAAAACGGTGGCGAGGTGCACTGAACTGCCCCGGGAGACTGTTGATACATTGTAACCATTTAAAATCTGACAATAACGAAGAAATATGTTGGGAAGGACGTGTAGCTTGTACTGGTGTTAAATATTGGACAGGTTTGATGACAATTAGTTAAGGACGTTGGTGGAAATAAACAAAGAAGTAGAGTTTACAGTCAGCAACAGATATGAGGAGAGCCAGTGGTTATTAGTAGGTGTCAGGTAGGAATACACCTGTATCCTGTGCTACAAATAGATATCCACCTGCAGATGCAGAGCATCAACACTTAGCAAAAGGTGAGAAAAGATGACAAATTTTAACAGTGAAAGCGTTTAATATGACAAGTACCAAATTAGGTAATTTTTTTTTTTTTGTATCTACCTGTTTCTGCTCGGGGCTTCGTTTGCGTCAAGCTATTTTTCAATGTAATTATTCCGTATTCTTACGTTTCATAAACAACCGTTCGGCAGCTTAGACGTAAAAACCTGACAAATAATCACGTTTTCTATCAGCGTTACATTGCTAATATAACTTTTTTTCTTAACTACTTTTAAAATTGCTAATACAATACAATAAAATTTATACAATACGATTTATTTCTCAAACTTCAGTTGTACGTTACATCAATGTGGTCTCGACCCCTGAACTAGGACAACCTGTATGACAGGGGTCGAGGTTCATCCGGTTACATGGATCGGAGTGTGGCTAAAATACTGCTGCTTCGCCTGCGTAAATTAAGCACAAATAAATAAGTGATCATACTCCCGGGTAAACCATGTCATAGATTAGGCAAAGTTTACTCTTTTAAGAGTGACATGACATGGTATATCCGTGTATTAAGTTTTATTCGAATCCGCTTTAGCATGACAAAACAAAAAACAGACATATGATATACTTTCGCATTTATGATTTAAAACATTAATTCCCAATTGTTCTAAATCCTAAAATAGCCACCGCTCACGCACCACAAAAACCAGCGAAATAATTTCTCCCCATAATTAAGTTTTGGTTTGGCGGTTATTAATCGATCACTGTAATTAATTCGAGAGGTGGGCAAGTACGTCAGAGGCAGGCCACGACAGGTGGCAGGCTGGTGGCAAATGTACAGGAAACCCCGAGTAATTAGACGGAGGAACGGCGGATCTGGGGATTTAATCAATGTACCGTTTTGCCTAGGTGGGTTAGTTTTGAGAACATTTTTGCGTAGTAAGGATTGGTTCTGAAAGATATTTAGTGTAAGAAAAGTTCTTTGATGGACGATTGGTTCGGTTGGTTTTATTCTGCAATTAATTTAGGTTGTTGTGTGTTTTGGCTTGTTATTTTTTATTTTTATTAAGATTGATTTTAAAAAAATATACTTTAAGATGGTGAATGATAATATTTATTTTATTTTCGTTGGTGTATTTTATAGACTCTCTAATTTTAAGAATTCGTACAATGCTTTAATTTAAGTACCTAAAACTAATTTCTGGACTGGCACGATTTGTATTGCCATCGACACTCTTAAAAGAAAACAGTATGAAAATATCAATTGGTAACTGGGTAGTACTAAACGATGAGTATTTATCCATCAATCCTAACAATATCCCAAGACTATGCAACTTCTAATAAAAACCAATCCCATTTACGTAAACCCTCGTACTATTAAACGTAGAGCTTTATTTTTCTGAAGGAAAAAGATATAACCACCCATCATAATAGCAGAAGCACTATGTGACCCAGGAAGAAAAGGTTGAGTATGGCTATTCTAGAACACAAGAAATCGAAAATTGGTGTCACCAAAACCGTTCACCTTGACTCAATGCAAGCAAGACGTAACCCGTTGACTGCAGCCTCGTCAACGCTTGACAGACGGTCGCCCCGACCGAGAGCATCTGACACTAATGACAGCAACCCTCCCATGCACATGTCATGTAATATGAGGCCAAATTATACCTTATCACTTGACGGGTTACAAGCCTTCTATTTTTGTTTTTGCATCAGTAGGTTAACCGTTGCTTTTGGGTGTGAAATTGTTCATCTGTGGGAACTGAAAAAGATTCTCATTGCAGAATGTAGATTAAGCGATGATCATGAGGAGTAGTAGTTTTGTATTGTTTCTAAGAAAAAACACCTAAATTATTTAAATTCATTGGAACTAAGGAATTTTATGGGAGAGATTGAGGCAAAGATCGTCTAAAATATCAAACTGTAATAACAATATTTATTGAAACCTACTAAAGTGCAGTAGGTGAAATAGACAACCTCACCTTTTTTTTACTTGATATGGGTTTGCTCTTGACTCTAGTCTTGGTCAGAGATGACAGAGACAAAGTTAGGATGGAGCGAGCCTGTTCACTCTAACTTTGAAAAGTTTAGGGTTGTAAGCATTCGGAAACACCAGACGCAGGCAAAGAGTTCCACTCCTTTGCTGTGCGCATTATGAAAGACGCTTGGAAGCGCTTAGTGCGAGTTGGTGGCATAGCAACAAGGTAGGGATGGCAAGTTGCAGTGCGTCTGGATGTCCGATGCTAGAAAGGAGCTGGTGGGATGAGGTCGTGGAGTTCCTGGGCACACTCTCCGAAGTACAATCTGTAGAAGACCGACAAGCAGGCAACCTTGCGGTGATGAGCCAAGCTGTGTAGCTTGGCATCCACCAATCCACCATCACCTTCCTAGGTTGTGTACTTCACCAATTGCACTATGATCCAGCCGTGACCACGGCTTGGTCCTGGAGTCTTATGTTAAAAGCGAACAGGTTACCTCTAGGCAAGCGTGCTCCATCGTTGACCACATCATAGCCCTCAGGTGAGATTGTGATCTAACGCGAATCAATAAATTAAAAATAACATTTTGATACATAAACTTAGAAGCCTTCATATCACAAAAAAATACAACCGACTTCCAAAAAAAAACACTACAATGTAAAAAATAACTTTAATTTCGGAAGTCGGTGCTTTTGTTAGTTTCTTCGTATTTTGACACCGACTTCCGAAATTAAAATTGAAATTAATTATCCAAGTAGACGAATTCCAGCTATTTCGATTTAAAATCGTAACCGATGATGATAAAATTTAAATGGGACTAATCTGCAAGTATATTCTTTCAGATAAAACAAGAATTTTTCAAATCGGTTCATAATTGTCGGAGTTATGAGGTAACAAACATAAAAAAAGGAGAACCCCCTCCTTTTCGGGAAGTCGGGTAAAAATGGGACAAGACTTTATGTCCCATTTTGGTATGAAGACTTCTAAGTATTGACCGTCTAGAAAAGAGGACTGTTTTCTCGTAAAGGTAAAGTTTGACCCAATTGTCCTGTCCAATGCAAGACATTTGATTTTAGTTTCCCTTTTCTCTTCTAGAGCTCATACTAAGCGCCAAATAAAGAAAAAAAAATGTTATTTTTATTGTGAACAACGCCCTCTACGTGTATTAGGTACTTCCTTACAATCCCACATTACGTTTATAATTACGGCATATTAACGAGTGATAGTCTCTAATTAAGCGTGTATCGCGATACTGCCATCAATCATTGACGTCGCCGATCACGATCTAACACTAACTCACAATTACTATAAACGTTACACGCTAATTATGCGTTTTTTCACTTAACTACAGTGTCTTGGTTTGGTTACTTAGGGCGGGTTGTTTCAACTACACTTAACGCACGCGTAAACGTTAAAAATGATGCTAACTATCGTCAAATCAAAAAATTGGGTTGTTTCACAAAATGTCAGCGTTAACGCACGTAAAATATAACGTTTACGTTAACAGGTGGTCTGAGCACTGGTTAACGTGACTTTAGTTGCGTCAAATAGAACAATATTGTGAAATTTCTTTTGAATTCCTCAATACCAGTTCTTCTGATGACACAAATAAGTGGTGGAATGCAAAAAAGCTAATTAGGTAGGACCCGTGTCAATAACTTAGCTATTGGGATGAGCAGGAGTTTATACCAGAATGTTTTGAAACAACGCTTCTAATTTAACGAACGTCAAACATCGTCCGTAATCATAACTTTTGACGTACGTATGTTATGTTAACCAACTGTTTGATACAACCCGCCCTTAGTATTTTTTAATATTTGAGATGGGTTTGCTCTTGACTCTAGTCTTAAATAGAGATGACAGAAACAAAGTCTACGATGGAGCGAGCTTACCCAGAAGGAACCTGTTCACTCTTTCTTTGAAGATATAAGGGTTGTAAGCGTTCGGAAACACAGACGCAGGCAGAGAGTTCCACTCTTTTGCTGTGCGCATTATAAAAGACGTTTGGAAACACTTAGTGCGAATTGGTGGAATAGCAACAAGGTAGGGATGGTAAGTTACAGTGCGTCTGGATGTCCGATGGTAGAAGGGGGCTGTTGGGATAAGGTCGTGGAGTTCTTGGTTACACTCACCGAAGTACAATCTGCAGAATCGACAAGCCGACAACTTTGCGAGATTAGATTGTTTTTAAGGTAGGATGTGGGTTTCTTGGAGTACCTAATAATATTATATATCGTAATCATATTGTAAACTTGCCCAGGTTTGAAGGAACCGACAGGGATAGGTTAGGCTCAAATGGGATGATGGGGGCTAACTTCGCTCGCTTCACTCTCTCACTCAAACTCCCGCCTTCAGAAATAGAGGGAACTCTTCAAATTTATACACACTTGAAGCGATTTGGGTATTTCTTGGAAGAGTATTTTCACGGAATGGTTCCATTTCAATTTGGTGAAGATCTGATGTAGAATTTCGGATATAGGCAACGGAACTCCTCAATAAATTATAGCAAATGGACCAGAATTGCTGAAATCGCATAACTATCTGTTTATTGTTAACACCAGTTCATAACGTACCATCACGCCCGGTACCTACGCAGTTACAATTCAGTTGTTGGGGACTTCACCACTAAAAAGAGAAAAATAAAAACTATTAAAATAAATAATACAACCTACTTCAAAAAAACAAAACTCCAAAGTATAAAATAACTTTAATTTCGGAAGTTGGTGTCAAAAACCGAAGAAACAAAACCAAAAACACCACTAGGTTGGTACTTGTCTATCAACAATAAAACTATAAAAGTTTTTTGAAATATTTATTTGAAGTGTAAATCGACTTTCATTGCTGACTGTCTTTATCTAGCTACAGGGATAGACCGTAAAATTATTCCTCCTCAGCAACTAGATATAACAGCAAATATACATACGCAACTAATGAGTATAACAGGTTTTGAATAACTGATGACCGCGGATCGTAGCTCCGTGGAATATTTAAATAAGTTTTTAACGTCATTTAATTATTCCATTTAAGTCTCCTCTTGAATATTCAACGGTACACAAAGCCAGTGCCTGAAGGCTGTACTGTACACATTAATTTTATATGGTAAGCGACCATACAAAACACGGGCGATGTGGGAGGGTTAATAAAGAAAAATGTAGAATTGAATGAAAAAAGTGAGCATTTGCATTTTAAGGTTCCGTAGCCAAATGGCAAAAAACGGAAACCTTCGTACAAGACCAAAATATACAGCTCAGTTTTGGTGAGATGGTTTTTTTTTGGTCAGCATGAACCATCACTCCCGGGAAAAGGCCTTCCCATTAGGTACCCTACCTAGGTATCTACATACTAAATTCCAAGATGGGATAAAGTAATAATTTAAAAAAGTTGAGAGCTGCACGCAAATTTCACCTAGGTACCTACTAGAATTTTGAAAAGTGAAACATAGCCCTAAATCAAAGTTCCTTTTTTTCTTTAAAAAAAAAAGATTGTATTTGTTTTTCCCCGTGAGCATTGCGTAGGTAGGTACACTTACACACAAAGTTGTGTAACTAAAAAAACAAGTCCATCTTGATAGTTACACGTATCTAGCCACAAGAATGTCCGAGTAGCCACGACTCACGACTCCACGAGCAACAATGCACGAGAAAGAAGTCCTAAATCGTAGGGTGTAATTAAGGCGGCCACCCACCGCAGCGACCTCGAGGCCTTGACCGACAACCGTAATGAGTTCACCCGCCGAACAGACGCCAGACGAACCTCTTGTACTCGTTGTACACACCACTACTTGCACCCACAAGATATCAGCCACTGAGAATTAACAAAAATATAGAGCAGATTAGAACATATCAATAATCATATAGTTTCAGACACACTGCAACGGAATAAGGAATAATACCTACGTATCGTTATCTGTATTCATCTCTCACAAAGCTCAATAATCCATGAAAATTGCATACGTACAGTAAAGATGAATACGACGCCATATTGTTGCATTGCATTTCTCATGCAATGTCCCGTTCACAAAACAAAAATCAAACAAAAGGAAAATACCGACAAGCCGGTTACTAAAGTTTTTTTACTTTATTTCAGCGCGACTAGCTCCGCACAGCCCCGGACCAAAAGGTTCTATCTGTCTTCCAACGCTAAACTTAAAACTTCCGTACATAAAAGGCTTAAGTTTCTCAAAACAGGTTTTCGTTAAAGACATTTTGTTTTTCAATATAAAAGCTCCGACACGAGAGCTCCGCCTACACTTGATTTAAAATTAGAACTCTTGCGTGACAAACGCCGGTAACTCGGAATTAAATGGTAAAAAGTTAAACTTTATTCACAAGCGATAGAGTACAATATTCCGCGCTAGTTTATATGCCGTAAGGTGGGTTGCTCCGTAAATGCTATTGGCCCAATCGCGGGACGTGAAACAAACAAGAAATATGAGAGTAAATGAGATGGCGCTACTCGGCCGGTAGGTGATGCGCTCCTACAACAACTTTTCTTCATTCCAAATATCGTATTCCTACTTGCAAGACTCAAAATAAGTACCATAATAAGCTAAATAACCAAATCAGCTATTTGAAAAACCCCAAAATATTACTCCTGAGATTAAAAACAATACTCTATTTTAAAACTAACATTCCAAACATGGAACGATAGAGACGAAAAATTACTCCGACTTCAAGTGCGAGCAGTGCAGCAAATATATTTTATAGAGGCGCTGCTCATTCATATTGACGTAACTACCAAAAGTGTGGAGAGGAAATTAAAGCTCTGTACCGACTAGCTAGAGTTAGATTTGATATATTTGGTTTTATATGATAGGTTTTATGGTGAATAGGTTTTGTATGGAAGTGGGCATGGCGGCAAGCAAGCAGTGACGATTCGTTTAGTAGACAGTTGACAGTCGCCACGCCACACTGACATTCCGATAGTAACGCTGATAACAATTTTCTACTGAATCATTTTTTTTGCTGACTGTTCGTGCCTAGTGTTTTATGGGCGAAGAGAACTGTGTACTGTGAAAATATAATAATACTCAAGTTAAAGTGTAGTGCTGTGTTTTGTGTTCGTTGGATAATGACTATGATTTTTGTGTTGACTGTACCTAGTGGTATTTCTTCGTGTTGAGATGTAAGTAACTTTCTTGTTATTGATGTAGTTATTAGCATGAAAATACCTTTGAATATGTTACTTTAGTGCTGAAAAATAGCCTACTGTTTTAACCTACGTATATTAATGTGCCTAGGTATGAAATGTATAGTAGGATAATACACTAAATATTTCATACATAGGCATAGTTCCAATAATAAACTGTTGGAAGAATTGGGAGTTGCCGCTTTAATGTGCTGAAGTTCAGGCTAAGTTTCTAAGTACTTACCTGCTTGTAAGTAAATTTATTCATGTTTTTCTCCTCCTTTGAGTTACCTTTATTTTGAATACATAGATATATCAGTAAACATGTATAACAAGAAAAGAGGTTATCTTTGGTCTACCAACACAGCAGGTATTTTACTTATAAATTCATGGAGTTTTTTCATTAGTTATAAATTTATAATTTCTTGTGCAGTATTTTGTTTATTTATATTATTGTTGCTACCTACATATTTAATATTGTAGGCATATAGCTACTAGATGTACCTACTTAGGTACCTATTGGGAGTACCTATGACAATCATACACTTGTACCTACATACTTACATATTTATATAGAGTAAACAAATTGCTTTTTAAACCAACCTGAAGTTCAGGTAATCAAAAATGGAGCGTATTCTTACTTCGTCTTAATACCTTGGAAATATTTTTATAATCAACAACACATTTTTTTTATAAAAACTAAATTGTAAAATATTTATAATATTTTTTATATTAAAACGTGCATAAACAATATTTTAACAAGTCATCACATTACTTATTCCTTGGTATTTGACCTCTACGCTTTTCGTAGCAAAGGTCTACGCCGTAGCTAACAGGCAAATTATTCGAAAAAGATTAATTATTATTTATTACACACACCAATTTGTGCTTTGTTATTCACATAATATTCTTCTTCTCACATTCTATACGTCTTAACATATATTATATCCCATTAGAAGAGCCCAGTCTTACCAAGAGTTATCCTGCAACCTGGTAACTGGATTGGAGAGACTAGGGGGTCTAAAAATGACACTTTAGCAGAATCATAATATTAATCACACTACAATCTATCAAATTTAATTTCCATCTTTATCGCTAACGAGTTAGGTTCAAGGTTGATTGGAAAAATTTGACAGTGACGGGTGATGTGCTCTCTGATTCTGTTTGTGGCCTATTTAGACCCACAGATGAACTGTCGGTCCATGAAAATACGGGTTTGCAGCTACATCCGGTCAAACTGGGAGCAAACCCAAACATGGACGGTTGGAAGAAGCCTAGGCAGAATAATTTTGAGGATCTGATGAATATTTTGTTGGTATTTCTTGTCCCCTGAAATGTTATCATAATTTCGTCGACCCACACATGACCAAGTAAGGTAGAAAAAACACTTTATCATGCATACCTTACTTAGAGTTTCTCTATTGTCCAAATGTCCATACCTATGCTTTACCTCATTATTTCTTCAGTCCTTACATACAAACCTAATGCAGAGCTACCGGTTTATTTCTTCACCACCCTTCGTTGACTGGTAGAGAATGCTGCCATTTTATCTTTTTGCATGTCATCATCATCATCATCATCATCACCATTTCAGCTGATACACGTCCACTGCAGGACATAGATAGGCCTCCTCAAAGCGTCGCCACAATGACTGGAATTTTGTGCATGTTGTTTAAACAAATAAATAAGTTAATTTGATGCGAAACAGGTATCTTTATTTGACACAATATATGTACCTATAGTTCTAACAAATACATTTTGTATACTACATCATTGAAATAAATAAATTTCCTTCTTTTGTGTTGTGATCACAAATATTTCTACGAATATCCATTGCAAGCAGGCAAACCAAAATCAAACTCATGTCCCTGGAGAATCGATTTTTACTTTCACAAGTTTGCAAAGCCTACGAAGTAATATAGAATAGATATCTATTCAAAACTAATTCTCACCTATTCTAGGTATAATTCAGCAGAATATTCCAAGGCTTTTGTATCTAGGCGATGCTATAGGGCGGTCCCCTGGGCGGACGTAGTGGCGACACGCCCACCCGCCGTCGCTCGGTACGCCTTACCGACGCGACGTGTGAATATATTCCGAGTTTTATGAAGTATATATGTGTTTTGTGAGCTGCATAGAAGCGTGGGATTAGTCAGGAATTGTTTAGTTTGGTTTCTCTTGTGTTTTGTGTCGTTCGTTAGTTTTTAAAAGTGGAAGGACCAAAAAGTGCACAACGAGAATTAGTTTCTCGCGTTATATTCCGTTATTTATTATTTATCATCCGAGGTGTTTGCAGTCTTCGTGAGTACTGAATGTTTTATCACACTGGCTTCTTTTTCGTAGTGAAATCTTGATTAGCAATAGGTGTTTTTTGGATTTTGTTCATTCTTGCCGTTATTTGGTCCTTTTCTACTAGTGAGAGTGTTAAAATGCGATTCTTCGATTCTTTTTTGTGTATTTTCTTACTCTAAAATGTTCAGTAAAATATTTCATAGTCACGAACACGAAACTAGTTGTTTCTTTTGTAAATATCCTTTATTAATCTCTCCCTCTCTTTTAAGTACTTTCAATCCATATCCTAAAACCCTTTACATGAATGTCGATCTTAGATGGCAAAAATTGAATCAGGATTGATTATTTTTAATCTCGGGCGTAAGTCTATTTGCCTCGTAAAGATATCGCTACTAGCGATAACCGCCATTGCATCCATATAACGTAAAATAACTATATTATAATAATAGGGGTTAAAGTATGAAATTGCCGTTTTATTGTAAAAAGTACTTCGAATTGACATCGAACCTTCATGGTTTGAGATTTTTGAGTGAGACTTTTTTCACATGGTAGGTACCTTTGAATTTCTTCTTCTTCGACTTTCAGTTGTTTTTTTATTCAGCTTAGACAAGAAAAATGGATACTTCAAAAATTCGAATGATTTTTGAATACGAGTTCCGACGAGGAACTAATGTGGCAGAAACAGCTCGTAATATCTATGCTGCGTTTGGAGAGGGGACTGCTAATGAACGCACCGTGCGATTTTGGTTTAGGTAAGTAAACGCTTTCGTGATGGAAACTTTGATTTGAAAAACGAACCACGTGGAAGACCGCCCACACAGGTGAATAACAATGAATTGAAAGAGATGATGGAAGCCGATCCGAGCCAAACTACCCAGGAATTAACGGCATGGTTTAACGTTACCTTACCGACAATATTGACTTCTTTGCGTCAAATCAATAAAATAGGTAGCTCATGACTTGACTGATCTGCAGAAAGAAACACGTGTTTAAACTTGTGTTGCCTTGTTTCATCGATACAGAAATGAAGGAATATTGGATCGAATTGTGACATGTGATGAAAAGTGGATTCTTTACAATAACCGTAAGCGAAAAATGCAAAGGCACCTGACCCCAGGTCAAGCGCCGCAACAGTGTCCTAAAGCAAAGCTTACCAATAAAAAGCTAATGGTAACTGTTTGGTGGTCTTAGCATGGTATTATTCACTATATCTTTCTCCGATCTGGTCAAGCAATAACGGCAGATGTCTACTGTGCCGAACTCTGAACAACGATAGCAAAACTAGCAGTGAAAAAAACATTAAATTTTTCAGTAAAAATCGGCAATTTCATACTTTAACCCCACATACAAGTAGACACAGTACCTACAAATTACTTTATATCCATCCCTTTTTTAATTCATAATTATGTCTTGTAGCACCTTTTATTTTTCAACAGATAAGTTAGAAATTTTAGACATTCCTTTCTTATTTTTTCTAAGCGATTTAATTACATTAGCCAACAAAATATACACCATATTCCGTAGTATATACATTTAAAGCTTCGACCGGATGTTCAGAACATGGAAATAAGCATTTTCCATTATGGACACGTTTGGTACTAAATTTTTATTTTTTGTTAATTTCGTTAAAAAACACCTTGACGTACCTAAATCACCCGATATGCATGCCTCTTAATCTGAAATGACAACGAAAAACAAATAAAATTCAAATAGCATTTCATAGATTTTTCATTTTAATTGCACTAAACGGCAACAAAGGCCCTTTCATACTGCGTAGCTCAATTTAATGAAATTACAAATATCTTTGTAACGAAGCCTTTTGAAGTAGGTACTACTTACTTCCTTGTTGAATTTTATTTCTTTAAACTAAAGAAGCGTTTGCTAAAGTTTACAGATAACGTGAAGAACACTGTGTATAAATAAAAATCACTAATTGTAGAATAAAAAAATGGTTCTTCAGTAGGTACATTGTACCTGTATTATTTAAATGCTCACAAAACACGCCCAACCTACTTCAGAAAGTGCCAAAAAGTTGTGTCAATTAATAACAGTCCTTCATCAGTGACTTCCATCGCTAACATAGTAATGTATAAATTATTGTTTGATAAGTGTTAAAGGGTACGATGGGGTTGGCATATCTGTATAGACAAAAACCCCAAAAAAAAAGAGAATAAAAAAAAAAAACACGACAAACATACTAAAAATTGTTTAGATACTTAATCGTTGTCATATTCACAATAGAAGCTCAATAAAACACCTAATTTAACGTTCAAAACAGCCTCCCAACTGTAAGTGCGTGCTCCGAATTTATATTGAAACATAAACATGTGGCCCACACTGTGTTGTATTGCAGAATATTATAGAGAGTGGTTTGTTTCTTGTTGGTTATTTCAACATGTAATGCAGACGTCGTGGCTGTATCTTAGAATAGGCCATGTCATGATGTGGCCGAGGTTAGGTTAAGCAAACTTTGAGGGAACTTAAGCCCCCCGAAACGGATCGGTTAGAATTAGGCTAAGAATATGTTTAAAGGAAACTAAAATGAGATCACAGGAGTTAGATTGAGCAAGCAAAGAGGTCGCACTTAGCTCCCGTCATCCCATTCATTTTAGGTTCCCTTAAACACTAGACAGAAATATTTACGTCGTCGCAGTTGTGTTTGAGATGCTACCGTGTGTGCAAAAATCCGGTGATTGTTTTATATCAGAGTAGAGATCCTGTTTCTTTAGTACTATTGTGGGAGCTATACAGTTTCAAAGATTACGTTTTCAAAGGTTACGA
The DNA here is from genome assembly GCA_963859965.1 of Ceramica pisi. Classification (NCBI taxonomy): domain Eukaryota; kingdom Metazoa; phylum Arthropoda; class Insecta; order Lepidoptera; family Noctuidae; genus Ceramica; species Ceramica pisi. The sequence continues at coordinate 8,706,734 of OY982541.1, read as the reverse complement.
CGCCCGAGATTTTAAGCGTTTTGTATCATGGGAAACCATTTAACAGCAACGCCAAAACTGACACCAACTAAACAGTAGAAAACATTTACCTATTCCTTCTTTCTTCTGTCAAATGTACATGCCACTCCAAAAGCAACCAAATCTATCTAACCTTTACAGTGTTGATACATATTTAAAGAAAAGCTGGACCAAGTCTCCTTTGAATTTTTTGTATAATTTGTAAGAGAAAATTATACAGTTCATGTGATTTTTCTGAAAAGGCAGAATGTTTTTCATCAAACCCCTGAAAACCAAACATAAATCCCCACACCAAATATTTCGACACCCATTTACTCACAACATTACAAAGAGTAAAGACAGTACTCGTAGTAAGTGTATACTGATGTTAAGTACCAAGCGAGGGTTGCTCCAACCCCTTCCGTGATCCATCACCGGCTCAATCACGATGAAACTCTTCTATGAACTCTTACAATAATTAGGAGTAATACAAAAGTTTATAATACAGTAATGTATTGGAGAAGTTAGTATTTATAGTTTATTTTATGTAAAAATACATAAAAAATATAAGGATTCTTCATATTCGTTTCAGTCATAAATAAAAATTAACTTGTCCAATAATTCATTATGGAAAAAAACACCTTCAACATAGCAAAATAGTAAGACATGACAAATCGGTGCAAAATAAAAATTAAACATTCCTACTAATTAAATACTTTTATGTTATTTTTTTTGTGTTTCATTTGTTTTTGTTCTGTTTTTTTTAACAGTACAGTTTATTGTTAACAGAACAGAAGTTCTGTTTCCAAAATATCAATATTATTCTTTGTAGAAAATTATGTTGATTTTCAATATATGTGAGCGGACACCTTTATCTACGTTTCTAAAAAAAAATACGGTTTATAAAAGTACAAGAATTCTTACACCACAGTAACTTTACTAACTATAACAATAAATAGCTCATTTAAATCATGACAAAAACTCACAATAAGTAATTATGCTTGTAAAACACAGACGTTACGTCACATACGTAACTATATTATATGATACAGTCTTGAACATAAATGACATACCTTCCTTCGGTCTCATCAATGTCTTATGTACACAGTAATTAAAAGGACATCGACCCCAACAATACCAAGTATTCTCGTTAATAGTCATCTCTAGAAATAAATTTAAACTGGCGCCAGATTTAGGTAGGTTATATTTTACTTTTTCAATTCTCTCGGTTATCCTTTCCTTTAAGTTGGTCATGTCTTATCGATCCACCCCAAGATCGACTGGTAGAAAATGCCTGAGCCTTAGTCATTTTGGCCCTAAGACTTTAAGTTTTAATTTATTAATAATATTTACTTTCCCTTAATTAAAAACAACAATAAGCTGCAGTTAATTAAAATTGATGTAAGTATATTTGATCCATTCTGGCTGCTTTCTTACAAGAGAGTGAACTATTAGGTATTACCATTTACAATTGCCGCCGGCGACCCCTAAATTCTTTTGACTCAAAGAAGCTAAACTATGAACACCTACCTATACAATATTTTTCCTAATGTAGGCGCCAGATGAATGTGCAATAATGGTCATTGACCCACATACATTTATAGACTTTCTCAATATCTAAAACAGAAATAAAGACATAAAATTGTCCCAAATCGACTTCTATCGTGATCCTTAACGTTCTCTAGTAATGAAAAATGGTTCATAATTTATTGTTCGGGTTTGTACGAAGGGATATGAGGGAAAGGACATCGTACTTTACCTATTGCAAGTTTATCTGGCGCCTACCGTGGCTTGACTATGTTCAACTATTCAGAAAGTTTGCCATTTCTCAGAATTATACTAACTTACTAACTTTGGCACACGACTTCAGACCTACGTCCATATCCCGTTTTTTCCTGTAGGAATTTCGAGAAATCCTCTCTTAGTGCTTTCCTACACTCCCCAAAGAACCTACATGAGTACATGACAAACAGTTTTATCTATATTGACTAGCTTTTGCCCGCGACTTCGTACACACATATCTCTATTTTTTCCCATTCCCATAGGAATTTCGGTAAATCCTCTCTTACTTACCTTCACTTCCCAAGGCACAAATTGCAACATGCCAAATTCCAGCTTTCTACGACCAGTAGTTTCGGTTGTGCCTTTATTATTACCCCACAAAGTACAAACTTACAAAGTATGCTTTTCACAAAGGAAATTACTTATGCTGTACCTACACCAACCTACAATCAATTTGGACCTTAAGGCATGATTCCATGGTGGAACCTAAAATCACCACTCCAATATATCCTGTGCATTAATCCCGAATCACGACCTCAAACAATTTCCCCGGCGCAGTTTCCCAAATTCCAATGTATCACAGTTTCCCTCCCACGATCCATCACGAATCACAGCCTCCCGCCACCGCTGATGTTCCTCCGACGTTTACGAGCAGAATTATGATGCATACCTTCCGCCACACCAACTCCACACACTTTGTCACAATACACCCTCATATTGGCCTTGTTAAACTTTATTTATTACCTACCTAATATCGGGATCATGCTTTTTTCTGGTTTTGTCTTTAGGTTTTACTGTTTGAAAAAGTTTTTCTGTTCCTTTGACTTTGATCTCTTCTTCACTATCAAACTTAATCTATTAACTAAAATCAGGATCACGAGCTTTTGGGATGTTTCTGCCTTCTGATTCTGTCTGGTTTTTCTAAGAAGAAAGTGAATCTCTTTGAATGTTTGGTCTTTTGATTTTGCCCTCTTATATCACCGAAACTACATCATATTGGCTTCTTCAAAGTTTTATTTAATACCTAATATTGGTTTTCTGGTTTTGTCTTAGTTTTTAAGAAAATTTTGTGATTTATATCCCATAAACAAATCACAACATTTTCTGGCCATTTGAGTTTAGTCTCTCAAGTCAACAAATTAATATCATATTATTGACTTCATATTAAACTTTTTTGCTACCTGATATCGGGATTGTAGGGTTTTGGATGTTAAGCCTTTTAGTTTTGCCCTGGTTAAAAAAAATCGACTGAGAATTATTGTTGATTCTAATTCAAATTAAAAAGTCGTTTATTCATATTAGGCTGAGAGCCAGCACTTTTTTGAACGTCAAGTTTTTACAAAAGACAGTCCCCCAAAACGCCCACCCGTCACCACTTCCTAATGTTTTAGCTGTGGAGAAGAAGTGGCAACCAAACTCCCCAGCAAAAGTTAAAGTAATATTATAATATCGTACTACAACCTCATTCATATGGACTCAGGATGAATTAATTAATTAATTTTGAATTATATGGCCATGCCATACCAACCTTCTCAAATCCAGAAGATTTTAAACTAATGAGCTAATAAAAATGCCACATATTATGTACTGTTACAATAGCCCAAAAGTAAAGTATGAGTGCCAGTTTCACAATAAAAATCGCAATTAATTAGTAATGAGATGTTAATATAATGTGAATCGGGGATTTTGTTCTTATGGATTGCACGCATGTACAGTTAAAATATGTAACAAATATAAAATAAGCAGTAACTATGTACTTTTCTATCTGTTCTCTTCTCTTTTAAGTGATTTGTCTCTTAATATTTCTACACTGTAATATTAGGGGTTAAAGTATGAAATTGCCGATTTGTACTGAAAAATTGAAATTGTTTTTTTTTTTAAATTTATCATATCTATTTAATCAAAATAATTACCATTATTGTCTATACATTGCTGCCATCTAATAGGAAGGTCATTTATGCCTTTGCGATAGAATTCTGGTGATCTAGATTCGACAAACTGTGTGAAAGCATTTGACAATATTGACTCATTTGACGCAGCAGTCAATATTGTTGGTGAGGTAACGTTAAACCATGCCGCTTATTCCTGGCTAGTTTGGCTCGGATCGACTTCCACCATCTCTTTCAATTCATTGTTATTCACCTGTGTGGGCGGTCTTCTACGTGGTTCATTCTTCAAATCAAAGTTTCCATCACGAAAGCGTTTAAACCAAAATCGCACGGTGCGTTCTTTAGCAGTCCTCTCTCCAAACGCAATATTGATATTGCGAGCTGTTTCTGCCGCGTTAGTTCCGCGTCGAAAATTGTATTAAAAAATCACTCGAATTTTCAGAGTATCCATCTTTCTTATCTAAGCTGAATAAAAAACAACTGAAAGTAGATAATCGAATGTTGCACATTTTTAAAAATAAGAACTTAATAGGTACCAAGACTAAGTGGAAAATTTTTCACTCAAAAATCTCAAACCAATTGCAATATAACGGCAATTTCATACTTTAACCCCTATTATTCTAAAGAGGAAAGATTTGTTTATATTTGTATGTTTGTAACTAATAAACTTAAAAACTACTGGACCGATTTCAAACATTGTTTCATTAGAATGCTACATTATCCCTGAGTAACAAAGCCTATATAGTACTAGACAAAAATAGGCATCCTTTAGAAAATTGCAGTGTATTGACAAAGTCGCGGGCTAAGTTAATATATAAAGTAATTTTAAGTTATAGTTAATAAATAAAGTAAGTTAAAACCTTAAAACCTTAGAAAATCACATTAACTGTCAGGTGAAATAACTTAAAATACCTGTCTTTACCTTCCTAAAACGTTTCATTCCGGATAATCAAAACCTATCAACTTTAAGCAACACTTTTATGCCCTTATCTCTATATATAATTTTCTGTAAAAGGTGTTGTGTGTGTACTAAAAAAGTAAAAATAAAATTAACTATCAGGCATGTGACAGCAGGTTTAAACGAACATCTCTGTCAACTTACAGTATTTATAATGACAGCTCCATCATACAATAATTGGTGACCCAGCCTAGAGAAATGCTACTATTTACTAAGAAATTGCAGTTGTCAAGTCGGTTTTCATGTCAACCGCTTTTTGTACAACCCACGCTCAAGTAGGAACACAACATAACTAGTATAATTTGCGGGCCCAACAAAAAAATAATTATTCCCCCCTTATTAGCTATGGTCAGATCGTATGGAAGTAGAAAGTTGAAATAGGTAAATTTCTAATGGTGGTGTACCACTACCTTTTAGTTTTCTTATACGAGTAGTTTCACCCGGTGTCGTATGTTAAATTACTATGTTTTTCTTGGAATAGAGTGTCAACGATATGATGGGATTTTTATAGAGTAACAGAAGCGTTCTCATTACTGTCTGAGCTGTGTCGATGCATGCATACGGTAAAGACGAACAAACTGTCAATGACTGATTATGAATCGTTTCTTCATCTCATATTAGTCTGAGTTGCACAGATTTGCTTCTGCTTCAGTTTTGGTTGCGCTAATAAAAAACTAGCTTCGGTAAGGGACATCGCTTCCGTGAAGGTCGGAAAATACCTGTAGGTACTGTATAAAAAGATACTATGTTTTTCTTCAAGAGCCAATCTATCTAAAATATAATATCAGAACTATAAAATCTCATTTTTTTTCAAAACTATTACCTGTTTATTGTTTATAAACACAGCAGCAAGCAATATGCTTGCTTGTGAGCCATTCGTCAAATACGCACTTTTTAGGGTTACGTAGCCAAATGAAAAAAAACGAACCTAAATTTTAAATAAATTTTGAAAATTTGATAAATTTTGGGGGTTACCCAGAACTGAAACTCTTTTTTTTTTCCTCAAACCCATACGTGTGGGGTATCTATGGATAGGTCTTCGAAAATAATAATTATTGAGGTTTCTATTATCATTTTATTTCTAAACTGAATAGTTTGCGCGAGAGACACTTCTAAAGTGGTAAAATGTGTATTTTTATTTAATACGTCATAAATCGTAAATCGCTACTTCTGCTTAAAATATAAGCCCTACTGGTTTGTACGGAACCCTCGGTGCGCGAGTCCGACTCGCACTTGGCCGCTGGTTTATTTTGTACTTACCAAACGTATTATATTGTTATATTGTGCCTCCTTCACATTGTTCCCAGTATCATAGTTAACGCTTTGCTTCACAAAATTCTGCGTCTACACATAATAGGTTGTCTAAATGACGTTGTAATTATAAAGCTTCCGTTTGCAAATTGCACGTTTTTTAGCTTATTAGCGAACACTGTTTGTTTTGCATCAGGTTATTTTTTTACATTTTGTGTTCTTGCCACTTAAGCATTATTATCACAGGCTAGCGATTGTATAAAACTGACTCGAATATGTTATGGTTCATGCACCATGAGGCTGTCCTATCTCAAATGATCATCGTTTTGGAGGACAACATTTATAATGATGTCTCAATATTAGTTTTAGAGGATTTGTATCTAATTAGTCAGTCAAAAATGTTGCAGACTACATAGGGTTCATCAGATAGATTCTTAAGCATCATCACAGACTTCAATTGTATTCTACTATACTTCTACCCAAACAATGGGCCCTTCTTCCATCTTGCACCGAATTCCCTGTCACCTGTACACCTTGAGGATCTCGTGGTTGAACTTAGGTCCAAGCATTGGTACATACTTGAACTTTTACCTTCTGTAATTTCCATCAACATGCTCATATAAAGCTATGCAAGATTAAAAGAAGCTATGCAAGAAGAAATGAAGCTATGCAAGAAGAAAAGAAGCTATGCAAGAAGAAAAGGAGCTAAGCAAAAAGAAAAGGAGCTAAGATAAAAAGAAAAGGACCTAAGATAAAAAGAAAAGGAGCTAAGCAAAAAGAAAAGGAGCTAAAATAAAAAGAAAAGGAGCTAAGCAAAAAGAAAAGGAGCTAAGCAAAAAGAAAAGGAGCTAAGCAAAAAGAAAAGGAGCTAAGCAAAAAGAAAAGGAGCTAAGCAAAAAGAAAAGGAGCTAAGATAAAAAGAAAAGGAGCTAAGCAAAAAGAAAAGGAGCTAAGCAAAAAGAAAAAAGTTATGCAAGCATGGATTTTTTTCTTTTCATTACATGACTTTTGTACAAAATACGTTTAGTATCACAAGCTTTACAACTAACATCCAACCCACAAGAACATAACCTCTCCTCATCTATCCTAGTAATTCGCATCAATTGTCTCAAGCCCTACCCACTTAGCCGAGGCCGGCTGCATTCCTACCAAAGTACTAGGTACAGACATACATATGAAATGGCCGACCAATAATACAGATTGACAAATAAGCAAGCAGGCGGTCAATTGTGTTGTTGATTGTACGTGCGTGCGTGAGAACTGGCTAATAATGAGCAATAACGGGTCGCCATGTACTGGCTGTGTCGTCTTTGGATGTACTTCGTTGTTGATATGATGGTCGTGTTTGTTTGTGGTCTTAGTTCTTTTTGTTCAGTAGTAAACGTTAGTTGCCGAGTGTTTCATTTTAATGCATGATGACTTTTCTCTATTTTGTGTTAATGTGTTAGTAGCCTGAATTCTTTCGATTCTCAAATCATCCTTCTCTATTTGTTAGTAACCTGAATAAGGAAAAAAATTGAGAATCGAAAGCGATTCTCAATTTTTTTATTTAATCTTTATGCACTATAGTGCATGGGCAGCAAATACAAATACAAAATCCTTTATTTCAAATAGACCAGTTACAGGCACTTTTGAATAGTCAAGTTTACTCTTACAGCTTTACTCTTAATCTTTATTTGTTATTAGCCAGGATTAATTTGGCATTAAATTTATCATTCCTCTTCTCTATAAGCTAGGAGTTGGTTATATTTTCGAAATGAAATTCATTATTTAAATCAATTCATCATGATATGCCATTAATTTCATAATTTCCGTATTTCTGTAGTTGTTAGTAGCTTGAATTGGTTCCACATAAAATCCATCCACTTTTGGGTACTCTGAATTCATTCGTTCATCATTCTTCTTCTCAATGTGTTTATACAGGGAAATTGAAAAAATACCCGAAACCTCTTAGGCAGTGAAAGTACACATGATTATAAGCAACTTTTGTTTTGGTAAAACTCCGAAATCTCGAAAAAAATATCAGCTGTTTCATACATTTTCATTGGCTAAATACTGCATTTTGTATGAAACAGCTGATATTTTTTTCGAGATTTCGGAGTTTTACCAAAACAAAAGTTGCTTATAATCATGTGTACTTTCACTGCCTAAGAGGTTTCGGGTATTTTTTCAATTTCCCTGTATATATCTAGATGAGAAAATGGTTGAAATTTCAACTGCCTTTTCGGTTTTAGAAGCATTTTAATAAAGAGCAGAAACTTGAATATACTTCACCTTAGTATACTTGAATATTCTTATCATGATGATTATGATGGAAATTCTTTTATACAACCTGATTTCTCGAAGATAACAATCCGATTTACTCCATTGTTGCTTACCACGAACTAGAATTACATACCGTCTTTCACAACCTCGAAACATGCTAAACTAACAATAATTGGAGCTTTCTTCGAGCATACCGTACGTTGAACTACATCGAAAGCCTGTTATTGTACTATACACGTTTCTACGTACGTACGTACGTATGTTTGTATGTAGGTGGGCGTCATCCGGACGCACGCCATTCGATTCCCCGAAGAGGAAATCGTTACGGCCAGCAAATTGGACCCTAACCACTGGTTTGGACGCCGACACGCAGATGTTGGCTTATTTACTCCACACCATGTATAAATAACTAAATTGACGATAATAGCTACTTATCCCTTGAGTTTATTATATGCTACATGGCTTTTTGTTGTAACCTCCTTTGTAGAAGTGAATCAATTGGAGGTTTCGAAGTTACTGGCTCTTTGTAATTGGTTCATGTGTTTAGGTTGTACTGCAAAACTAATGTCGTTCTGTAGCCAAAAGAGTTTGCTGATTTTGAAATTGCTTTTCTTTTAGGAAAAGTGTAGATATATCATACCTAGCAAGAGATTTCTTGGGTAACTGTTCCCAAAATACTGACCCGAGCCTATATTATTCACAATTATAGTATCTTCACCGGACTTAAACCAAAATATGAACGAAAGCTGTATAAGTGTATATTATTACAAATCAAATACCTGCCTACAACTGAAAATTAAACTTCACTAGTTGTCATCACGCGGCCGTTGAAAACAAACTTAAGAAGGGGTTACAAAGTCACCCATTTAAATCACCAACATCAACTGTTCGTATCAATAAAGATTTAGAGGCATTAAATTAGGAATATTGTTATTTCGTAAGCTCACAGATTTTGAAGTCGACGTCTTCTAAAAATGGGGCCATAAACAAATTCATAAGTAGGCTCTGTTCACGTTTTATGCTTTTTTAAGGGGGCCCCTCGAGGGCGCCAGTAAAGTGAAACGCGGCGTAAAACCTGCGGAACCCTGCTGGGAAACAAGGGGAAAGGGGACTTTTAAAATTTCCTTTACCTTCTTGAAAGCCTTGGTTTAGTGAAAGAGTTAGTTGCGGGAATTGTAAATTGAGTTTAGAGAGAAAAACAGTTTTTTTTTTCATGTTTTATTTTCTGGGGTTATTTTTAAGCCACATATTTTACGTCCCTGTTTGATTTAAAACTATATGTGGCGGAAAAATAAATCAAGAAAACCTGCGGTCACCAGCATGTACCTACCTACAATTTCCTGCACACGTACGAATAAAAACAACATTCTCGAAAAGGAAATTACATTTCATTGTCCATCCGCGCGCAAAGAGAACAGACGAAATTTTTAATTCAAAACACACAGCAACCCATACGCATTAAAATAGGTTTAACCGCCAGCCGTTCCATTTTCAAAAAAAATAAAACAAAATGGCGCGTTCCCGCCATTTCTCCGGCCCGCACCGCAAATTCCAGTGGAAAAAATCGTATTTCGAACGCGGTTTGAATTTTAATTGACGTTGAGCCAACATAGCGCGATCGGCGCTGCGAACATTTTCGAGTTTACATCTCGGTTGGGGCTGTTGGCTGTTGGTCGGCCACAACATGTGCGCTATAAAAGCGATGCCACACGTCCGCAACCCCGACCTCCCTTCAGACGTGCGTAACTACATGTAGGTAAAAGTACCACTTGTCAATCTTTTGAACGTCAAGATTTCAAGAATCTCACCGCCGCTAAAGAGGATCTTTTTATCATTTGTGAGGCACTTGACATTACAGTAAACTGAGCTGTACTTTGTGTAATCCCACATTATTTACCGTATCACCTTTGATGCTGAGTACCTACCTATATTGAAGTTATGTAATACCACAATAACAACATACAGGTAACTGAATATCAATGGCAACGGTACGAATTGCATTATATTCACAAACATTCAGATTATGTAATTTCCATCCTATCTACATCTGGGAATTATATTTTCATAATTTTCAGCGGTGTTCATAAAAATGTAATAGCTTCATTGTCGTCGGTCACGTGCAACAGTTCATTCGGCCTCTAAATTATAATAAACAATTTGGTTCGCTCATTATTCGCGGGTTCATCACGGCTTTACGTACAAATTATTCGACAAAGGCGCGTAATGTCGAATGTCCGCGGATAATTACGAAATAACCGCGAGACAGCCTTCTGCCGTTACATTTGATTTGGCGCCTCTCTATTTACGTCAAATTGAGGACGATGAGGCATCGCTTGAGTTTATATTGTGCTCTTAGTTCTCTTGATTGAACCAAAGTTACTCTGACTGATCTTTTAAACTAGTTAGAGCTTTTAATGATGGAATTTAACAACTATTAACTTTTTCCAGATAACATGCTGCTACTGTCAACATCCAGTGCAGCAATCATACACAAGAATCTCCGTTTTAAATAAACCTGATGTGTGACAAAAAATGACGCATGCGGCCAAACGTAAGGCGAACACGTCACGTGAATGATCAGGCGTTGGGCAGCGTGGCACACACACAGCGATGCAAGAGATATGCAACACCGCTGCCTTACCACTCGACACTAACCCCCTGGTGCGCAAGATAAAATGCGAAGAGTTCCCTGCCATCAGAGGGAAGCAACACACGAGAGTTGGCATGGGGGTGCGCGATGACATGGAAGAGGACTTCGCCGTGAAGACGCGAAACACGCCGCCAATGGGGCCGGCGCCCGGGCAGGAACACCCGCGCATGGAGCACGGCGGCAACGGCTTCTGGCTGGCCGCCGTCACCACCGCCGGCGCGCCGCACCCCATGCTCGAGACATGCACCGAGACCGGCTTCATCAACAGCCAGCCTTCCATGGCCGAGTTCATGACCGCGCTACCTCAGCTGGGAGGCGGAGAGCTCAGTCCGCAGCACACTCCCCCGGGCTACGCGCCCGATCTGCCCTCCCCTGGCGGAGGCCTCAACGTACCCGAATACCCTTGGATGAAAGAGAAAAAAACGACGCGGAAGAGCAGTCAACAAGGTACGTGATTTCAGTAGAAATAGAAGTAAGTAATCAGAATTAAGCTTTCGAAACTGCGAATAGCGGTCAAAAACATTTATCAAGCCCCACCATCACGACGCGGCCACCAATAAGAAAATGGCTCCTCCATCAAACCGCGGACATTTTCGTTTCGTAAGTGCGCTTAACTGCCGCGTGAATAACAACTTCGGAATTATTATTGTGCCTTTCAACGGCAACAACAAATGGCTATTCAACCATTGTGTTCTGGTTCACGGTCCCAGAGGTTCTTTAATGAACATCAAATTACTCCGAAATATATTGAATAGTGTGGCGCGACGACGCCGCTGTTTTATGTCTGTACCTAACTGTAGTTGGTCGTGGTCGTGGTCGTGCTGTAGGAGTGGTGTCGCTACGCGTCGGCACTCGTATTATCCGAGCCACCGAGTCGCTCCAACATGCCGTGTAACGGAACGGAATACCCGACATGCACTATAACCACAAATTATAAGTGAGAACATTTTAGAACATAATTTTTACATGCTGACAAGCTTGTAGGTAAATATATCAAAGAACGAAGTGGGAACCTGTCACTAGGCATCACTGACTATATTTGTCACACAACGGTTGTGCTACTTAGCACATTATAAGTTGTTCTGACAGTTAACTAACCTAACCTCAATTATACCTTTGGAGAACGATATTATCCAACAGTTAAAAGTTCAATTCTACTCATTTTTAAATAACTTTCGCATTCGCATTTCAATCGCAAACTGTCAAAAAAGCCTTATTTTTCATAAATTTTTGATAGATTGCGATTGAGATGCGAATGTGAAAATTAGTAGAATTAGCACTCTGATTAAAAAGCATGTTCGAGCGAGAAACTAAAAAAAATACTTTACATTTTTTTCCTCTTAAATCAAATAGAGACATTCATTTTTTGTACAATTAAACGATAGATAAAAGACGGAATGAACCCAAATTTGTCTCTGGGACAAAACGCGTGTTAGGGAGAACAATGGGCGGCGCATGATCCATCACCATCCGTCGTGAGAACCGACCCTCACCTGGTGAGCGATACATCATGAGGATGCGATACAAATTGCGACATATCTGAGCCGACCTTTGGCTTGGGAAAATATTGATACAATTAGCGAGGTATTACCACACAGAGATTAAAAAAAAAATACATTTTAAGGATACATGCCATGCAAAACAAGCTGCTATTAAATTTGATATCGACAAAAATTTTGAAAAGACGTCAATATCACACAGTTTAAAGTATGACATAACCGTGCAAAAAGTAGCCTTCATCATGACACAATCCGCATCCAAGTGACGACATTGTAAATCCTCGAAACAAAAAACAGCTACTTGCATACAATCTTTGCAATGACGTCTGTCAGAACAAAAAGAGGATTACAGCTCTCAGCCTACGGTGTGTTACCGACACCTCCGATACTGGGAACCGTTCGTTGCAATGTGAACTGAATACCCGTTCACCTTACTAAGACCAATCAGACGCGATGATTCTACACTTTCGTCTCGGTCGTTCACATTTGCGACCTTCCCAGTTTTTGTGGACTATTCATACAAAAGTTGAGCAGTTTTACAAGGTGTAATAGATAATATTTTCATATTTGAGGCGATTAACGCGTGGTGTACAGGAGCGGTCTCCCGCGGGGCTCCACGGGGGGTCTCGTCGACAAGACGCACGCGTTAACATCGTTTTATGGACGCTACTCCTTCGCTAAGCGTTTCTTGAAGAATTTGTTCGGAAGAGCAGTTAACAAATAGACGCTGTGTCTTTTTGCATGCTGATTTAGACTGAATAGTTAACGTTTCAGTATCTCAGAAAAATTATAAAAACTGAAGATATTTTTGCTCTTGTAATTGCTCTTTTAATCATAAAAATCTCGTGGACTGTGTAGAACCAGCTGAATCATCGTTAGGCTTTACTTACGATTGTTATCGACTTTCTGGTTAAATAGATATTAGAGGTCCCATAAAGATCTATTGAGGGGATCGATTAATTCTTTCCTCAAAAAGAATGATTAAACTCGTCTAAAACCAAACTCGCATTCATATAGGATCGGAGCCAAATGATCTTTGATACAAATAGTTGTACATCCTTCTGGCTCTTGACCAAAACTAGAATGCTTTAAACTTTTGCCTACCTCTGCCAAAAGATCGAAATCAAGTGCTGAGGATTGCACCTTTACCAAAATTTATTTTAAATTATAAGCAGCACCTAAAGTAAAATAAATATCACAAGAATAACAAAGTATATCTGCAATAATATAACAGTACGCTGTTATATTATTGCAGATATTTATTATACACAAACTTGCTTATAGGCACCCTGATGATACCACTCCAAATATAAGTTTGCACACACATGTAGGGTTGTCTCAGACACATCCACTTTCAAAACAAAGTAGGCAGCAACGACTAAAGTAGGTGATAGAGCGTACGAGCAAGCCTCGACGACCTTTTTCTATACGTGTCTTATTTAAATACACGTACTTAGGGTGACACACAAGCGAAAAAGGTCGTCGAGCCGTAAGTACGCGTACTTGCTCGTACGTCTATCACCCACTTTAGAATTCCATTCTCAACACCAGAAATATATCGACCAAAAATGTGACATCTCTCGTCACCAAGATCTGTCGGCAGCCCTAGCACACAAGGGCTGCAGAGCCGGCCGTGAACCGGCGCTACCGGGGTAATCCGTCACTGTCAGCGCTATCGAGCGCTGCACGCCCGCCGCACGTCGCCCGCGCGATGCAACGTCGCGCCGCACCGCGTCGGGCGCGCCTGTGCGCCCTGCGCCTAAACTTGGATATTGCCTCCACCAACTTTGACTCATCCCGACTCCACGTCTATTTCCAAATGCCGCATATCCGGCATTTTTCAATACCGTTTCCTGATTTTTTCTTCGAGACTATACTTATTTTGAGATACAAAGAAACACTTATGTAAAACGACAACAGCGACAATAAAGAAGCAACAAAAAACATCGCTGAAAATTCCGTAATTATTTTTGGGAACCTACTTATTTACGGCGAATATTTCAAGGATTTATAAACACAAAAGATTTTGCTAGAAACTTAAACATTTCTATTGTTCGACAACGAAAAAAAATAACGGAACTGCGAGCCAGCGACCACGAACACAGCGAATGGAGAGAAGACAATTCTCAATAGAATCTGGAGATAGAAATACGTATTAGGGACATGAAACAAATTGTTCGCACAACCACGCCCCGGGCCGATCTCGGAGATCGAAATTAAAATGAACGCCCTGACACGATCGATCATTCCGATTCTTTAATACAAAGCCGCGTTATTCTGCACTGTCTCAATTTGTTCAGTCGACGTGAGTGACGGGAGACGCACTCGCGATTTCACGTCCCTTGTTCACTGTAATGACTTTTGAGTAACAAAAGGTTTTAATAAATGTAACCAAGGTTTTTTGAAGGGTTCGCGGAATGTGAAGGATGAGATCAAGACGCGAGATGCGAAAAATAACGTGAATGTCAAGTTTACGGCAGTTCTAAATTGATTGCAATTTAGAACTGCCGTAAACTGCCAAAGCTTTAAAAGTCTCTGAAATATAATAATGAGAAGACACTGACTTCTGAAAGACTATCCGATAATGACTTAAGCCAGTATCTTGATAGGTAGGATAGGATACAGTGTATTGGTTCTAGTTATTTTACAGGAGAAGAATGAGAGACTCAGAATCGATGAGTACTATTCTCGTTTCAGTAAGGTAAAATTTCTCGATAGGGTGTACTGTTCTGTTCTACATTTTTATTTATTCTTCAGACACAAAATCCAAGTTTTTAATTCTACCTATAGGACTTTACCATAGTTCTAAAACAAAAAAAATACACAGACATGGTCACCAACAGAATCGCGTGCGTCGTATCGCGTTCTGTAAATAAGCAGCTGAAATATTCACTGTAATACGAACCTATTACACGTAATGATGATGGCATGGGAACTTTGTCATTCTGCCTGCTTACCGCTAACTAACATTTTTTGTTAGGCTCGCTTTTTATTTTTTAAATTAGATGCAGGAAATTCAAACAAGACAATATTTTGGGTACAATATTTTTAAAGAACGCTCATTATGTGCTAGAAGACATGCATCATAGGTCGTGTTTTTTTATTATTGATAACCTACCGTTTCACCACAATCAAGCACAAGCTGAAAAGTGATAATGTCGTCGACGAAGGTGCACGCTTGCCTAGATGTAATCTTTTCACTCATGACTTTAAGACTCTCAGGTTGTAGAAGCAGACTCCGGCAGAGAATTTCACTACGCAAAATGAAAGTATTCCCAAAGCTTTTAGTGGTTTTTTATAGAAAAAAAAGAACGAAACCCAATAATAAATAATCGAAAGTACATTGTAACCACTTACCATCACAACAGGTCCTCAACCCTCAACTGTGCAAGGTGCGCAAAAATAGCGACACTTTCAATTTCAATGCAAAAATAAGTCATAAATTTTGAAAATTAGCTACGGTCGGAACAAACGCCAAAACTCAGGTAGTCTTTTATCTAGCACAGTTGACCACATCTCGCAAATATAGCAATAAATCTTTAGGTCGGCCCGCTTTGATTTATGTGAAAAATGATCGTAAATTTTAGGTTAGAATGATATCCGAAAGGCGGGTCGTTCTTGGTCACCACTTAAGTGTACCTCTCGCTTATTATGTTTTATGGAGTTCCAGTTACTATTATTAGGTTTCTACTATAGAGCCAAATGATTGTTGCTGCTTAAACAGCAATAATTTGAGGCTTGTTTCAATTTGTAATTTTATCATTACGTACTTAAAATAACTTAAAACAAACGCAACAAGCACAGACAAGACTAAGTACTTAATCAGGACAAATCAGACACGTCTAAGTAAATAGGATGGCCAAATCCTAATTTATAAGGAATAGATAAAACACTCAAAGGAGTCTCAGGACCTATTTTTATGAAAACAAAAACTGCATCAATGGGTTTTTGAGAAATAGTTTTTGTACAAATATATTAAAACACCCTATATTATTACACTATCCTAAAGTGTTACTACTAACGATTAAATTCTGGAAACTAATAAATACATGGCAAACTTAAGGAAAGCGCTCCTTTTAACTAAATACACATATATATATTTACACTTTCCATCAGGTGAGATTTGGGCCAAGGTTTCCCCGTTTCGCATAAAAAAAAATACTTATTAAATTTTCTCCTGTGTATGTACCTAAATGGTAGAATGATGGTGGTAAATTGTATTTTATTTAAGTATATTTGAGAGTAAAAGTTATATATAAAAGTATTCGAAGATGTGTAAACTGTTTTTGAAATGAGTTTGTCACCTCTGGAAAGCTTTCTTGAGGCTATAATGTTTTGATTTCCCATCCATAAAAAAAGACTATAATGTTTACACGGTGGATATTAATTAAGTCTACTTGATCATCATCACTATCTAATATATGTAAATCTCGTGTCACGTTGTTTGTCCGCGATGGACTCCTAAACTACCTAACCGATATATATAAATCACGTGCCACGTTGTTCCTAAACTACTTAACCGATTTGAACCAAATTTGCACACAGTGCAGGTTGATCCAACTTGAAAGATAGGGTAGCTTACATCTCAATTTATAGTCTCAATATTATTTAGGAGCGGAGCATTCATGGAAAATGTGTCGCAGACGAAGTTGCATGGGTCAGCTAGTATATTATAAAATAAAGTCCTCCGCCGCGTCCGTCTGTTCGCGATAAACTCAAAAACTCCTGCACCGATTTTCATGCTATTTTCACCAATGGATAGAGTGGTTCTCGAGGTAGGTTTCAGTAAGTACATAATTTTTCAAGCGGGCGAAGCTGCGGACATCAGCTACATATTTGGTACATAATATACGTTTTACATGTCCAGAGGTACCATAGGTACTAACCTACCATATATAGCCTGTACCTAGTATCCCGCTGTTGGGTAAACGTCTCCCCAAATCCTTCCAGACATTGACAGCCAGCTCAAACTTACCGGGCAATAGACGTTTAGGTCGTCTCGCCACCTGTTCCTCCGTTTTTTTCCTTCGTTGTTTTTTTAAGACGTAACAATCAACTTTCACAACCCTTCAATAGCGATTAATAAATCATAAACACCGGAACTAAAACAAAAATATAAATTTTCGGCTATAACAACCGTATTCATTGGCTGTCAATACATACCCCGCTATGATTTACGCGGTCCGTAACACTTTCGCTGCCACTGGCTATCATCGAAGCCACATAAATCAAGCGGGTACAACCGGCCCTTTGTGCCTTTACACCCGATTCCAAATAATACACCCGACACCCGAAGGTTAAAACGTTAATGCGATATGTTTTAGGATTTATTTGACTGTTTCAATCGTTGTTCGGCTTCAAGTGTATTTTACAGGGTTAAGTGATTCATAGATTTACGTGTTATTTATTTTAATTTTGATTTTCGAGGGGTGATTTTTCAGTCTTTTGCCAGATTATTTTAGAAAGTTAGAAGATTATACATGAATTAGCTGACTCGCCAAACGTTGTTTTGCCATACAAAATGTTTAAAAAATAGCCTATGACCTACCAAAACATAAGACCTATTAAGTATACACAAAAATACTTATTCATAAAAATCGGTCAAGCCGTTTCGGAGGAGTTCGACAACAAACCCCGTGACACGAGATTTTTCTACATTTTAAGAAGAAAATAGATACTTATAAGGTAGGACATGTGACTCGCTGTTTCCACTCGCTTAGGCGAACATCGTTTATTCTTCAAGTTTGCGAAAAATTACCTGCACTGCATATTCTCTCGTAGCTGCTTGTATAATTTATGTCTTATCGACAAAATTAACATTGAAAAACATATCAAATAAAAACCCGATTACCAAAGAAACGGGAGCCGCTGAGTTACTAACAAACAAACAAACAGAAAATAATCCTAAGCCGACATAAAGAACGCGCCAATCAATAAATCACTCTCACTAAGGGCGGGCGCACACTGGGCGCCTCTTTGTGGCGCATTGTCGGCGCCGATTTTTACAGCAATTAGAGACACTTACCTGCCACGGTCCACTGTAATCCTATTAGGTGATTGGTGAGAGAGACAGAACATCTGCGTGGGCGGTCGTGGATGCAAGACGGAGATATTGCTCAGCACTTTTTTATAGTCTCTGAATGGAAACTCAGATGAAATGGTTGTTTTTGGACCGGTTACTACATATTGATCTTCATTTGTTCTCACACTCGATTTTGGTTGGGATTTTAGGCTCCTATGAAACGCTTTTCTATTGATTCGTATTTTTTTTTGCGATATAAAGCTTCGTGTCTAGGGCGCCGAATAATTAATACGATTGTTCTCTTTAATGTCGTCCCAAATGTCGTACCGTATGAATGACCACACGTATCGTAAATATTGATCGGAGTTGCAATGAAAAATGTACTACAAAGTTGATTAAAACATAGCAATTTCCTTCAACCCGGTTTCCACACCACAATGTAAACAATTCTCCATAATCAATTTGTTCATTTAACACAAGATTGTTTGGCATTTCACACCCCTCTATGAGTCTCGAGTGAGCTGTTTGGTGGTTCTAAACTGATTTATCATATCAGCGAGAGTTCCAAACAAGCATCATCTTACACGCATAAACCGTGGTATCGCGGTCGGCAACTATTGTCGCCGGCTACAAAACATTCTCGACAATATGCACTAAAACTTGAAGCACATATTTGGATAACGTTGCTAGATCATCCTTGCTCCATACGCTAATTTAAAACGTCGTAACTCTGTTTGCTCAGTAGTCAAAATCTGAACTGTTTGTGGTAGGTGTAGGGTTGAGAATGGCGTGGGGTTTTGAGTTGATGGTCGCGCCGCGGCTGGGACAAACAGGAGCATGTCTGAGACGAGGGTGCGACGCCCGACGTATCGTGTTGTCCGGTTTCCGGACACGAGTTTGCTTGGTCGCGGGTAATTAACTAAGTTTCTGTACTCCATAGCATAAGTGCTTATTGATAAAACAGTAACTGTCTACATTTGCAGCCAAGTTAATACAACTTCAAATTGGAATCAAGCAAAACCACAGTATCGTATGATAAATGAAAGCTGTAAGCTTGACAGGTTGAAACTAAGTACAATCACGATACCAATTCGTCACATTCAAAGTAACTGTGACTGACTTTTTAGATTTATTATTATAAGAAATATATGGACACGAACACGAAATAGGTATAAACTAAATTTTCATAACTTTACAGCTAGACAGCAAATTATTAGTTAGCCGTCAAGTTGCGATATAAAATATTCACGCCGACATATATCTCAACAAAGGCTCGACACCGCATATTAAGCTCTAACGTATAAATCAAAGGCGAACATCTTAAAGCTAAGCCGCGAAATCTGTTTAATCACCTCGCGAGTTATTAATAACGCCTTTGAAATTAAACAATAAATTTAGCGGGGCTAATCGCGCGACGAGACCGCAAGCCAGCGCCGCTGAGTCAACATTTATAGAGACAAATTGTTGCACCACTAACACGGCCTCTACGATGTATTAATCTTGAGACGTAGCTCGTAGCACCGCTACGCCGTAGCTCCCTACGAGGGGATACAGTGCACGCTCACAGTACGACACTTCCAGATGTGACAACGCAGTAAATCCTTATCATTCTGTCTTCTAAACAAAATTCATGAAGTATGAACGCACACAAAAGTGCTTTATTTATGCTAATGCTAATGTGACCGCTGACTTGTTTAGACACGAATGTCATTTATATGATACGTGTCGTTATTTTAATGCTGTTCGTGTTTAATACTTTATTGCATCAATTTTGTTAGTACTGCGCTCTGTGTAAATGAAGTGAAGATGGACGTGATATTATTTTTGAATGAGAACTATATTTTATTATGATTAAGAGTAATAGATTGTTGTCGGAAATGTATTGTGTGAACGCTGCTGATTTATAACGAGTACTAGCGGTATTGATACCTTATAACACCAGATTCCTATTTAATATAACCAAAATTTGACAGTGACAATCTGAAAATCCCACAGTTGTGTAATTTCTTTTAAACATTTTATAAACATCAATTGTTCTCGAAAATTTAACATACATAATTTTTTGAAAAATTATGACACATTTTTAGTCACCTGTCGAAATTGACTTATTTGATCTTACACGATAAAACTTAGTAGCTACCAATATACCTCCAACGAAAACACTCACATTGCTCACCCAAGACACCCACACATCACAGTCAATAAAGCGAAAATTCGGAAAAGCAGCTAAAATATCTGTCAGGACAAACGATTCTTGACCTTATCACGTCCGAGGGTGATAGGACGTTTTCCCCCCATTACCCTGGCATGATATATGGCGGTGCGGCGTCGCTGGCGACTGCGACACAACTATTAGTGCATCCGTCATTACTCACCGTCAGAGCAACGTTTAGCCGCGGGAGCGTCGCTGCATAAACAACTACATCTCGCGGCGACTGTACTTGTGTGTGGCAACGGTAGGATTTTGTTTGTGTGATTCTTTCGTTTTGAGATTTTAACAAAATATTGATTGTTAAATAAACTGTTTTCTAAACAAAGATAAATTGTACCTAAGAAAACAAGTAAAAAATAAAATTGGAACTGTTCCAGAAAACCTGGAATAGATAGAGACACCTGACACCAGATTCGGGACACAAAATCGCGATGCTCTTGGTGCAAAAATCAAGTTTATACTAAATATAACTTATGACGATAATTAGCTAAATATTGAATAATTAACAGGAACACCCACACCCTGAAGCCATCGCATTCACGTTACAATACTCCATTCTTTAAAGGTTGTTAGTCTTACTACTTGTAAGGAGTCACTATTAGTATTACCATAAGACGTCTAAGCTATAAAGCGCACATTAGCTATAAGGCTTACATAAGCTCAATCTTTTCGAACAATCATCAAAAACAAAGACAAACAATCATCAAAAACAAAGACGACCAAGAAAAAAAATTCATACCAAATACAATTAAAGACGAACCCAAGATTAATGTCACCACGAAGATATCTATAGTTCCAAAATAACCATTAAGTATGGCATTAACGTGAGGGTAGTCTGTAAGTGGACGGCCTACCCGGGTCTCGTCAGTCTCGTCACGAGGGTGTTAATTTGCTAAGACCCTGCTAATGAAACCCGCGACTTACCGCTGACGCTCCGATCCCTGCCAAGATAAACACTCACGAGAATCCCGCAGGCAATTGACGCTTTGAACCAACTCCAAGTCTAACCGATAACATCGCACTATTACTTCTCACGTTGTAGTTAAAAAATACAATGTTCAATTAAGCGGAACACGCATGCTATTCAAATAAAGCGTCTCGCCACCCTCAGCTCGTAATATTGAGAGTGCGATCGATTGCGAGGGAATCACTCCGCTTTGGAACTAATTTGATTTTAGCATATTAAGGGGGGTGTAACATCTAGATATAAGGAGCGCGTCTTGTGGCCCCTCTCCCCCCTGCCCCGCAAGGGCGATGGCGGTGGGTAATAACGCAAATGATGTAAGGTGTGCCCTTAATATCCATCACACGCGTCCCCGTATTTGCTTATCTATGGAAACACGGAAGTGTAAAAATCGTCGTGAAAAAGCTAGGGGTTTCAAATGTTATGTTCAACATACAATACACTTAAGATTATTAGATTCTCAGGACGTATTACTTTTCTTTGCATTCAAATATTTCAGACGTGGGGGAATAATTGTGGTTATCAAAGACGAGGTTTCTTGCTCCCATACTATCAGAAGCAAAAAGTTCTTGTCGTTTTGAAATCAGTCAAGAGGAAATACGTAATGTTTCCTCTACTTTATAATCTTTCTTAAAGTATCTAAAACTAACATTTCCAAATAAATAAATATCAAAATCAAGCGGAGCGTATCGACGATTTTATCAGATCCAGTAACGCAACAAAGACGCGATTACCCGGTGCCAACAAACTCATTTAACTTTACGGAACTCCCGCTCAAAAATATCTCCTTAAATATTTCCCTGTTTCGATTTTATTGTTTTCATCCTCTTTCATTCATTTATTGTATTTACCCAAGAGATTAAAGTTAAAAAAGTTGTAAGTTAAAAAATATTGCTCGAAATAAAACGCGCAGTTTTGAAAATTCGAACACTACCTATTCGCTATTCTGAAAGTACCTACCAGGTTTTTAGGCAAAGGTAAGCACAATCAGCCTGTGGGAAGTTCGACGGAAATAAATGTAGGGTCGGAGGGTAGATAAGTGTTCCCGTGTAAATGCCCGGGCTCTTTCGTCGAGCTCTCAATCGGATGCTGGGCTACATAAATAAGAGTGGATGAAGGTGTCCCTTATCTGAAGAGTTTTGTCGCCTCACTTCTTACTTTTGAATGCGTTGTAAACGTGTCGCCGTCTTAGAAGGGTTTCCGTTGTTAGTTGTGATGATGTCGTCCCCACCAAATAAATGATTTTGAATGTTTCAACCATATGAACACTAAGCGAACTAGTACCTTGTTTCACTTATACAGATTACTGTCCATAGACGTGGAGGTTAATTGAATAAAAGCCTTTCGACACATTATTTTGACCAAGGATATCAGTCATTGTTTTACCTGATACGATTTTCCATTTACTGAATAGTTTTCTGCTCATAGCATTATATTATCGCTTAATGTCGACGTAGCAGTAACGCATTAAAATTATCCATATTGCATAACTACACCTATTGTCTGCTAGTGCCATAATCGATTATTTCCCTCGGCTAACTCATACATAATAAAAATAAATAGAAGACACAACAGTGACGTTAGGAACGGAAAAAATCGTCGTTTTAAAGAAGTCGTGAAAAACATTAGCCAGTAAGTAATTCGTCTAAGACGCTGGTTTCCTCCAGTGGGTTGTTTATTGAACCGCGAAGCATTTGTAATCGTTTAATACCCTCAATTCTTTATCAGCGCCGGGGGTGTAGCACACTGGGTCGCATTCACCCCCGGCCGCTCTAATGTATAGCCCGACGACAGCCATCTGATTATCTCTTTCGATACAACATTGAAATTTAATTAAAATCACACTTTACTACCAAAGAAACACTAAAATTTTATTCTAGTCAACCAATAACGAGATATTTTTATTGGTCCCAAGACACTCTCATTTCGCGAAAGTGAAATGGAATGCAAACGATACAAACTAAGGCGGACTCAATAATGACATCATTTGCTTATCAGCTGACCATTACCGAAAATCGAATGCTACATTAGGCACGCACAGTCCGAAACCTAACTGTCCCTAAATCTAATAAAAACTCCTTATCGAAGCTTCGCCATTGTAAACTGCCATCGATTGCAATATTTACTTTTAAAGGCGAACATAAATTCTTTCCATTTAAAAAAATAAAAACATTTCGGCTCTTATCGTGTTCGATTTTTAAATAACGGTGTGCCATTGGTAGCTAAGTTGAGGACAAGGTTTTGTCCCCGGTTCCCCTTTTTTCTTGGGGAGGAATTTCTTTTCGGCAATTTAGAGGCGAGGAGATAATAAAAGGGCTCTAACTGCCCCGATCGCACCCTAATGAAAACTGGAAAACTCCTCATTTCAGTATCGATAACTTTTCTATTTACGCCGACACACGCGAAGTGTAACTCAAACGAAATCTACTCACTAATCACTCAATTTGAGGAAGCAACTTTGGGCACCTAATGCGTAGCGTCTGTAATTTGAGTTTTGTAATAACAAAGAAAGAACAAACAAACTGATTTATGATTAAATTATAGAGCTCTCTCTATGGAATATTTAATATAATTCTCGAGCAATGTCTTCATATTTATTGTAAAAGGAATGTGTTTCTATGCGCCTTTGAGTATGTAATTTTATTAGATGAGCCCTTAAGTCCTTAAAAGTCTGTGTGCAGTTTCAGATAGCCTTTCTTCTGCGAAAATCCCTCACATGTCTCCCTCCACTCGCTTCTTTTTTTGACTAAAATCCTCATTCTGTCTTTCTAAGTGTTTGTTTGTGTTATTTAATTTTTTTATTGTATAAAGATTGTATATAAACTGTACCGTCTACATCTTAGTTGACCAAATCGCTTTTTTTCCTTTGTCCCTTCAGATAGACAATCTATCCAAAGACTTTCAATACAGATAGGTACATGATAAACCCCTACACAGGCTGCGTGCAGGATCAGATCAGCGTGATCCTCAGCACTTGACCTAGTTCGGGTGCAGCGGGCGTAAATCGAGAATCGATATGGCAACGACCCTTGTGTCTCGGTGACTCCCGCGCTTCTCTCGCCTTCGGTGATAGCGGTGAGGCTCACGAGTCACGTGATCTTTTGGGCTGGCAGTTGTGACGTCAGAGTTTGTGATTTGATTTGAATTTGGAATACAGATTCGTGGTTAGTTCGTTAGGAATTTAAATCATTGATACATTAAATTGATGAAGCGCTTAGAAAACAGAAAAAAAATATTTCAACTTGAAAGAGGATTTTCCAACAAGGTTACCGGAACCAGGATTCCTTGATATTTTAGGTAGGTTAAAGTCAATCAAGGAAAAATACTTCGTTCATTTCAAAGACTGATTCAGATTTCTTAAATTGACATGACACATACACACCAAAAAACCTTGAAAATCTCAAACGTCAGAAACCACAAATAAAAACTTTACACAAAACAACAATAATAAAACACTATAATCTAACATATCGACATGTCGAAAATTGAATGTACTATTAGAGTGATTATCGTAGTACACGGTACAGTTGTTGAAACCTATAATCTACGATGGGAACTCACAATAATTTGGTCAGCGATGGCGTTCCTTTTTTCCGTAGACGCGGTTGCTCCCCCCGGACACGTGGTTCCACTAATTGCACAGCTGGGACAACCCACACCACCAAATGTGAGTTTTCCACTTAAATAAATACATATATTTCATATTGCTGTAACATATATAGCTTCTAATTACGAAGGGAAGGAAGCTCTATGAATTACTGGCTCATAATTAAATGAATGTTACCTTACGTTTTTCGTAATTGTTGTGGGCTTTGACCAAATGGAGGAAGCTTTCGTGTCTATGTTATAAATGAACATTTTTGCCTATGGTACAACCTGTAGTGGCTCAGAGATGACCCAGAAGATTATGCCAATAGAGAACATATTGGCATCGTTGGTCGAAAATCACTTGGAAATCGATAGACAACGTAAACAAACGGGTAGGTACATCTCAACATAAAACATTTCCCCAACGCAAATTGTTTTAAAACATTGTTCAAATCCACCGCCTGTAAGTTAACATCAAACAACGAGAAAATTAACGCACACCCGCCATATTGAGATTGTTTAAACTTGGATATTATGTACAAGCAACCGCCACATGTCCTTCTCGGAACCCGGGAACTTCTCCGCCCGTATTCGAATTCCTGTATGGAGTAGAAATACGGCTTTATAGGAGTAAAATCATACTTTCTCCTGGCGGGCGGGGGGCCCGCGGTACTAATGACCGCGCGGGGAGAGGGAACATCTACCTATACCTACACATGCCACGACAACCACACTTTATATTGCGTTTAGCAGGCTGCCTACCCACACTCCTGCTACACACACAGGCAAACCACCAAGGTTTGTTTTTTTTTTAGTTATTATTCTGCCGTGCACTATTTTCTTTTCTGACCAGTCTTGCGGTCCGCGGCAAGGTTCACGGCGCTTTCGCAAAACAAAGGCAGGTTATGTTTGGGAAATATTACGGAAAGCGGTTACATTCGTAATTAGGATGATTTTATTTTAACTGCCTAATGCTTTTTCAGAAAATGGAGTTTATTTTTTTGTTTTTATGCCTGAGGTTTATCTTTAATATCAGAGGCTTTGGATGATCATTCTGGTTTATAACAGTTACATTTTATTCTGACTACGGAGCCGAGCAATGAGAATAAAAGCGAGAATTACGTAGAGCGATGACTCAATACATTTTTTGTGCTCAAAAACACAAGGTTTGTGGTTTTGGACAAGGAATTACATAAGTTTAGCTACTCAACACCCGTCGGATTGAGCGTAGTCAATACCAGTAGCATTGAATTGTCTAAGTTACAAGCAATTAAAAATGCCTGTCAGTTTCCTGCCAGTCATGTTCCGTGCATGTGTTAGAAACGGGCAAAGTCGGGGGATATGCTGACTCACTGACCCTGTGTCAAATCTCGATGGACAGTCAACCCAATGTTTAGCACATGTGTTGAATTTTACATGTTCACGTTGAGCGTTGGTTTTAGTTCGATAGGGGTGGGTCTGATTTCCTCTTTTTACGTCAGTAGCAAGAAAAACAGGGTGATTCAGATGTCCATGTATGATTTTGATCTGCAGTCAGAAGTTAAAAGACAAGATAGTTTTCTGATCAGTGGTTATATCTGGTTTTCGGTACATATTTTGACCATAATTAGGTGAAGTATTCTTAACATGAAAATTCCGAACACAAACTAATAAAGTAATAAAAAAAAAAACAAAAATAGTGATGTGTGTGTTCTAACAAAAATCAATTAAGATCAATTTGATAAAGTAATCACGTTAACAGATTGAAGGAAAGAAGTGAATATTAGTGCTTGATAATAAAAACCGATACCATCGACAGTTTATTTAGCAGAATGTGTGACAGGTATAAAATGGCCGTTCGCACGGACACACACGATTACTGGGAACTAGCGCTCGCCTAGCTCATCTACTTACCGATCGCCCATGCTTGATTACTATACTCCACAGCCACCACACTATTCTAAGGAAATTGCATTTGTTGAACGTGAATAATGGTAAACATATTGTATCACGTAATTTTACAATTTTCTTATTTCTTAACTGTCAGCTTACCTATACACAAATTGACAAACTGCTAAACTTCAATAACGTGATATATTATATTAAACGTAGAAAACGCATCAGAACAGCACCCATTCATAAAAAACACATTTCTGACTTTCAAATATTCAACATACGATATCCAAATTGTTATTGGAATAACGCATCATCCATCAGACATCGCGCGTCAGTGGGGTGAACGTAACGTCGCGAGAACGAGATGGCACATATGTATATAGTGTAGGCGAGAGAGGGATAGAGATTAAATTTGAAGAATTTGCATAATCTGCTCGGGTACTTTATCATAGAACCACGTGGCAGTGACTAGTGCAGTCGCGGATTACGCGCGCCGGATTAAATCGACACGTCTCCCGGCCGGGCGCAAGCTCGCGAACATCACGTCTGCCGCCGATGTTACAGCTTTCGACACAACTTCAAAACTATAAAATATTACTTCTATAACTCTAATGATGCGTACGAACCCACACACGATTAATCGAGTCAACTCACTATTTAATTCGAAATCCAGTGGCCGAAATCAAAGTAAGAACACAATTGGAGATCCGACTTTTATATCAAATGATAAATATCACACCGCCAGCCTGGGCCGTCCAAAAAACGCTTAACTTGTCCCGCTACAAAAGGAAAAAGCCAGCGTCTTCCGTTCGGCCGGAGCTAAAGAAAAAATCTTCGCGAGGGATCCGAGCCTTCCATTTATCATATTCCATATTCATTTATTCGTCAAGTTCTGGATTCATTTATTCGTCATGTCTTGATTTCGTCTCATTTATTATTAAAAATGAACTGTCCGGAGCAGAACGTGAATACGACATCGGCCGGGGGCCACTGTTTCAATCTTAGTATAATTTCATGCTGAATTAGGTCAGTGTGGGACGGGGCAGTTTTTGCTAGTAGCATTTTTATGAACTACGTGGTAGTGGGTACGGTTGTTGCTGGGATCCTTGGGGGCTTGGGAACAGGACCTTGTTGATGCCGGGTGATTAGTGGGTCAGCGATATCTCATGATCGGGCCGGTGCTGACCCGGGGCTTCCGAGCACATGATGTATGGGCACCTGAGCGATATCGCGCTTGTTGTACTAACTCATGTGAATATAACACCGCTTGCGGATTGCGAAGCTCTTTTGAAAGCGAGAACACATTTTAGTATCATTTATATTTTATGAAAGTGGTCTATCTAAATGACCAACTTTTATTTTAGATAGGAATTGGCATTACTTTCATTTTTTCGAATTAGATGGAGCTATTACATTTTTTTAAATTTTTATACGCATACGTTTGACCACTATCTCACCAGTAGTGCGATTCACTAAGGCAGAACATCTTTACAACCAAGAAATCATCGTTGAAACATCTGATGTGGCATATATTTATCAGATGTTTCAACGATGATTTCTTGGTTGTAAAGATGTTCTGCCTTAGTGAATCGCACTACTGATGGTAAACGATGATGTGATCGAAGATGAAGCACGCTTACCTAGAAGTGACCTTATTGACTCTTTACTTAAAGCCTTCCAGGTTGGTCGTAGCTATCTGGGGCTACAGACTCTAGAAGGGAATCCCACTCTATTTTATATTCGAAACAGTAAAGTTTACTGTTACAAGCTCATATTACAGCTACCTTTTTGAATAGCTTCATCAAGGTCTTTGGCTAAGTGTCGCAATCGATCAATAAACAATATTTGAAATGAGATTTTAAAAGTTTATACAATTAATAGTATATTATTTATTTAGAAAGTTTTAAATAGAGTCAAATGAAAAGCAACCTTACGGGCATTTCTCGTATTTTTAAGGAACAATCGCATTCGCATCGAAGTCGAAAACTGAAAAACATATTTAAGTAGTTTACCTATATTTTGACAACTTTTTGACATTGACTGTCGATGCTTGCTACTTGAATTTGAACGCTTTTTAAATACTAAAAACTTTTTACAAAAAAATACAACCGACTTCCAAAAAAAAAACACTACATAGTAAAAAATAACTTTAATTTCGGAAGTCGGTGTTTTTGTTACTTTCTTCGTATTTTGACACCGACTTCCGAAATTAAAGTTATTTTTCACTTTTTAGTGGTGCCCCACACCTAACAACACCACTGCAAATCGCAGAAAAGCAAAATACGCAATTTCGATTATCAAAGAATCATCTAAATAGTCAAATTCCAGGTATTTCGATTTAAAATCCAAAGTTCGTAACCGATTTTGATATGATTTAAATGGGACCAATCTGCAAGTATGTCCTTTCAGATAAAACAAGAATTTTTCAAATCGGTTCATAATTGTCGGAGTTTTGAGGTAACAAACATAAAAAAAAAAAAAACATACAACCGAATTGATAACCTCCTCCTTTTTGGGAAGTCGGTTAAAAATAATCTTTCTTGTTAAATTCTGCTACACCATTGACACATCCCCAATGCATATATCAACATCTCAGAACTGACGAAAACACGAAATTACCACACGGGGCCATATAAAGAACAGATATACGATCCATTTGTAGGCAATCTCACAATAAAACGTTGTCAGTATTTGTGTCGGCTGTCGGCGGCCAGTAATACGGCCATTTTGCGAACGTAACAAATGAGCGCATTACTGCCGAACCGCCACTACATACGTCATACCGACCCATGGGGAAGTGCCGAATTATGATAATAGGTAGTAAAATTTGATTTTAGATCTACGGAAAGATCAATTCTATTCATTTTGATGGACGTCAACAAACAAACAAATAATTATTCAGATTACTAAAACCCCAAACTGACGTCTGCGAGGAACTTTTATCCGAATGGCAATGTAGGTGGGAAAATTCCATCAAAGGCCGACACCTCCACCAGTTTTTTCCATCCGTTCGTGAGCGACTGGATAGGACAAGGCTGGAGGTAGATCACTGTGTTGCCCAATTTCTCACAGGTCATGGCAACTTTAAGTATTCAGGTTACATCTGGGGTAGTTTACTATACGGACCTTGTAGAAACCAGAACAAATTTCCATGCGGTCAGGCGATTTTGCCATACCTATTACTGGAATCAAAAGTAGCTCACAATTTAGGACCCATTAATTTCAGTGTTCATTTATAATACTTTCAGGAGTTGCAGTGGTTGGGAATGTGTGGCGGGTTTGTCCCAAAATAAAAAAAATAATAATTATGCCAATATCGATTTAATGAAAAAGAAGTTTAAGAGTACCTCTACTTCTTTTTCATTAAATCAATGTTGGCATAATGATTTTATGGAATCAATTTTCAGACAGTTTCGCTAGTTTCTGTTTTTTTTTATTGTAAATTCAGTTTGCTATTTCCCAATACTATCCGGTGATAAAATCCCCTGTACCTATTTTTAATTAAGTACATTTTCAGGACATAAAATGGCAATGGCAACCTTTAAAAATAGACAATCACGTGAAGCTCTACAGATCCGAACCTATTTAGGTATATTTGTTTCGGTATACCTTCATGATACTATGCTTTCGAGCTTAAGAAGCAGAAAATCACGCAAGTAAAAAGTGACAAAGTAGGTACAAAGCCGAACTTTTTTCGAAACTGGATCTGCCAAATACGGCCGATACTTTCTTCTGTTTTAAACGCACTTCAGCGAGTTCAAGGTCCCAGTCCATACTACATCAGCAGTGACGATGAATGTCTCCGACGCATCACTCGTCCGTTCAAAAAACTCGGGCTCCGTTTGATGGTCGTCCGGACAGGCGGGGACCCGCCCCGGGCGCCGCGAGGCTCACACCGCGACAAGAACAAATGACCCCGACGCATCATAATAAATAAAACAATTTGTTCTTAATTAGATTTCGTGAATTTAATTTTCATGCCAGTAATTGGTCGGAGGTCCACAAAGAGCGGCTCTCTATCAATGATGGATGATCGAAGCGCCTTCGTACTATTTACCTTCGGTCTTCCACAGTAATTAGGGGGTTCGGAAGTTTACTTTAATTATTGCTTATGAACCTATTACTGTTTCTAATATAGATTTCATTTGTTGTCCGACTATTTTTATTTAAAACGTGAGAACTTCAGAGATGAGAATGTGGAAAAAGGGTCTTATAACGCCATATGGAATTAAAACTCCTCCATTTCAGTGACCATAGATAATCACCGATCTTTTCGCTATTAATGAAATGTACAAAACAAACCTACAAAAAGCAAACCTATTCCTCGAGTTCCCGTTGCGTCTATAAAAAGAAATGGAACGAAATAAATAAAAGAGGAAAACAAAAGACAAATCGGAAAACGCTCGCTTTTATATACTCGCTACAGAGCTGCGCCGAGCGTAAAGTTTAAAAAATAAACGCCGAAAAAATCTTGAAAAGTCACGGACGCTTAACTTTCTTCCCCTGTTTTATTTTTCGTTCCCTCTTGTGCACTCTTTCATCTCCTTCTTACATAAGAAATGCAATAAAGCTGTCCTACTCTTTTTAACTGATAAGTTACTTTTTTAAACTGCAGGAAAATCGAAGTCGTTCACTGGGCGAAATTAAAAGCTGGCACTCGCAGACATAAGTCATAAAAAGAAAATATGGAAGACGTTAATCTGGTGATTTATTTCGGAATCTATTTACTGTTTTTGTTATTTTGAACAAATGCAGAAAATGTTAACTGAAATTGTACGCATCAATTTACCACCGTAACTTTTTTATGAAATGAACGGACACTTTATTCTAATAGCAACGTTTTGGAGGTTTTAAATGTTCAATAAAACTTCTGCCAAATAATAATTTTGTAAGCATGACGCTAGAATAATTTAATACACAGAAATAAGACCGCGTTTGATTTTTATTTTGCAAACAGACAGAAGCATTAGAGTGGGTTGGGGTCAAAAGCGCAATCTCACTGCGGGCCGAGTAAAGACAGCAAGCAAAATTAAACTTATAATATTACTTTTAGCAGTATTTAAAATGTTAGTCAAGGTTTTTGGTTCTATAACAATTATTTGGAAGTTTTTTCATTTGATTGAAAAACCGGCTGGTGTGGTGTAAAAAAGAATCGATGTTGAGAGTTTGGGTGGTTTCAGCTACATTATTATGTTGACAGTTCGAGATAGCGAGACAATTAGACAGTTAGAGAAAGAACCTACCTACCTACCTGAAATGTATAATCTACCTGAAATTTCTAACACCGCAGTATTAGGCTAACAAAAATTTTGAATGTCGAAATCATTGATAGTTATTGACAAATACCTGACGGCCAATTCTTTTAATTTTAAAGCAACGTAGCAACGTTCGCATTTCCATGTCAGTCACAATATGTATGAAAATTAAGGATTTTTTAAACTGATTGCAACCGAGAACGTAGCTTAGAAGTTAGTAGAATTGGCCTTCTGTTTTCAATTCGTTATTTTTGAAAGTTTAACTTAGTAGATATTTAACAAACTAAAACACATACCTACGTGGCCTATAAATAAAATAAATGTAGAAAAACCCAACATTCCTTCTTACAATCACTAACAAACAAAAAAACGATTCCCCTCGCTCAGACATTTTTGCCAACCATACCAGCGATGATGCAATGCAAATGTAACGGTGCTCCGTCACCGCAATCGGATGCCTACCGTCAAAGCGGCAACTTTACACAAGTAGAAGTAGTGCAGGAAGCTCCCCCCCTTCCCCTCGGCCGCCATTACGACAAATAGAGGAAAAAACTCGAGAGCTGCACCGGCCGCGCTGTGTACCGTTTGTATGCCATCCGACGTCATTACTCCACTAATATCGAGGTGAAAGTTGATGTGAAACATCTTTTTCTTTGTAATCGTTGTAGATAGGTAGAAGTTTGAGGAGAGTACTGGCTAGTTGTAGTTTTTAGATACTTTTACGTTACGTACGAAATATGTAGAACTTTCGTCGAGGTAGAAAATAAATCTTCTTAGGTAGGTAGGTAAGCTTGGCACTGCGTGACTTGAAATCGTATTCTGAAGAGTCGATTGACAAATCATGATGTTTACAATAAACCATGTAAGTGAGACAGTGTATAGTTACAACCAATTCGATCACTCAATCTAACCGTTACCAAAACTCAAAATAACCTACCCTTATCCCAGAAGAGTACATCAGTTTGTAGCGATAACTCTTGTTACAAAGTTTAAAACGGAGCCACAACTCCACAAGTTACGCAAAAACTGGTGAAACAAAACGAGGATCGCCCCCAATGGCCCCGGGTGGCCTGATATTGATATGAGTGACTTGCACTTACCGCCCTCATTGCCGCTCGATGTTATGGACAACTAGCGCCCTTCGACCCCCGTGTTTGCTAACAAATATTGTCTTTACAAACACAATGCTCACGTCGTAATCTTAGTTAAGTGTGGCAATAATGTGTTAATCCGTTGAATTGTCGTCGATTATTGAATAAATGATGAGAGAACAAAAAGTAAATAGTGTTTTTATTTTTTGGTATTTACATAATTTCATTCCGCCAAGCCTGTTCCTTCATCGGACCACAAGATGTACCTACTGCCCATGCGCCAGCGGTACATGGTGGATATCCCACCCACACGCATAAAACATTTTGGGAACACATTCATCATGCAAACAGGTAAGGAGTAGAATTCCCTGCTATAGAGCCTGTGTTTCCTGATAGCTACAACCAGGGAGTCTTTAAGTCAAGAGTGAATACGTTAGGTACTTCTAGGCAAGCATGCCCCATCTTCAACCGCATCATCGCTTACCATCAGGTGAGATAGTGGTCAAAAGTATGCTTATCAAGAGTAAAAAAAACTGTTCTATGTTATGGGCATTAGAACACAACAAATGTGACCTTGTTGTGTTCTGATGCCCATAACATAGAACAGTTTTTTTTTTAGTTCCCGATTTATACAGAAATATAGAGAACATGTTGTGAGAATATTTAAAGTTTTCAGTTACAGACTATTAAGCCTAACCCCATAATTCGGTATCTAAATCTTACGGGCCGACCCTCTACTGGCCATTCGCACTAACTTGCGAAACCACAAAAACGGGGGCGAAACTGCCTCCATAAACAAGTAGAGGCGGCACGAGAGGAATATTCAAGAGGAAAGTTGGTCCAGTTAGCCCGCGTCCACTCAATGTGCGACACTTGCATCTAACGGGCCGAGTTGGGCGAGTTGACCATCGTACGTCAAGCCATGCATCGGCCCGATGTCCCCTTAATGAAGCCTGTCCCGAAACAAGTTTGATACTAACTTATTGCCATCTAAGCACGGTTTGATGGCCACTTAAATGTTGTCCCGCCACTTAATAGTTGCCAAACTTTTGCCATTATAAACTATAGATTTTGTACTATGATAACGTGATAAGTTTGTAAAATAGTAGGCACTTATGATGTTTTGTCAAGATATGTATTCAACGAAGTTGAAATCTAAAACGTTCTGGAACTCCTAAACCTACCGTAAGAGCTATACTCATATTTTAATTAGGAAGGTTTATCACCGCGTTCTCCGCTATAATAATTGTAGTTGAACGGTTAACCGACTAACGCACCTTTTATCAAAATTTTTTCTTTATCTTAGGTATATTGTAATGGATACTCCAAAGCGAGAAAATGTTATCTACAGAGCATATACCTACATACGTAAGGAACAAAACATGCTGCCCATACACAGTGTGACCGTGCGAGTTAGTCGCATTATAACCGAATGTCGGAAAGTTTTCGACAAGTCGCACACTGCGCACAGGCGCGACCACGCCAAACTTCCCGAATACGACCAAACTGTGAATATGAATCCTATTATTTGCTGCAATAAAAACTTTTCTTAGCACATTGGGACCATATAATGTAGCTATAGGCATAGAGGCATTTATGTTTGAAGAGGCGGGGATATTGAATATTGTTATACAACACCTTCACGTCATGTTTGATTGACAATGCAGGGGTATCAATAATTATTGCAAATCATTGCGCGGATCATCACGGATTTATTAGGTATTTAGGTCTTGTAAGTACATACCATTTTTGGAGATTTATTATTTTCTGTGATTTTTGAATTATTTCGATTCGTAAAATTTCGGCGAAGCTCGAAGTACAGATATGAAACGTAAAGAAAAACTGTTAAAAAGAACTCCATTTCTGTCAAAAATGTAGTAACATTTGCCAGCAAATTATTAAAAACATACTTAATCCCCTACGTGACACATTACACGCCTGACTTGACATATTATTTCGAATGACTTTTGGAGGTTTCAATTATAAAAAACTTTTTACAAAAAAATACAACCGACTTCCAAAAAAAAAAACACTACAAAGTAAAAAATAACTTTAATTTCGGAACTCGGTGTTTTTGTTAATTTGTTCGGTTTTTTGACACCGACTTCCGAAATTAAAATTATTTTTTACTTCGTAGGTAGTTTTTTTTTTGGAAGTCGGTTGTATTTTTTAACCGACTTTCCAAAAAGGAGGAGGTTCTCAATTCGGATGCTTGTATTTTTATATGATTTTTTGTTGGAAAGGGTATACTTCCCAAATAGTCCCATGATAAGGAAACCAGGATCTGATGATGGCATCCCAGAGAAGTCGAGGGGAACTTTCTAAAATCGTATGGTATCTATTTTGCAGTGGTTTTGTTAGGTGTGGGGTACCACTAAAAAATGAAAAATAAAAAACTTTAAAAAAAAAATACAACCGACTTCCAAAAAAAAACACTACAAAGTAAAAAATAACTTTTACTTCGGAAGTCGGTGTCAAAATACGAACAAACTAACAAAAACACCGAGTTCCGAAGTTAAAGTTATTTTTTACTTTGTAGTGTTTTTTTTTGGAAGTCGGTTGTATTTTTTTTTTTAGTTTTTTTTTGTAAAAAGTTTTTTATTTTTCACTTTTTAGTGGTACCCCACACCTAACAACACCACTGCAAAATCGAAAAAAGCAAAATACAAACGCACTAGTTGCCCATACGATTATCGAAAGTTCCCCTCGACTTCTCTGGGATGCCATTTAATAATTTGATTTCGTTGAAAACAATATAAACGTGTTAGTATTGATCACTTAAACCGTTGCGTTTATATTATTTTCATCTAAATCGAATTTTTCAATTATAAGTTAAAACTTCAAAACGTAATTATAGCCAGGTGCCAAATTAACGCCTATGGGTGGGTTAATTTTCAGCGAGAATTCAGAATATCTAAATTCAGTTGGTTACAAAAAAATCCGCCCAAACGGTCAAACGATCAAAACTGCTACAGCGCATGTTACTTCTAACACAAAACGTCACAGCAACGCTGTCGTATTTGACGTATTTCCATAGAATTGAATAAAATGTTGCTTTTGAGAATGTTGGAATATCGTGTGTTTTCATGTTATGTGTGTGTGACAGCAGGACGCGTCGCCCGCGCATCAATCGTCGCGCCGTCCGTCGCTGCGCTTGCGATGGCAGACAAGTCGAACAGTGTGTTTTTAGCTCTTCGCATACAAACAAATAAAAACAATATGTCACTGCGATATCAGTCTGTAAGTTCACGTGTTAACAACATGGACACATTTATAAAATTAGATGTAATGTGAAAAAAATGGCCCAACGGCGATGAAACAATTTCTGTTTCTGCGTAAATCGTAGTGTCAATTGAGAAAATACGATTGAATAATGTGAGAAGACAAACCATCGTGCTCTTAACGTAGTAATCTAACACGGTTTACTGAAGATACGTGATAATAACGCACAAATGGTGATTATGACATTGGAATTATCAGTTTTAATAGATGTGCACGGTCTACGCCACCAATACTGCGACCTAGGCTTATCCTAACGTAGCTCGTACCGTAAGCCCCAACCAATTTAACAATAAACACTTTTATCTGGTGAACGTTACTACCATTGCATACTACGTTTGGAATAACTCAGTCTTATTGATGTGTAGGTGACACTGCGCCCGCGCCATCGCCAGTTCAATTCGGTGTCCGGAAAGTCCTCACTGACGCATCTATCGACGCCAGGCTTGACAGACGCAAAAATAACCACTGTCTAGAAAAAAACAAAAGATCGGATATAGTTCTCTTGTGTGTAGACAAATGTCAAAGCGTTTAAAATTAAATAAGTTTTTATTTCACGCTATTTTCGTGGCGACTCTTCAACGGTCGACAGTTCGCAGTGTGGCGTAGGTATGAATGAATATGTAACGGGAAAACTGAAATAATTTTGTTACAAAGTGTGGAATAATGAAAATCTATTCATCAAGGCTTGTCAGTAGTCGACCAAAGTTTACTGCCGCTTATAGTACATTGCACAGGGCACTGTCTTTAGGTTGAGTGTAGCGTAATAGCGCATAGACAAAACTGAATTTAGGTATATTCAGAGGCTAACCTTAAAGTTTCTCTAGTGCATCTTAAAGCGTTCTATCCAATTATGGTCACATTCTGATGAATCTATTGTAAACCTTCTGCCACTATTTGTTGAAGGTACACAATAGGTTGCAGACTCGCAAGGCTTGGACAGTCTCAAGAATTATTGCAATTATTTTATCTGTTCACCGTAATTTCACTGACATCCCCACTAAAAATGTTTTTCAACAATTACGAAGACAATATACGGAAAAAATATTAAAAAATAGATAAAACGCTGAATGCCGACGCTTGTATAGACTTCCGTTCCGTTGTCTCGGACAGCGGTCGGATTGTTTCTTTTAATCTCTGCCTCAGACGACCAAACAGCAGTTAGAACACAGAAGGTCTACGATGACAGATTAGGAAACACTTAAATGGGCCGTATTTCCCATTCAAGCCAAATATGGCCATCAGCATAGTAGCCAACAGGGCCCTATTATCATTGCAACAATAAGGGTTCGTGCACTTAGCTTATTAAACCTAAATCTACGTTAGCTTATCTTTAAGTAGACTGTTGGTAGGTATGATTACTGTGAAGGTTGCACATGGCAAGTAACACTACAGAATGCAGGCTGACAGTAAATATATCTGACTACTTTTGGAGTCACACTAGAATTTAAATTCCATTAGGTAAAATGTAATGAAAGATTCCGATGATTTTGCTGATATCAGATTTTTTTGTAACTGTGAAATAAGTTTGAGCCATGTTTAATATTGAAACCCCTTCGACCATGCCCTTGAAGCTGTAAAGCTCCCTCAAGATGTAGGCTAGGCGTTATTTGTTTTGTCTATCGCGTCTATTTACTTGTCCCTGCTCGATATAAACCTTCTTTTCATCTCCACACAGTGTATGAGCACAGCTAATGATGACCGGCGCACTGTGCAGGCGCACGTAACGGTCGCGCTCATTCATCAGCGCTGTCAGCGACATCTATTGACAGCTGACTTCTGTTGCTTCTGTGTCACGCTACCGGTTCAAGTTATTATTTTGTTTATTGAAATGTAGACTTTAATGGTCTGATCCGTTAGATACCCAGATATTCTGACGTGCATCTTATGTTAAATATTAATTTGTTCATGTACCTACTCTATGGTAAGTTCTTTTGAATAGAATCGCCACATGAGTTCCCTATGTGAAACGAGAAATACTTTTACGATATCAATCAATGAAAATCTTTAAAGATCGGCATTGCGCTTCGCCGTTTCTTACAAAGACCATCTCCCGCCAACGTAGCAGTACCTACCTACAAAATAAAAATTGAAATTCAAGAATAAAATCTCTTTGTAGATCTACACACGCCGCTAGCTAGCAACTACAATAGTTAGTGATAACAATGTTAAAGAAAAATAAACCATTAAAATATCATCAGTCATCGCGGCGACCCCCGCGGTGGGCAGGTCAGCGGCCAAGAAAAAACCTCCGAATTCAAATGAAGAATGATTCATTTATGAAAATGAAATGACAGATTGAATGAATGGTAAGATGGGCACAAAGGAGAGCGGCTACTGGCCACCGCTTTGTGGCATTGTGCCACGTGCTTCTGGGCTGCTCCTCTGGGAATTGAGGACCAGACATAAGGTAAAAAAATAAAGACGGGTAGAGTGGAAACGTGCTATAAAAGATTTCGTGCTCTGTTTTGTGAGTTGGAACTAAGAACTTCTTGCGACTTTCTTCTGAAATGTGAAAACTGTAACACATAAATAAATAAATAAATAAATAAATAAACTGTGTCTTAATCTCAATTGGTGTGAAAATAAGACGAGTTTGTAGACATAAAGAAGTTGTACAACGTTGTACTTTGGCAATCCATTAATCTACTTGCCCTTTTCGGACTTCTTGCAGGTTTTTTGGGATCCCCAAAGTATTCGGTCACATCGCATTAATTAATCGTATTTATCGTGACTAATTTATCCGTTTAATACCTACGTACCAAAATTTCTGGCTCAAAGGACCAAATAACTTTCTTTAAAAACTAGTCTTATCGTGTGACGTCTGCAACCAAACCATTAACGTGTTTATTTCAGCAATCTAGCTGAAATTTATTTCTTACTGGAGCAGTCAAAATTATTTTTAAAATTCTTGAATGTGAAATAAATATTTCGTAAAACACGAAACCCGCCCCGAATGCAACATAAAATATGTTCGACATTCAAAGTTGTGACCTTATCTCGTAAAAATGGCAATTACAGCTACCCTTGCAATCTTTCGGGACCAAGAGTTAGTGAACTCCGACAAACACTAAGAAAGAAGGAATGGGCAATGAAATTAAAAATATGTCTTAAGGGCAATTAGCTTTAACTTTTACAGTAAGTGCCCTATCTGCTCGCCGGAGCTCCCCCGCGCTTTTCAATTGTGGGGAACGCGACCAGCTTTTCGGTTGGAGTGAATTTTATGAACTCGCCAAGAGTTGCGACTTTTGAACGAGTTCACTTAAACCCTGCTGTGATAAACTCATTTACTTTTAAGTAAAAAAGTAGAAACGTACTCGTGTCAAAACTTCCAACTTTACGAAATATTTCAAGGTTTCCCTGTAACCATGAGTTCTGAATAAGCTACATAGTTGTATCGCGGCGAATCAAAAGCTAACTTTGCTTGCTGTGAGGTCAGCATAATCAAACAAAGGGCTGTGAACGAAGCGAGGCCGACTAGGCATATTGTTAAGCGTTTGGCTCTTCGTCTGACGAAGTGTTTAACAATAAATTTCCATTTAAAAAGCCACAAGGTGTCTGCGGGGAACGTAGGAAGCGCGGAGGGAGAAGGCCACAGCTTCCGCCGCTTTTTTCCTTCATTTCCTTAAGGCCGCGTGGCTAGGGCGGCACCCTGCCAGAATTAAAACGTTCGTTTATTTTTTTTTATAATTTAGGTACATATAGACATGCAATAAGGCACTTAATAGTTGGACATGACGCAACATTTATGTTAGTAACTAACAACATAGAAACAAAGTGGATAGGTACTGACCTAAATTATTCGCAATCAAGATTTCAATCGATCGTGATGAAAGGATTGAATAAAACCAGATTGTATAACCCAGAATGTCTTATTTTACCCATTGAATTTTATTTCCATAGTAAATTATGCTGATTAATGTAAAATTATACACTTTATCTGCAGCGCGTATGGTAAAATATCAATCATAACAAGTACCAAAGCTACGTTTAAATTATTTTCCAAAATCGTATGGAGGGCTGCCGCCGAAAATCTACTTTTAATAGTCGCACCATTTAAGGGTGGGATTTATAACGGTGGTACGGAACCCTAATTTTTTGCTTTACGCATCGGGCACAAGTACAAGAGGAGGCATAGTGTACTTCGCATAAATATCGGCGGGATAATAATTAAAAGAAGCGATAATGTCTGTAGCGCGGTGAAAAACGAGCGGACCATCCTTTTTATTTGATAAATAAAATTTATTCCCCGCCGCCTGCCTTCCCCGCTTCTTTGTGGGTTTTAACTTCCTATAAACCGCTGTCTTTGTTTCTAAACTGTTTATGGAAAATACGAATTAAGTGAGGACGTAAACGAATATTTTCTCTAAGAACTGAGCTTTTCTTTTTCTTGGTCTTTCAAATCTATCTACGATTTCCTAACGTCGATTAGGTTGGAAAATATATTTTTTCTCACGAACATCTTAACATATCGAGTTGACTCCGTGCCTCGGAAAGCACGTTAAGCTGTTGGTCCTGGCTGTCATTTGGAGATCTTTGGTAGTCGTTACGGATAGTCAGAGCCAGAAAATCTGACACCAGTCTTGCCAAGGAGTACCGTGTTACCCAGTAAATGGGTTGTGGAGGTCTGGCAGGCAGCCGCTCCACGTAAAATACTGGTATTTAGGTGAATCCGGTTTGACTGGAAGCCGACCCCAATATAGTTGGGAAAAGGCTAGGCAGATGATGAACATCTTTGATTTTTGAGTACATTTAGGTACGTCTACACCAGTTCAATATAGCAATGCGCCAGCTACAACCCAATCAATCTCTAACGTCTCCGAACACTTCGCCACCCCATCTAACAAGACATCCACCCACCTGTCAATTTTTAAGGAGTCCATAAGGTCTTGCACTTGCATCTCGTTATAAGTCTGTCGTCCCCTCAACTATTAACCTACCCCGGTATCCCCAAGGATCGCAATCGGGCCGGTTTTACGGCGCACTAAATATTCTCGGGGCGACAATTGCGATTATGAAAAGTGCACCGTTATTTATACCCCACCATCGTTTATTTTTTGTCGCCCCTTTCAAGGGCAATTAAATTCCACCAGTCTTAAAACGCTTTGCATATTCCGTAGAGTTTATTATCGAGCTGCTAATAAAGATAGTAAATGTCGCTATAAGTCAGGGAAAAATGTCGCAGGACGTTTGTTTGCTCTTTATAGGGGCACCGCGCAGTATTTTTTCGCCCGAGCGAAATGTTGTGGATAAATCATCAGGAACATAGGTCATTGGAAGGTAGGCGACAATATTTGAATAAATTACAATTATTTTAAAATACTTTAAAGTTACACTGTTATACCTAGCTAGGTACACAAACCAGTCTCAAAACTTAAAACAAACGATTAGGAAAATAGAACTTCTTAATAACGGGGATTAATGAAATTTCCTAGTCGTCGGAATCGAACCGCATTCCCCCGGGACGGGCTGTCAAAGTGCTCCAAACTCGCGCCGCCTGTCTCTGCGACAACTTTTAATAACCTTCTGTATCACCCAAATGGATTTGGGACCCAGCACAATCCGACACTCGTTACGTTTCCAACAAACTTAATGTGATCGGCAACTTTCATGAAAGGGTGGAAGTACCTGCTTGCGAATACCACTTTAATTATCCAAATAGGTTCGGCGTAGCACTATGCTACGAGACGCGCTACGCCGTAGAGCTTCTAAAGTTAATTGACAAACAAATATTTGCTGCGAACTTTGATTGGCTTTAAGCAAAAAGCTAAATAAAACCATAGTTTGACCTACCATACAGTTATCTATCTACTCCAACTTTTAACACCTATCAAACATAGTACAGAGAGCTTTGCTAAAATCGCTACAGCTTTAAAAAAAACTTATCGCAAAACCCTAGAACCACGAAAGACGAGCGGATCTTTCCGTAGCGTGCATAATGGGGAACATCAGGCCTTCATCAAGCCCTGATAAGGCAATCTCGAGTCACTTCCTGATATCACCCTTCACGGAGCCCGCTACTCCCCACACAGAAACGAAATTGAACCGTCTTAGATCTGTCTCGGCGTAATCCACGCTTATAATTGATGCGACAATGTCAAACAGAGCCCCGATACAGCCAACTAATCGGAAAAATACAAATCCGCCACAACATGATCGATTGTAGCGACACTGACACACTCAAGTACTGTTTGATAAGCAACTCGATTGCTTACCTACCGTTTGTTTTGACAAGACAAACTTTGATGATCACTTCAAGATTTCATTTGTTTTTAATACAAGCTGAGTTTCATTGTCAATGATCGTGCTCGTTTCATTCGTAATTCTAATACTTAATCAAGTGTCAATTTAATCATATAAGTAATACCTAAGAGCTTTGTGTAAATATAGCATGTTAAATGTTGCAAGTAAGCAAATATCACACACACCGGATCACTTTTTCCCCATAACGCGCCAAACGACATTGTTACTGGCAAGAAATTGCGCGAGAATTTTGCTTTTTCTTTTGAAATATTGAATTTTTACATTTATGCCTTTCACACCTCATAACGTAATAATTCTTGGTGGGCCCCTCGCAGAACTTTTCCGTTGCATCGGTAACATTCAAAATAAATGTTTGGTACTTTATCATCAGCGTGTGTGGCACGCGACTTGCGTCTGCACTCACTTTAAATTGTGAAACTTGTGTTTCCTTTTTTGTTTACTTTTCTGTTAGTTGTGCGTGAATACCCTTGTCTGATTCCATTTTTTAATTCTTCAAGGTAAGTTGCATCCTTCCTTCCCTCAAAGGTTTATAGATAGGTGTCTCTCTCTGGTGTTTCATTGTTTCTGTTATAGTTTCTGGGCCTTCACAGACGCCAGGTTATGGTTGTCTGTCTTGGGGTTACCTATTGACCTTATTTAAAGTAATACAGCAGGCTCCGACCATCATCCTCCACCAAACCTCCACTCACCTTATCAAAATATTTTACAGCAATTCCATGTCAGATCCACATGTTAAGAAAACCAATTAAGCACTAACCCTCGATTCGTCGCGCCTCCGACACAAATAATGTGACCGCAGCATTTAGTCTCTCCGGCCCTCGCTGGGGCATCGAACGATCTCTAATGGCATCCAACCACCAACTGGCCACCGCATTAATCCTTTACCGGCTCTTGATTAATTATTTAAAGTTGCCCCAGGGAGTGCTCTCGGCAACTCCGCAAATTGTTTACAACTGCTTGTTACATTACATTTACACGTCGGGGATCAAATACCTTGGGTTTACGGCTAAAAGTTTTTTGGCAATAGTTTTTAGATAAATTAGAGACTGAGGTTTTCAAGTTGCTAAAATTTAGATTCCGTTATAGAACCATCATCTTGCATAGAGAGATTAATATCTAAAAGCTTTAACAAAGATATAAGTCATTGAAAATTTGACTTAACATTTAAGCTTTACAATGCCTTACAAAAGTTAATCCTCACTTACAAAGTAATAATTCAATTCCAACACAGGGTACAGTGATATTATCAAATTAAGTGCGGACAAGCGGACTCTTGACTTGACCGATGTACTGACCCATAATCCGCAGTAAATCTTGGGACCAACATACCCTGTCCGCGGCCGGGGGTTAAACAACCTACTACGCAATCATTTGTTACCTACACGCTGTAGACAAGACAGGGGTGCGCAATAAAGAAATATTTACATTCCTTCATAATTTAATATCGCCCGACCTTTTAGATGGCCCGCGCGGGATCGTGGGAGTATGCGAAAATAAAATCGAAATAGTTCACCGTGATTGATTGAGCTACATGTTATTGATATCCATGCTTCGATATTTATTAATTTGGAATATGTTCTCGCTATAGATAATAAATATGAAGATAAAGTTCTCTGTTATAATTCTTGAGAACCATCCTTTACGCCTGGATGCGGACTACTCAAGACCGGGGCGGTTAGCGC
The DNA here is from genome assembly GCA_963859965.1 of Ceramica pisi. Lineage (NCBI taxonomy): Eukaryota > Metazoa > Arthropoda > Insecta > Lepidoptera > Noctuidae > Ceramica > Ceramica pisi. The sequence continues at coordinate 8,662,211 of OY982541.1, read as the reverse complement.
TCTATGGGAGAGGCTTACGTTCAGCAGTGGACTTGAGTGGACGGCAATTGGATGATAATGATGATGATCAAAAATAATATTACTTCTTCACTGACTTTGACACTATTTAATGGGGAAAATCAATCATCTATTAACACCTACGATTGAATTCTGATATTCATGAAGCTTAGCTCTAGAATAGGCTCGCACAAGGGGGAGACCACAACCACATCAAAAATGGTTGTTCAGTGGTTCGGAAGTGTACACGGAGATAATGCGAACATTATACGAGCTCTCGAGCCCGCATAATCGTGCTTATTATGCCGTGGAGCAAAAACTTACTAACTTGCATCTTTCGCACATTCATCCTGGACTCTTGGTATATGCGTGCACACAAGTTGGTCGGAAGTCGGGATATTTTTTATTTAGTGTGTCTATTGACTTGGTGTACCAAATAGCTTACACCATAGTAATGGTTCTGAAAGATTGACAATGATTTTCCCCAAATTAAATGCGAAAAATATCAGATAAATTAACAAATTGTTAATGTTGCAGTTAATGGAGTCAGAGGAGCGCACACGTATGTAACGTTAGCTCCTCTGACTCCATTAACCAACATTGAAGAAAACCAAAACGATATCATGTACCTTAACCCTAACTGAAAGTCAAAGGTAGAACTTGGGTGCCCTCTTCTAACACATGTAGGTAAGCACTTTCGTACCCCACTATACCTACTAAGACTTGATAATTTTGTTGGATGACCAAGGGCTATCGAGTTTCGGGTTCAGTAAACCGATAATTTAGGAATTTTGACCAAGTAAACGAACTTATGCACGTTAGCTGAATTAATTACATTTGCACTGACTTACTAACACCACCATATAGGTAATTCATAGGTGTACATAAAGCAAGTAAATAATAAACTTTTATTTGTAGTTATAAATTAAAAGCAGTATTTACTCACTCTAACGCAACCAAGCGGAACCAGGGGCTGCGTTACCATTTGATTGACAGCTGCCCTTGTCCAATAGCAATGGCGAAACCTGACGAACACGTCAATCAAACGCAAACCAACCCCACCTTATCAACAAAACCAACACCACATTATGACCCTTATCGAGCACGACATAAGAGCCACAACCAATGCACAGATGACATCGCGAGCCCCGCGGCCAAGCCATCACGCGAACGCGATCGCCCCATTATTCGCCGCCCTTTTGTAATTTGAATTTCGAATTCCAATTCGTATTTTGTGGTAAAATAAAAAGAACACCGTTTCGACACAATGGCGTCAAGGGCGGTGTTCTGACATGCGATCAAGTTATTACATTAAAGGAAAGCGTACCCGCGAGCCCGGGCCCGCCTCACGACCATGTTATTGAAAGCTTCCAGGAATAGCATTCTATAACATTAATTTGAAATCGGCCGCTCATATTTTATAGAACAAAAAGTTAAAGCTGTTTTAACCATTAATGGAATAGATTGAAAGTGTGCTTTAAAGCAATTATAATTAAGTTCAACTTTTCATTACAGAGAATGGACTGCCCCGGCGACTACGCACTGCTTACACGAACACACAACTGCTAGAGTTGGAGAAAGAGTTTCACTTCAACAAGTACCTGTGCCGACCGAGAAGAATAGAGATCGCAGCTTCTTTAGATCTCACTGAGAGACAGGTACGTATGAAAATACAAGAATTTTCAAAAAAGAAAAAAACATGATAATCTAGTTAGGTTACCAAATGTTCATCGGTAGGTAATGATCATGAATTCTTGACGTCATGGGCATAGTTCTCAATTTCTCGTACAGTTGGATAATTTTGTTTCTTTTATCGCCAACGGCCATACTACGTTGAATAGGTGCCTACACCGGTTCTCTTCCTATCACCAAAGTTAAGCAACATCGGTCGCGGTCAGTACTTGGATAGGTGACCGCCTGGGGACACCGCTTGACGTTGGCTTTTTGCTTAAACACATTTCTTTTTATTGATTTTATAATATTTTTAATTTAGCCTAGGCCACCCCATAATTAATTGCGAACTTGTAAAATACTTATTTCTAAACTAAATTTTAATTCGCCTTTTTCCTATACCTACACCTAGAGGCAGAGACCCACCGCAATGCACGGAGAGGCTACGCACGTGTGTGAGGCTTCGCCTTGCATGAAAATGTATGAAATTGTTTCCACTGCAACCCACGGACACGCTACGCATCAATTGACGTCATTGGCACACGTGTGGCTTGCTCGAATATGGCGCCCGCGTAGCTCAACGCTGGCAACGCCATGCACACTGTGCACGCGGTACACGCTATATACGAATACTAACCTAACCCACGACTATGTCAAAAAACCATATTCTTGTAAAAAAAACGTGCGTAGCCTCTCCGTGGGCCGCGGTGGGCCACGCTACAGTTGTACATAGTCGTGGGCGTGTAGCGTGTAGCGTGTAGGTACTGCAGTGGAAACGTAGAAAATGCGGCACCATGGTGTGGCGTGGCCGTGCATAGCATGCACAGCGGTGGGTTCGCGCCTTTAAGCAACTACAGACATAAAGAATGTCGGACCTAAGTATTAATATATTTTGAAATCCCTGTTACAGGTAAAGGTCTGGTTCCAAAACAGGCGTATGAAGCACAAGAGACAAACTCTCAGCAAGACTGAAGATGGCGACGACAAGGACTCCACCACATCTGAAGGTGGCAAGAGCTCCAAGACAGGGCTTGACAAATTCTTGGATGACGATGGTCCGCTCTCCGGCAAGAAGAGTTGCCAGGGTTGCGAGCTACCACCTGGCGCACTTTGTTCCCCTGCAGAGGATCTACCGGAGCTAGCGTCACGCACGCGGAATAATAACACTCCGAGTGCCACCAATAACAATAGCTTCGCAAGTGATGGCGCCTCCAGCGTAGCATCCTCCTCCTCTCTCGACAAACTCGCCGAAGACGACTCGCGAGACGGACACCCTCCCCTCACAATGGCCGCCGCGCCTAGGAACTTGACCAAGAGAATCAAACAAGAATCGAGGAAGCGATCACCCTCACTGGATGCCACATGTAAGGTGTCGCCGTCTTCCTCTAAAGACGGCCTTGGCCCAGTAGTTGGTCTTTCGGATAGTGGAAAATTCTCGTCAGTCAACTTGACACCGTCTTCGACGCCAGGCACTCCTTCGAGTATGCATCCGAGTCCACTGGGCCACTACCCTAGACCGTCGCCTCCTAACGCCCCGCCAGGCCCACCCCACCCTCAAGCCGTGCCCAACGCGATGCCCCCTTACGTCATCAGAGGTAACGCGCCGCCTGGTCAGTTCGTACCACACCCAGACTTCCGCATGGACTCCAAGCAGTTTATTGGAAAGCTTGCGCAATACCCTCAGGGTAACAGAAACTATGAGGGATACGGTACTGCAATACAGTCTGCTGCTGAACAACACGCATATGTACGAAATCAGCAGCATACACGACAGGAGGGATCTCCCTCCACAAGAGCGACAAACGGTGTAGCATCCAGACAAGCATACCCTCACGAAATGTATCAAAACTATGGGTACCCAGCGTATGGTAAAGAACAAGTGGCCTACGGGCATCCGGGATATGACCAGTCGCAGAGTTACAGTGGGGAGCATATGGGGTACGCAAACAGCCAGTATGGCTACCACTACCACGAAGGTGCGCAACATGACCACGGACACAACTATTATGCTGCTGACGGTCAAAAAACCGTACACGGGACGGACTACTCGAAGAACTACTATGATGGGAATGCTTACTCGCAGCAAGCAGGCGGGTACGCGGCGGCAGGCGCGGCAGGGGGTGCAGGCGGCGCGGGCGGGGTGGCGGGCGCGGCGGGCGAGGCGTACGGCGCCGAGTGCGCGGACGGCTACGGCTCGTTCCAGCAGTTCTACGAGGCCACGCACGCCGCGCCTGCCGGAGACAACTCCAACTCCTCCTCGGACTTCCACTTCCTCAGCAATCTCGCTAATGACTTCGCACCAGAATATTACACCATTTGAGATAAGGACCTCGCCGAGCAGGCGAGTGATCTGTTCGTGTAAGCTTATGTAATACTGTGTACGGAACGTTTAATATAAGGGTTACGGTGTTGACACTCCAGTGTTCGCCCAAGGCGATGACGTATAAGATGGCTATCCACGGCTAATCCTAATCCAATTTAAGTTTGTTATATTATTATAGTTGCTATAAGGAATGATAATGTAATAAATTGTAAATAAATACTTATGTCTTAATTATTGTAATAGATAATTAAACTAAATTTTTACTCTGATGCGTACAGAATAAATAGATAATAAAATTGTTTACATATACATAAATAAAGAAATGCCCAGTTGCGAAATACTTAATCGAGAAAATATTATTATGTTCAAGTTGTTGTAAATGAAATATAGCAGTTTTTCTAATCTTGTTTGACACATACGCGGTTTACCATTTAATAATGTTGGAGTAACATTTAAATAAATTGTAATTGAAAATGGTATGAAATATGAATAAATGTAAATTTCTACAAAAATAATATTTAAAAAGTTTATCTTGCATCCAAACACCTTTTCACGTGTTCATGATAAGAGATATTTGAATAAAAAATCATTTTACGACACTTAATAATAAAAATTGTTTACAAACTTAAGGAATAGTCGTTGCCTTATTTAGTTAATATTGTTTTGTGACTCTAAGACATACTGTAGATACATTATAAGATAGTTTATTGTAAGTCATTATTATTGTAGATATCATCAGCTCTATCATTTTGGCCTATTAAAAAAATAAATCATTTGGTGTCACATGTTTTCTACTTTTACTCCTACCTATATCCTTCCAAAATACAGGATGTAAGGCTGCGGACACGAACTCAGCGGCGGCGTTCCATATAAATCTATGCATTTGACGCGACCAGCAGCGCGTTCAAATGCATAGATTTATAGGCCCGCGCCGCCGCCGAACACAGGTTCGGGTCCGCGTCCTTATTGATTAAACGCGAAATCTGAAAAGGGGTCATTATACTCCCTGTTATGAACAACTTTTACTATGGTAACAATCAATACTGAAATCGCGAAAAAAAACAACTGTCCCATACATTCATATTGCACTGGCTTTTGCCCGTATATCCCGTTCCTGTAGGAATTTCGGCAAATCCTCTCTTAGTACTACCATACCCTCCCCATGGAAGTAAGGGAACCATGTAGATTCCCCAAGGAACCTAGGTATATGCCCAATTTCAGCTTTCTGCGACATTAGGTTTCGGCTGTGCGTTGTATCAGAAAGGGTTCATTCACTCGAGGATGATTCGTTTTTTTTGACGAATCGTTTTTTTCACGATTCGTTTTTATTTTTTACGGCGGCATTACTTTTTAAATGCCAGTGTTCACACGCATTACGAATCGTGAAAAATGGCGGACCCTCGTTACATCACGTATCGTCTTTTAAAACTCAGTTTCATCAAAAAACATGAATTGTGAAGATCATGTAACGGACCCCACCCGCCTGGGCCCGCACAGATCCTGAGTGCCAATTCTACTAATTTTCACATTCGCATCGCATTCGCATCTCAATCGCAAACTGAAAATTAAGGCTTTTTTGACAGTTTGATATTGACAAACGAATGCGAAAGTTATTTAAAAATTAGTAGAATTGGCCCTCATATGCAGTAGTAGTAGTAGGAAGTTCATCCAAAACTGAACACTGAATCACGAAACGAATGTGAATATCAATTCGGGTATTTTGACGAATCTTGAAAAAACACGATTCCGTATGCAATGTGAACGTCCATTTGTCATGACGTATCGTGATTAACGAATCTTCATTGACGCATCCCGTGTGAATACATCCTAACAGAAGTATTTTATGTCAGTATTCTAACTCGACAAAGTGCACTGAGCAGCTAGTCTATTCTGTAAATAACTATTTCGATTATCAAGCTTCACCTGAGTGACAAAGCTCACTTCGAGACCTTAATTCTTGTTTAGAGGTACGAATTTGATACTCACTTCGGATTCCGCCGTTGAGGCACTAAAATGTTGTTGCGGAATAGCACTACAGCTGTTTTTTTTTTTCGCGATTTGATGATTGGTTCCATTAATGGTAAATGAGTACAACTGTTACTACCCCTTAAACCTTGTATATTTTTCCACTTCAATGGAGTAGGTATTTCAAACAACAGAAGCAAAGCAGTGCGATAAATTAAATATTTGTTTGAGTAAAATAGATAGAGAATACTGATATTAATTTATTATAAAACTAGATCATGTGAAATTGAGACAGATTAACAAAGTTGTGATCCTTTAACTAAACAATGTCATACACTTTTTATAAATATCAATTATTTATTTAGAAATAAAAATGCATTAATATTTGCAACAGTAAAGTTATTTGAAATAAGGACATTAGAATCTGGTTATATAGTAAGTATTCATTTTACAATGTAGTGGCAATGTAGTGGTCTAGGATAGGTAGTATAGTTCTCAAAATTACCTGCATATTAGGTATTCTATATAAATTTGTGATCAGAATATCCCAGATTAGTGTAAAGAGTGGTGTAAAAACCAAGATTCTAATGCATACTTCAGTAAAGGCTTGTGTCACAAGACTATAAAATAAGTATAGTAAAGCAATTGTTACTTAAAAGTATTCAAATATTTTATGAAGAAGAGGGTTTCGCAGCTTGCATCTGGGCTTGCAACTTCATTTCAATCATCATACAAATAGCCTTGTGGATCTTTGACTTCTCTATGCCTAACATTTTAATTTTATCCATCTGTTCTGAAACAAACGTCACTTTTCTCTGGAAGTAGTCCTTAGCACCAGGGATATCCTGAAAATATATAAATAAAAATTAGAAACAAATAGCCAAGTGTGAATAGACTCTCAGCCCTCAGGCAAAGAGTTCTGCATAAATCATATTTTTAAGCATGTTATTTAGTAGTTTAATCACTTTATCAAAATCATATTAGAATCCTAACAACCACACAACAATCTGCCAAATTTCATTTTCATCTTTATTGCTACTATGGTTCAAGGTAGATTGGGAAATTTTGCAGTGGCAATAGCGTGATTTTCTTTTTGATTCTGCTAAAATGGCCTTTTTAGACCCCTTGGTTAGACTAGAAGCCGAACCCAACATAGTTGGAAAGAGGCTTAGCAGATTGATTCTTACTACTTTAATTTTGGATATAAGGAGGAGAGTGGTCAATTTTTATCAATTTTCAGAAATAGGTAAATTTAAAATACACTTGCAACATTAAACACACACATAAGTTTTCAAAGTTATTATTATTTAAATTAATCATTGTTTTGTGTTTAAATCACAGAAGTTCACATGAGTATGAAATTTTGACTGAGTCAATCCACTAAATTTGGAGCAAATTGGCTATGACAGTTAGATACACAAGTAATCCAAAAAAGGTATACATTTTATCATTTTACTATGCAGATACCCAAAAAACAGGTAAAATGAGCCTACTCAAAAGAACTTCAATAAGTATAAAAGAAGTTATTTTAAATGTGAAAAACATTGGAATAGTGACTAATTGATTGACAGAAACAACATTGATGCATTAATCCTATTATCTTTCGTTTCTACCTGGTTACGAGAGTAGCTGACAGACAATGCAAAGAGGTTGTATAACGCTGAAATTTGGCATGTGGGAGTGTAGGGGAGCACTAGGAGATGATATGTGAGGCAAATGCTAGTAATATTTAAATTTGAATTGATTTAATTTGAATTGATATGCGACGCAAATGCTAGTAATATTTAAATTTGAATTGATTTAATTTGAATTTATATGCGAGGCAAATGCTAGTAATATTTAAATTTGAATTGATTTAATTTACAATACTTTAAATTATAGCTGCAAAAATAACACATGCACAATACTTACTTTCTGTGCATAATAGCCAGTTCCTATATCAATAAGAACATGATCTGTGTCAGATATTTCGCCAGGGATGTACATAGACCCAGTCAGTGGCACCAGTATTCTTTTGCCTTTACAATCTGGAGTCATTTTTTCAACACATTCTCCTGATTCCATAAACTTTCCTTGAGCTATCTTCAATGTTTGTAAAGAATCTTGAAATACGTTCATTTCCTAAAAAAATTCAAAGGTACAATTTGAAATTTAAATCATGTATAACATAAGTCAATGTAAAGGCTACTAAATAGTAATTGAATAGCGAATTAACTGAACGTATAATAAAAATTACCACATAAAGACAGGTATTTTACAGGCTCATTTACCATTTTATATTTTTAACTTACTTGATCCAATTGCTGTTTGAGTTGGGCCAACTGTTGTAAATTGAGCTTGGATAAATCGATCTGATGCATTCCTGGCGCTGGGGCATTTGATACAGTAGACATTGTTAATAAAATTGATATTTCACCCTCAGTTTAATAAGAATAGTAACTAATTTATATGAATGCAAGATTTCTCAGCATAATTCGCAGAAGGTAACCTTAAATAATTTCCCGACTGCAAAAAAGACACTGACAGAAGTGACAGATCTATTTTGACATTAGACTTGACAGCACAGAGTTTTCTACTTGACAGCAAAGTAAAAATTTAGTCGAATGCACTGTTTTTTTTTTTTTTTAATAATTTTATTCTTGACCATGGATACATGTCCTTCAGTCGTAATCATTTAAAGAATGCACTGTCGAACGACTGTGTTGCTTGTTAAAGCAAAGCATGTATTTTGCCCATTGCCCAGTCCTGGTTGTCAGTTGTTTTTGTTTTCTTTCTCGGGTCCCTGGAGACCCGAATTCATAGCATCAACTTAAAACGGCCGCTATTTGGGAAATTTCATACATTATTTCCCGATTTATTGAATGATGATAAGCGGTTTTTCAAATATTTTCATATGACCAGAACTAAGTTCATGCAGCACTGTTAAATATATTAGAACCACAAATAACAAGACAAAACACAAAATTAATAAACTTGTTCGGCTCGCGCCGTGGATGCGAATCATAGATTAATATAATGACGTTATCCGCGCCGCGCTAGCCCATGAAGGTATAGGCTAGCCGCAGCGTCCGCTGCGTGCGGGCCGGCGTTGATGACGTCATCAGCTGCGGCTTGAGGAGGTCGGTCGTTTGTTTCAGGGACTGCGGCGACTGCGACGCGGGTGGGTGTGTGGGGTTGCATAGAACTTCATAATTATAAAGAACTCGAATGCGAAGACTACGGCGCGTGTGGTGCGGCCAAGTCTGCGTTCACCTTTATGCTTATGAGCATCTTTTGCATAAATTGCCAAAATCATGGAGAACATTAAATATAATTATCTGCTCTTAAAAGTTTTTGGAATAATTTTAATATAGGAATTTACAATGATAGTAATTCACATTGAATTCATATTTTATTGACTAATTTATTTAATGAATACTTTGACATTTTTATCTATAAATGCTTACTGAATTTTAATAATATATAGTGAATTTATAAGTACCTACAAAATGTCTTAAATTTAATGTTGATGAATGTTATCACGAGCACCATCTGTTCCTACCAATTTGTACGCCACGATATGCAGCTGAACATGTTAGAACTTTTTTCTTTACGTCATTGTTATTTATCATGTACACCATGTTTAAACCACAGACATATAAATAGTAGCAGACCAAACATTCGCTAAAATTTGCGTAGCCATTACGCACACCTAGGGAATGATATCATTACAGGGCCGAATTAGGACCGGTTGCCAGTATTATCTAACGATATTCTGAAAATCCCTGAAAATCTATATTCTCTGGGTACATGAAATATAGATTACTCATCAATAGTCTTAACGAATAGAACCACCCTCTATTCCCGTGGTTATTGTTAAAGGCGACTAAGGGAATATTTTAAGAGGACGATGGGCAGCAGTCCACTCTTTATCTTTTGACGGTGTTTACAAACCATTGACGGACGTCAGTATCAGCTAGAAAAACTGGCACTGCAGTCATTAACCCGCATGCCATGTTTTGTAGAACCGAGAGTCAAGGTATTAGTATGCCTGAAAGCTAGTTTAGGAATAAATCAGGATTTTTTAAATAAAAGTAATGTATGTAATTCAAAATTCAAGCATTTATTTCAAATAAACCATTTACAGGCACTTTTTAACTGTCAAGGTCGGTCTGTCCAAAAAGTTGAAGCTATTTGCACGTTCCAAAGCGTAGATCTCTATGGAGAAGAACGTGCAAGAAACTCCAGGGACACTCTTCTATCTTACACTCTCATAATGCTTACATATGGAGTAAATTCGGTTAACAGTGTAGGAATTGCTCCGGGACGTAATGTTGTTCGAAAAGCGCTGGGATCGATCAAGTGATTCTCAAAATGCTTTGAACAAAGTACACTTGAAGGTCTTGGCTGCCAATCCTGGAGTTTCAGGTTTTTAATCCAGGCATTCCGTAAACTTTCATCCTTGCGAAACCTGGAAAAATATTAGTATGCTCAATTATTGCCTGCTGAATGAAAATTCATCGTTATGTGAGTAGCCTATACTGTATTTATACATATGCCTATGTTCATGTTCTCCATAACACAGACACTGGGTAACATAATATTGATTTTATAATTTAGTTTTTATAATAGCATGACATGTGTACATACACTGAAACTACTACAGGTATTTTGGAATTGTATCACCAAAAAAGAATAAAAATTCATACATTAAACTGAGGCTTTATTTGATAATTCAATGGAAATAAATATTTTACTATACATACAACATAATATGCAATTTACTAAAAGTTTCGTCTTTGTTGCCTAATTCGTCCGGGGGCTTACTCTTCAAACTAAGTTTAATTCCAATCCAAGACCAATACGATTCCAATGTTAATTTTGTAGTCACGTGACTTGCTACTCTTGAAAACAATATTGTCAACATTGGATTGGGATTGGAATTGCACCGCGATTGTTTTGTTTCACGTGAAGTTGGCAATGTTACGGGCCGCAATAGTGATGGTAGACTAAATACGATAAACTGGTATAGGGTTTTATAATGCTTTATCCTTTAAATAACAAGGCCACCAAATAAATATTATATAAATAGTTGTTTAATTGATTAATACTAACGTAGTTAATTCATTTTGGCGTAAGATTATTAAAAAAAATCATTAAATGAATTGTGACTGGCTGTATGCGGTAGGATCGTTGCCTACACTACTAAAAAGAAAGATGGCGTCAAAGTTCTCCAAATTCAAAAATAAATTCAAGTGGTTTTAGAAGTGAATTCGACGAAATGCAAGTTTGTCTAAAGTATTTAGTAGTTACTTGGATACTGTGTGAGTGAGTTTGGTTGTCTGGTTCCTTTTGAGTAATAATTAGTACTTATTAAGTTATCTAACTAATATAAAAACAGTTTTTTATAAGTGGTAAGTATACAATCATATTTTATTAATTAAAGTACCTAACGTTTTACTAAAGTGAAGGCTTATATTTTGTATAAGTACTTAGTTAGCATAAAGGGCTTAATATTATCATAAATTTCCTCAAACAAATCCTTGCTCACTCTATAATTCGCTTTAAATTCGTCTTCATTCATTGAAAACGCTTTGTCCGTATATCGCATTAACCGACGCTCATTTCGTCTTTGTTTTAATTGTTGTTTATGCGAATTACGTACAGCACTGATTACTACTGCAAATCGTGCCATATTAAACAGTTTTTATTCCCTGAAAACCACATAAAACGCAAAACAATTTCAAAAAAGTTACACTTTTGCTATTGGAAAAATCTCAATCAACAAACAATCCCAACTCAATACCGGCGCAATAGACAGCTGTCAAAATACACTCAAGAGTAGCGTTTAGCGCACTTCAATTCCGATCCCGATCCGAATTAGTTCCTCATAATAGACACTCAATTTGGCGCTAGTGTCGAACTCAAGAGTACGAAACGTCACAATTCCAATGTCGATCGGTTGGAATTTAGTTCAAGAGTAAGCCCCTGAACAGGTACTTGAGCTGTCACTTGATGCCACTTTCTGACTATTTTGTCCTTGTTAGGGTTTATTTCTTTAGTTGTAGGCTAACGGTACAGACAAATCGCATCTTTGTTATAAACTGTATGTAAAATACGAATAAACAGTATGGAAACATTTGAATTTAGTAAAGAAAGCACTAAGATTTCCCAAAACTTACCGATGAAAGGTCAATCCAGGTGTTTTGTGGTAGCTAGCACTGTCACAGCGATACGCACAGCACTTCACCATATTATTTTACCGTCCTCGTGTGTTTTATGTCCCAAACAAGTAATATTTTATCAATTTTAAACGCGATTGAAAAACATTTGATGCTTATCAATATGGCAGACAAGCTACGCGTCAAATTTTGTCTATGTATGAGTCAGTGTGACAACACGTGACAGAACGAGACATGCTTATGAATTGTCACTTAGAAAAAAAAGGATAAAGAATCATACCATATAAAAAAAAATATCTACGTATTAATGTTTGGTCTGCTACTATTTATATGTCTGTGGTTTAAACAAATAAAATTTTACTTACTTACTTACCCTTTGGGTACGGAACCCTAAAAAATCTATTTATGGTTTCACGCCATGGACATCCAAATAGTCGATTATTAGATGCGACACAACTAATCACTTCAAAATCACACCAATCTCATAGCTCTTTCAGTACAACACTATAAACTTCACTTCTCATTCTTCTCAATATTGTTGAAGGTTGAAGATTTGATTTGCGATTCGAGACCGGAGACAGACAGCGGATTAAGTTTATTTTGGAGTTCGTGTAGATGTAATATAGCACGAAAAAACTTAGTCGTGTCACATTTCGCAAAAGGCACCTGAATCGATTACGAAGCAAGCAGTTTCATTTTTGTTATTTGATTTACGGTGAAACTTAACCCCAATCCAACCTCGTCATGTCGGTCACCAATTTGGACACAATCGAGAATTTTCAAAACTTTATTAGGTAAGAATAATATGTTTTTTCATAGACATATTTATTTCCATTCCATTTCATCGGATAATTAATTTTGAGTACCTACTAGTATTTTTCGTAAAACTTTGACTAAGACTTATCTTGTGTGTAACATTTCAGTCATTCCAATGTTGTTAAAATAGTAGGTACCGAATTCAATTAAAACTTAGATATTTTTTATTAATTTTTTTATGAGTAAATATGAGGACCGTCATTCTATCATTTAAAAGGCAATAAGTAAATCAAACTATATCAGCCAAGTTGTGAAATTGTTTTCAACAGTCATTATTATCAAATGTGTTTCACCTTTTGCTAAGGTCACCAAAGATAAGAAATTGCTATTTATTTTTCCATGCCTACCTCATGGCTTTGATGAGACATGCTTTGTTTATTCTGATAACCAGATTATCCATCTAAACAAAACACTGATATGCAGAGATAAAAGTTGTGATAACAGCAATCGGCTTGCCCTACTGAACTGTTATCTAGAAGTTTTGTGTTCCAAATCCAATGATTAACACTAAGCACTTGACATTTCAGGACACCTGTGCTAACAGTAGTTCATTTTTCTGCTGAATGGGCTGAACAATGCAAGCAGGTCACAGAGGTGCTGAAAGAACTTATCAAGTTACCAGAAGTACAATCCAGTGGCAGCAAAATAGCTTTATGTGATGCTGAAAAGTTATCTGAAATCTCATTGCAGTTTAAGGTGATATTAATTGAAATTAACAAACACATATGATAATTAGGATGATGTTTATTGTAAAAGAAACAGTAATGTATTATTAACACAACTGTTTCTTTAACAAAAGCACTTCCTTAAAAAATATTTAATGTGACAATGGGACAATGATGTAGCAAAATCCAAAACACACAAATGAATGGAAACAGGTTACTGAATAAATAACTCTGTTTAATTTCCAGGTTGACTCCGTACCAACAGTCATTTTATTCAGGAGTGGTACGCAACTAGACAGAGTAGATGGTGCTGATGCTGCACAAATATCTTCCAAAGTTAAGGCCCATAGTACAAATAAGACTGCCCTGGGGGATGTTGCTCCTGTGAAACTAGAAGATAGACTAAAAGCCTTGATCAACAGACATGATGTCATGGTCTTCATGAAAGGCAACCGAGACCAACCGAGATGTGGTTTCAGCAAAACTTTAATTCAAATCCTTAATGGAACTGGGTAAGGATAATAGATGAATTATATTTTATTGTTAAATCCAGTGCCTTAGATACACTGCCGTTACATTTAAATAAGGAATAATCATTTCCTTGCATATTTCCAAAGTTATTATACTTCCTTATTTCTTTATAAGTCATTATCACAGCAGTAGAGCATGCAATACCGTGATATCGTTACCGCATTTTCGCGAATTTCGCACTGTTTTTCAGTACCGCAAAAGCTAGATTAAAAATGCGAATTTTGCGCTATTCAAAATGAACAGTGATAGGGCTATCCCCGCTACGAAACGTTGCATGTTGGTCGACCGGCCGGGGTACACTATTGGTAATTAACATAATTATAGATGATGATATACCTAACTACTTGCTAAGCATTACACCAACGCGTGTAGAAGCTGAGAGAGCAGTTTCGGCTTGCTCGGTACATTTGTGATAAAACTAGAAGATTTTTAAATGATTATATTGATATTTTATGCCTTTAACAAACATTTTCAAATAGAAAATAGTTTTATTTTAATCCCTTTTATCGATTTACTAATATCGAAAATTTCGCGGTATTACATATCCGATACCGCAATATCGCGGTATCTATACTAATCTACACTAATATTAGAGAGAGGTAACATTTGTTTGTAAGTTTGTATGTTTTTATGTAGGGGGTATTCTCAGGAACTACTGGTCCAATTTGAAAAATTCTTTAAGTATTAGATAAAGCCCATGTATCGAGGAAGGATATAGGCTACATATCATCACGCTAAGACTAAAAGGAGCCGAGCATTAATGGAAAATGTGACGCAGACGAAGTTGCGTGGGTCAGCTAGTTGAATATATACTGCGGTATTGCATGCACTCAGCAGTTACACCCTTTCTTTACATTATCCATATTATTTTTGCCCAGTCGCTCCAGTTGTGTTATCCCTCTACTCTTAAGTATAGCCATTCAAATTTTAACTCGAAAACTTCACATCGTCTTAAATAAGGAAAAAAAAAAAGTAAAATACAAGGAAAATGGCTGATCAATGTTTGAGGAAGTACGCGTATTTACAGCTCGACAACCTCTTTCGCTCGTGTGTCACCCTAAGTACGCGTATCTTTTAAACAAGACGCGTAGAGAAGAAGGTCGTCGAGCCATAAATACGCGTACTTACTAGTATGTCTATCACCCACTTAGACAATAGACTAATTTATTTTCCTGTCCCTGCCAAGTATGACTATAATATAAAACTACAAAGCATTCATTGATTGGAGGTAAAGTTAAAGTAACTCACACAGTTATTCATAACTTTCTTTAAGAGGGCTGTCACAATTTTTCTTGAATTTTAGCGTTTTATACGAGTTTTGATGTGTGATTTTGCTTTAGATATAGCCTTAAAAAAAAAAACAAAAATATGCCTAAGACAGTTTGATCATTTGTCTTGGGAGTGTTCTAATTAAATATTTCAATTTGTTCACGTACATCAGTAAAATCCTTGACTCCGCAAAGGATGTTTCACAAAATGCTGCTTTAGGGAATCTTTTGAGACCTTGGTACACCAAAGATATTATAATTTAATCATTTATAAAAATGTCCATGGTACAACTGTATTTTCTACTTTGGAATGTTCAAATCAATTTATTACGATTCATACAGTAATACACCAAAAATAATTCTGTAAAACTGAGAGTTATTGACAATTTCCCGTACGAAACTATAATTTTTATCTATGAAATTATAATCCAAATTCAAATAAAAAATATTTAATAATTAAGGTGGCGTTGCTATATTGCTTGAAACAAAAATTGGTCTAATTAAAAGTAAAGTAAATATTTTTAAATAATTGTTGTATGCAATGCAAAAATCAATATAAATCTTGTGACGTGCGGTATTCAACTTTAGTCAACCTGAGCAATTCGATTTTGTCAAAGCGCTCTTAACGGCCTGTTATTCGAATTTTGGCTGTTTGAGACTCAATTGGAAATGCTCAAGATATTGAATTTAAGCCTGGAAAAAAATATATGTGAAGGATACATCCTTGTTCTAGAGGCAAAAGGAAGTGAAAACACGAAATAGTATAATTTTCCCGATAAAAAAAAAATTTGAAAAAGGGTCGATTTCAAAAAACCATTTTCAATCTCATTTCCTAATTACAGCACAAAACAATTAAAAAATTCTACTAACTGAAAGGTAATCGTATTTTGGAAGGATGGAAGCGGCTAGATTTTTGAGTTTTCTAATAAAAAAATTTATAAACATCGAATTTGTGCAGAAAAGCTTACCTTTGAAGACCGCACAGTCCTACGGGACGTGTTCGGAGCCAGACCTGCGACACTTTTTTTAAAAAAAATCGCGGAACTGTTGTTTAAAATATCAATAGCCACTAAAAGAAACAACAGGAAAATGATGACACTCACGAAAATTCCGAAGGTTGGGCAAAATATGTTGATAGTATATTATTGTTTTAATTCACATAATTGTAATGGAAGATGAAAATATTTTAATTTGTTTTGTTGACAATTTTGACATCTGACAATAGGGTTCGACACATTTCAAATTTTTATCGATAAATTTAATGTAGCTACCATAAAGGAGTTTCAATACCTCTTTAATTTATTCATAACTAGCTTCTGCCAGCGGCTTCGCCCGCGTGATACCTAGGGAACATACTACCGGGATATACAAAAAAATATATATATGGCCTATGCGTTTGCATAAAATATAAATAACTTCCAGACTATAATCTAAGCGGGGAGCGATGGTGGCAGGCAACGTGCGCCACCATCGCCCCTCGCTCCTCGCCTTGCGCGGATGGCGAGCTTTCACCTCGCAGACGACGCGTAGCTATCGCGCTGGATGCTAACCGTAGCCTAAATTCGAAGAGACGCCGTGCTACTGCTGTGCCATTGCGGTGCCAAAATAATGTGCCATGACCTGTAATCATCACAGGATCAGGACCTGCGGAGTAGCATATTAGAGAATCCGTTTTCGTCGTCGTCTCCAAAACTTATGTTTTTTTTTCCAATGGAGAGGGTAATTGTAGAGAGGAGAGAGTAATTGCAAGGGTCTTGCAGTCTCCTTGCGTGATGGAATCAGGGATGTTGATATCCGCTGGAAAACCAAAGTTACCGACATTGCCCAAAATATTGCCAAACTAAAGTTGTGTGAAAGGCACATTACTCGCGAACAGATGGTCGATGAGGCCGAAAAGATCTGTAGTGGTGACCGCGTATCGGTAGACGTAGCTTTTGAAGGCTTCCCACTAGGCGACCCCCACCAGGTCGCGTGCAGCCGATGGATGTAACCGCACAGGTCAGGTTCACTCTCTTAGCCCGTACTCCGTCGTTTCGGGCTTAGTTGCGGCGGTATTCTACTCCGTATCAACTACAGACTAATGATTAGACCCGAACCCGAACTAAGAATTAATGACAACACGATTTGATAGTACCTAACTGTCAAATCGCGTTGTCATTAATTCTTGGTGGTTAGGAGATACGGACTAAAATACGCCCGCAACTAAGCCCGAAACTATGAACATCGGGATTAGAGAGTAGCCCCTCAGTAGTGGATGTCTTTCGGCTGATATGATGATAACCGATTTATAAAGTTTATTTGCAACCATTTTCACCTTAAAGGAGGATGGCGAATTTGGACCCACATTATTTATAAATTAACTAAGTGTCATTCACTTGCAAGTTCGTATTTATTATAATTATGAGTCTGTTAAAGGATTATATAAAAAATATTGAGTCACTGGGTGGTGGGAATTAAAAGTTAGAAAAGATTTTTATTTACATAAAAATAAGTCATCATGCAGTTACTAAACGCACCGTGTTTCGTATAACATTCCCACTTACTCTTTCATTACCTACATGATTTACGTTCTTACACTTGTTTATGCTTGTCAATTATTTTTTTTAAACAAAACTTGTAATATATGAGAAAATCATACAAAAGTTAACATTAAAAATGAATTTACATTTTTTATACAAAAATGTACAATATTATAATCATTACTATTATTTGTGATAACGTAGAGTGGAACGTTACGCTGTCAATTGGAGTAGGCTGTCAGTGTCAAAACAATTAGTGTTTGTTTTCAGCGGCTAACTTGGGATATCTATTATTTTCTATGCGATTTTGAGATTCTTGACAACTTGGCTTTACCTTTGGACTGACTATTCTACAAACCGACTAAGACAACAGCTTTTACCTTTGGATTGCGATTTGCAAGTGGTTTGGACTTAGTTACTCGTTAAAATGTGTTGTGTGAATTGTCAATTGTGCATTGCCCGATTACTAATTATAACATCTGCCAGCCTCTACGACTTACTGCCCATTTGCTTTTTTGCTAGTTTTATATAGTTCTACAACTAGTTATAAGTTTCCATACTGTACGATACTTCTAACAGTGGGTCCCATTGTACATGCAACTTCGCCATCCTCCTTTTCGTGACATAGTTATGTTAGGTATCAAATTAAAGTACTCGAGGAGACAATTCTAAATATGCTTATGAATATTTTATTCGATAATTTTTTACTGAAGCTATAGCAGCACGACTCTAGTAGCCAAAAAAACAACAGAATATGATTACAGTATAAGCGTTACAGTAGAATCATATAGCTCATTTACATATTTATTAAACACTAGCTTCTTCCCGCGACTTTGTCTGCGTAGACGTTAGAACTGGCTCGCAACTTTTATGCGTCATATTCTCATCCTTGGAAGTGCATCTTCATGATTCTGGTATCCAGATAGTGTGAGTCTTTGCGGTGCGGCTGAAAGTAATATTCAGCTCCGAAATTACTTCGACATGTTTTTTGGTCTTCTTGTAAATCTGTAGCGCTCATAATTCCAGCCCCGACAAAAGTTTTGTCATGTTTCTGGTCTCCCGATACTTTTAAATCCTAATCGATCACAATGCCGAAAATTAGTGTTGACAATTCCAGCCCAGAAAAAACTTAGACACGTTTCTGTTCTCCTGGTAAACAAAATTCTTGCTCAAAATACTTTGACATATTTCTTGTGAATCTTTGGTTCTTTTATTTTGCTTCAAAATTACTTCAACATGTTTCTGTTCTCCTGTTACTTTTGAATCCTAATTGCTCACAATTACAGCGTCACAAATATTTCTGGTTCCTTGCTAGTTTTGAATGCAAACCGCTTGCAATTAAAGCCCCGAAAATACTTCGACATGTTTCTGCTTTCCTGGTACCTGTGAATCTGAAGTAGGTACTAAGGCAGCAGCGGCTTCGGATTTCCTATTCCTCCTCCGCCACTAAGCCACACCTTTTATCGGGATAGAAAGTAGCCTATGTGTTATTCCAGGATGTGAACTATATGTGTGCCAAATTCCATTGAAATCCCTTCACCCATTTTTGCGTGATTGACGGATAAATATCAAAAACAACCAACCTACACGGTGCCATTCTAGTCGTCTTACAAAGGCGGCTCACTTAATGTACCGGATATAAAATACCTCTAAGCGCGATTTTTTTTTATATTTCATCATGATACTGGGTACAATGCAAATATATCGCTCCTGGATGATTCAAACTACGTCATTCGTTATGACAATGAGTGATATTTAATTTTTATAGGTGGTTATCACGTACATAATTTGCTATTGTTAAGTTATTTACGTAAATATGTCTGTTAATTTAGGTTAATAACGTAGGTAGGTTTTAGTTATTATGTTTATATTATCAAACAAAAGACTTGTAAAACTAATAATGGCTCACAAAAAAAAGAAAAAAAAAAGCTAATGGCACAAAGTAAACGGTGTGGTTGTAATAAATGCTTTGATTTCAAGATTTTATCGAAACTTTCGGTTTTTTTCTGTTACTACCATGTTAATTTACTTTTTTCATAAAGCTATATTGTGTTAAAAAAAAAACAAGAACACTACATATTATAAAACTAAATCTCCCGCCATGTTTGCAATGTGTTTCAATAAAATGTAACAAGTTCAGTAGATCAACTACAAATATTTTACACTGTGGCGTATTTATTCTGCGAAGAAGTCGGCGGTCATCGGCAGGACATCGTATAACATCGTCGTGTTAAACATGAGGGGTCGCGGGCGGAGGTAGCGTTTTCAATGCCAAAAGCCCCGAATAAGCAAGCCTTAATACAAACCTCGATCTGACACACAACTATGAAAGAATTATTCTTTTTGCACATACATACATTTCGGCAATTCATTTCTATATAGATAGAACTATCAGATGTCCGCGGCTTCACTCGCTTTCGCTTTACATATTATATACTAAAATGTCCTCGAGTCATTTTTTTTAATTGGTGGATACAGCATGAAAATTACAGCAGTAGTTTTTGAGTCATGAACTATAATCTAGTAGACTGGCCAAGTGCAATATAACTATTGTGAATAACATTGCTTTGTTTTCTGTACATTAATAATCGTGAATTGTTTTCTAGGGTGCCGTATGATACATTTGATATACTGACTGATGAAGAAGTACGTCAAGGCCTTAAGGAATATTCGGACTGGCCTACCTACCCCCAACTTTACGTGAAAGGTGAACTAATTGGAGGCTTAGACATCATCAAGGAGCTGCAATCTAGTGGAGAACTAGATGCTACACTGAAGCCTTAATAAAAATAAATATGGTTCAATTCATTGTAGGTACATTAATTTATTGCAATAAATGAAAGATTTTAATAAATAATTGCTATCATTTTATAATTTTCCTGGTTCCAATAAGTGCTAATTGACACAAATTGAAGTAAAATGCTGAAAAGATTTATAGCTACGGATAGTATAATATAGCAGATGCTATAGCTATGTAGATTTTCAGGTTTACAAAATATGTAAGAAATATAATTGCATACGAAAATTCGAAGGTGGAATGACAGCACTTTTTATGTACATGTATTTGCTTCATTCAACCTTCGAATTTACAATCTTATGGTCTCCCATGTCTAGCGACATATTTATATATATATTCACCGAAAAGTGGCAAACTTCGTACAGTACAGTAGTTTGAACAAACCAATGAGAGCAGACTTGTGCTCTGATTGGTCGCTATTTTATTTAGGATCAAAAATTCTCGGAATGAAATCGAGAAATTAGGTATAAAATATCAAATTTTGAAGCGTAAAAGACCATTCCAAATGTTTAATTTACAATTGGATCGAAAGTTTACAATCTCAAGTTATTTTATAATCTAAGGCGATTATCACACGGCGCGGATTTCGTAGCGGTGCCCCGCGCGGTAAGGCGGTTTACGTGTGTTTAGCATCAACGGATTTATTAGAGTCCAATGCGACATGAGATCCGCTTCACCGCCTACCGCAGCGGTTCGCGGTGCCGTGTGTTAATGGCCTTACGGAGTTTGCCACTTTCCGGTAAAATATCGCGTAAAATTATAAACTAGCTGACCCGCGCAACTTCGTCTGCGTAACATTTTTCAGTCAGGGTGGCATAAATTCTGTCTATAGGGCGTAACCGTCTACTTGAAATTATGCTCGTTACAGTCGATTTGCAGCGGTTGTAGGAGTGTCGGTAAAACATCATTACTTTTAACTTCAAATAAAATTCCCTAGATGGCGTTAAACGCTATAAAAATGGATAAAACCGTCTTCAAAGTTCAGTTGCTTTTTTTAAGTGAAATGTGAGTGTCCTACGCAGCTGTATTTTCGAAGGTAAGTTTAAAATTATGTAACTTACAGTATCGAATGAATTCAATATACATAGTGTAGGTTCCTAGTAAAGGTTTCGTGGATTATTTTGTAGGATAACGCTACAAATGATTGGATTATTCAACGTAACAAATTTATGACCTCGAAATCGTAAACCTATTTTGAATGGGGCTAAATCGTCATAATTATGACGAATTCGCCCCATTTCTGAGATCGTAAACCTTTTTTGTCCCAACTGTTCTAAAAGAGAATATTCAGCTAGATATTATATAATTTGTGTATCAGTTACAGAATAATCGCCACCACAATGAATTTTAGGGACATTTCTTCTGAATTTGATTTTTTTTATGATCCCAAATAGTCGTTGTATGTATGGTGAATTCAGATAATTCGGTTGGTACTAAATTGAGTTAATTAAATTGTTTCAGTTCAACTAGACGTCGCGCGTCGCAGTCTTATTATAAGATAGTAGGTACCTACATATAAAAGACGTACAAATAGAGGTTCTTATGATAAAAATCAACTACGTGAATTTTAGGTTTAGTTGATTTTATAGTAGTTACCTACTTTAATGAGATTGATTGTTAACTTTATTAAGACTAAAATACCTACCATTTGATTTTGATAGGTTTTAAGTTTGTTACTGAATTAAAACGATTTACGATACCAGATGTGTATTTTTATTTCATAAAGGTACAGACGCCTGCACATCAAGCTACAACAATCTGTCAAATTTCTTTGTTAGACTTTCAACTTTATTGCTAAAGCGATTGGGTTCAAATTTGATTGGGAAAATTTGTCAGTTTTGTATAGCCTGATGTGCTAGGGACTGTACCTTAATTTCATCCAAATAATTAAATATTTTTCTGTGAGCTTTTATCTTATGTTTGCTAGCTTTGTGTTTATTTAGCAAAAACCTATTCAAAATAACGCTCTACTAAAATATGTTGACCACCCCTGCTTGGCTTGTTTAGGCATGCCGCAATAGCCCCCAAAAATGTTTTTTACGTATTTAACCTGATAGAGACTTTATTTTCAAGATCGTAAAGCACAGAATTAACAGTCTCTTACGGATGCATGTCATTATTACGTGTTTCTTTAAAAACACTAAAGATTTCATTAAATTCATCCAGCCAGTATGACGGATTTTCCCGATTTAGTAGGAAAAATCCGTCTACTGGTCAAGTTTAAAAAAAGTTATATATCCTAGTACTGGTGATAGTTTAACGAATAAAGATCACTGTATTTGAAAGTTTAAAACATTAT
Source organism: Ceramica pisi (assembly GCA_963859965.1). Lineage (NCBI taxonomy): Eukaryota > Metazoa > Arthropoda > Insecta > Lepidoptera > Noctuidae > Ceramica > Ceramica pisi. Next base: position 8,639,199 of record OY982541.1, on the reverse strand, counting down.
TATTTTCATGAGACCATAACATTGACCATTCCTCTGTGTAAGAGGATTCCGGGTGAAACTCGCTTCCATCTTCGGCCTAATCATCACTTTCCATCAGGTGAGATTTAGGCCAAGAGTTTCCCCGTTTCGCATAAAAAAAAAAAAAATATCGAAACGTTCTTCGGATACGGGCACTCAAATGTAAGACCAAAAAAAACTATGACGGAATTAGCCACCCTGACCTGCTCCGCTCCTATTGGACTAAACGTGCTGATATATGGCCTATAGCCTTCCTCGATAAATGGGCTATCTAACACTGAAATAATTTTTCAAATTGGACCAGCAGTTCCTGAGATTAGCGCCTTCAACCAAACAAACAAACTCTTCTGCTTTATAATATTAGTATAGATTTTCTAAATAAGACACGGATGTATTGGAAACTATTGAATTTGGATGGAATATATTATTATACAAAAAGATTTTTTAGGAATGAAGAATGAAGAAGAAGAAAAAAAGAAGGCAATGTTAAATTATCTAGATGTTGGTGCTTTTTATAGTATTCTAGCTTCACCAACATCGGATGCAGCTAGAATACTACTCCTTTAAGTTTAACTAAAGTGTTAATTTAACTTTTAAAAGAATAAGACAGTAGTATAAGAATGTGAATCTTTAGAGTTCATTAACTCTAAAGATTCACAAGTATCAGGAGACCAGAAACATGCCAAAATTTTTCAGGGCTGGAAATTGAGAACACTATAGATTCACAAGAACCAGGAGAGCAAAAAACATGTCGAGGCATTCTGGGGCCAGAATTACGAGCGCTGCAGATTCAGAAGTACCAGGAGAGTAGGAACATCTCGAAGTTTTTTTGGGACTAGAATTATGAGCGCTATAGATTCTCAAGTTTTTTAATGACTATCCCCAACTCCAAGATCATTGCGTATGCAGACGATACCGCAGTCATTGTTTACGGTCCAACTTGGGATAGCGTTAAGCGCTATGCAGAAGCGGTTATAACAAGTATTATGAAATGGCTCAACCTAAACTTACTAACCCTAAACTGCGCTAAAACATCGTTCATTCCATTAGCTATCCGGCGTAACAACTTGCCCGACAAATCTTTCTCCATAACAGCGCACACTTGCTCCAAACAATCCCCACAATGCTCATGTCCGGCACTAACAAGAACTACCAATGTGAAATATCTGGGAATCCAGATAGACGAAGGATTACGATGGGACAAACAGGTTGACGCTATTACCACTAGATCTGTGAAACTTCTGCATATTTTCAAATCCCTTAGAAACTCGGCTGCAACTGAAACCCTGAAGATGGTGTACTATGCACTATGTCAATCCATCATTGGATATTGCATCACAGTATGGGCACCACCCCATACTGTGATGCAATATCATTGGATATTGCATCACAGTATGGGGTGGTGCAAATAAAACCAGTCTTCTGAGGATTGAAAGAGCGCAGAGGGCCGTACTGAAGGTGATGTTGCGCAAACCTTATCGCTACTCCACCACGCAACTAAGTATATGCTGATTGCAAAGTACTAGGCTTTCAGTGCGCCAGCAGAAAACACGCTAGCATTCCTCCAACTGACCATACAAAAAGGAAGAAACTACCCATAAGTAGGTACCCCTCACAAAACCACCTTCGCTAAACACCAATACTACACATTTAAGTACATACATCTACAAACAAATTCACAAAAAAATATAAGTAGGTACATTATTGATCTAAACAAAGATGAAATAAAATCAAAATTAACGGAATGGCTACTGAAAGAGGACTATCAACAAACGATTTTTAACTCACGTTCGAACGCGTTCGATTGCGAGCGCGTTAGAATTTAGTATGGGAATTTAGTTATAGTGCCACCTGGTGGTCACTCGTAGAACCTAATTTCCCATACTAAATTCTAACGCGCTCGCAATCGAACGCGTTCGAACGTGAGTCGAAAAAACTCACACTAAGGCCTCAGAATCCTTACTTGTACGTAGCCTAACTACCTACATATCTCCACACATACACACACACACACACACACACACGCAAAGACGCACATACCATCACACACAACACATACACATCACGTACAAATATATAGGTACTTTAAATTATCATAATTATCGTCAATCGCTCTGTCAATTTGTAAGCCAAATCACTGTCTCTCAAGATACAGGTTATTACCTAGTTTGAGAGGCAGGGTTTTCTATTTTGTGCACAGATTAAGGGATTATTATTAGATTTATTATGCATTTGCTACTACCAAAGCTTAGTAAAAGTGTCTGTATCTATAACATATTAATCTGTATTTTTGTGAAATAAAGATTTATTTATTTAAAAAAAAAAAAGTACCAGGAGACCAGAAACATGCCGAAGTTTTTTCACAGCTGGAAACTGTTCACAAGTAAAATAAATCTTGCAGAAACTGTTCGCAAGAATGTATGTTACAGGGATGAAAAGTAGCCTATGTGTTATTCCAGGATGTGACCTACATTATGTGATGTGCCAAATTTCATCCAAATCCCTTCAGCCGTTTTTGCGTGATTGACGGACAAACATACAAACTTTCACATTTATAATATTAGTAGGATTATAGTATAGATAGTAGCAACATTTGTAAATATGTGTGTTTGCATTGTATAGACTCAACTTTTTAGCATTGTATAATTTCATCCATTAACGGCACATGTGTGAGTACTGTGTACCTTAAACTATAGCTACCAGTCTTAGGTTTGTTATTATCTTGAACGTACCCTGGCTGGCGGTCGGGAGTGTCATGCTCACTCAAAAGCCTAGCTGATGGTGGCGTATGCGTTGGATCATTTGGCTCCATTCAAAATGGTTGAGACGAATGGGCCTAGCGCATGCGTCATGTTCGTGAACGGGGGCCGTCGGGTTGAGACTGGACATTCTCAGCTCCCATGGTTTCGGACGCTTTTATCCTGCTCGTCTTTTACATCGTTCTCACATCTATGTATAATTTTAACACGATGTTACAGAAAACTTTGTAATAATTTATTAATTTAAAAAGAGTGTCCTTGGAGTTTCTTGCACGTTCTTCTCCATAGAGGTTTACGCTTTGAAACGTGCAAATAGCTACATATCTTTTTTTTTGAACCGACCGATCTTGCTGGTGCAAATGGTCTCATTGAAATAAAGTCTACGTGTTATTCCACATAATTATTAACTACTGGTCCGCTTTGAAAAATTATTTCAGTGTTAGATAGCCCATTTATCGAGGAAGGTTATAGGCTATCATTACGCTAAGACAAATAGGAGCGAAGCATTAACGGAAAATGTGACGCAGACGAAGTTAGGCGAGTCAGCTAATTGATTTATATAATTAACAATAATTGGTCAGTGTGTGAGTAAAATTAAATTTCCAAGCATTCTTATCTTGAAAATAATCATCTCATTTGTAATATGCTTGTTTACAAAGTGTGCCTTTAACACAAATTTTAAAATTTCTTTTATTCAATTGTAATGTCTCAAGGTATTTTGTTGTAACATTTAACAGTACCCCATAAAAGAAGTGTGTAGGTACTAGCTAGTCCATATAATTGTTGATCTAATTTATTTCTAAATTATGTCTATCACTTATTTTATTTTTTTAAACGTTGCCCCACTAGGAATTTTCCTGTATCGTGGGTGCGTTCACAAACATACAAAGTCACTTACATAAACAGCCAGACCCGGAACAACTATCTGTAGGCCATACAAATATTTGTTCCGTGCGGGAATCGAACTCGCGACGCAGCAGTCGATCGCTCAACCACTGCGCCAACCGTGTTGTCAATTTGCTAAAGAGATGTCGATTTTTCCTTACATACATAATGTTTGCATAAATGAATTGACAAGGGACTGTCACATGTCATAATATTTATCTTTTTATAGACTTCCCTAAGAGAATCGCGTCGACGTAGATTTTAAATGGCTCTGACAGCACGCTTTTGTAAAATAAATATGGATTCATTGTCAGCAGCCCGACCCTACAGCAAAATACCATACGACATAATGCTGTGAAAGTAACTAAAATAGACCAAACGAGCGGTTTCTACATCTGTCAACTGTTATCTTTCTAACAGCATAAGCGGCTGAGCTTAGCCCTGCCGCAAGAGATATTATGTGAGGTCCCCATTGCAATTTCTCGTCTAAAGTGATTCCCAGAAAAACCGTTTGATCAATAAAATCCAGTTTTTGTCCATTCAATACGATGTCACAGTCGTGACTTTTAACATTTGGTAAAGCAAATTTAATACATTTGTTTTTTTTTTTTTCGTGTAGTACTAAGTTGTTTGCCGTAAACCAATCTTGAACTTGATGTATGGAGTTTTTGACATCAAGATTTTGAGACCGTCGGTCTTGATGTGCCATCAGAAAATAACACCATCTTTGGCTCATTTTGAAGCAATTGGGGCAAATCGTTTATGTAGACTAAAAAAAGGAATGGACCCAATATTGAACCTTGCGGAACGCCCATTGTCATTTCAGACCCTAGGGCGTTTACACCGTTTAACTGTACTTTAACCTGTCTGTCTTTCAAGTATACAATCAGATCAAGAGATGTATTCTTAATTCCATAATGCTCGAGTTGCAACAAAAGTGTCTCATGGTTAACGCAATCGAACGCCTTCGAGAAATCGTAAAAGATTCCAATGGTGTCTTGTGAATCTTCCTAGGCATTAAAGATGGTCTTTTGACAACGGCGTCAGTTGTACAACGCCTTTTGGTGTTGTAACGCCCACGGTTCGGTTGCTTGACAAAGTCGGTAATTCAATTGCTTTTATATTTGGGGTCTTCCAGTAATGGGATAATAACAATATAATTAAACTCTTCTACTAGTCAATACTTGGGATTCAATAACAAAAAAAATCGTATTAATCGTTCGTACAAAAATAACGGGCTGTTATTTAATAACAGATATTTCGATCTGTTATTTTTGTGTAATAGTGACAGCGATAACATAATATCGTCTTTAACATGTGACAACCCATCTCTAGAACACATGACTAATGACAGCTGCGCTCTCAGCTGACAGCTGCAAGATCACAGACAAGTAAATAGCAATTCCCAATTTTCATGTTTATAAATTGTACTAGCTTCTTCCCGCGACTTCGTCTACGTAGACTTAAGAACTGGCGCGCAACTTTTTCACCTCATATTCTCATCCTTGGAAATGCATCATCATAATTCTGGTATCCAGATAGTGTGCGAGTCTTAGCGGTGCGGCTGAAAGTAAAATTTCAGCTCCGAAATTACTTCGACATGTTTGTGGTCTACTGGTAGGTACGCGCTCTTAATTGCAGCATAAAAAACAAAACTTCGAGATGTTTCTGCTCTTCTGGTTTTGTGAATCTATAGCGCTCGTAATTCCGGCCCCGGAATACCTCGACATGTTTCTGCTCTCTTGGTACTTGTGAAACTAATGCGTAGGTACACAATTTCCAGCCCCGAAAATACTTCGACATGTTTCTGTTCTCTTGGTGTTTTTTAAACTTAACCGCTCACAATCCCGGAAATCTAGAGAGAGCGTTCACAATTTCCAGCCCCGAAAATACTTCGAAATGTTTTTGGTCTCCTGGTATTTGTAAATCTCTAATGTTCGTAATTCCAGCCCCGGATAACCTCTACATGTTTCTGTTCTCCTGGTACCTGTGAATCTTTAGCGCCCACAATACCGGCACCGAAAATACCTCAAAATTTTTCTGCTTTCCTGGTACTTGGGAATATATAGTGTTCTGAAAAAACTTCGGTGTGCTTCTGGTTTCTTGGTACTTGTTAATCTAGCGCTCATAATTTCAGCAACAAAAAATTTCGTGATGTTTCTGCTCTCCTGGTACTTTTGAACTGTAGCGCTCGTAATTCCGGCCCCAAAATACCTCGAGATGTTTGTTCTCTCCTGGTACTTGTGAATCTTTAGCGTTCTCAATTTCCAGCCCCGAAAATACTTTGACATGTTTCTGCTCTCCTGATTCGATACGGAATCGAATCGAATGGTTGTGAATAAGGGTGCAGCACCCTTATTCACAACCATTCGATTCGATTCCGTATCGAATCGAACGTCTAAGTTGTCGAAGATGTCCTCCAAACGCAATTCACAGATCCGAAACCGAAACATCTTGACAGTTCAAATTCGATAAGAAGACTCGAATCTTTCCGACAGCTGTTTGCTATCGGGAGTCATATCGAAAGAAATTAAAACGAATAAATAAACCATATTTCCAGCTTATTTCAGTGAAATAAAAATACTGTAAACTTTTTAAACACTGCCTGAAGTAAGTAAATGAATTTTTATGTATTGACCGTATTTCATCGATTTATACTTATTTACATAAAGTCAAAGTGTTTACGGAAATGTGATATTCGTTCAAGATTTTAGATAACATAGGTACCTACTCGTAATTTGGTATTTTGTTAGAGGGAGTATGTGATTGTGCGAGCCAGAGACCGTTGATGTGCCGCAGAACAACAGAGGCAGGAGAAGTTGTCTCTTCATAGAGCCTAGGATATGACGAATCCTTTTGCCGACCCGCGGTTTCAGTCCGTTTATAGGTTAACACCCGACATGGCCCTTAGCCTCATTGAAGAAATAAGGGCCTATTTCCCTGAAACGCACTCATCTGCCGTAAAAGGACTTGATAACTAATACTGGCATCACTACTAGGCGCCGCGAACAACACGACTGAATCCACTTTCTCTTTTATTGGCCGAAGAGAAGATTGCCGTCAAGTCAGACAGTTTTTTTTACAAAAGTATAAATCCTGCTACACAAACCTTTCATAGCAAAATGTACCTGTGAGATCTCATGTACACCCAAGTCAAATCAAATTGTTTTCTAATAAAATAAGTTGCCTGCCATTATTAAATGACTGTATCTGTAATATGTATTTCTATCTATACTATTTTTCCTTTCTTTTGATTTCAATACTTGATGTTTGTTTGTCCATACTATAGAATTTTGACGATCAGTGAGTAAGCTAAAGGTAGAAATACAAGGTAATTTGGGGGTTAGCTAGTTGATGAAAATAGTTCTAAAGTTTTAAAAGTAAACACTTTTTCCGCTTTGCCAGTTTGACAGACTGCTGTTTACAAAGCAGGTTTATTCGAAAGAAAGTTTATTTTGGTTAATAATAAAATTATTTTGTATCGTTTACGTTGTTGCCTAATAGATAGTATTAGGCAACTAGCTGTATATTCCATATTTAAACGGAACAAAATATTCAAATAAACCAATTTTATTTACTACTTTAAATTTTCTACCACGATCATCTATTTACTACCATTTTTTAGCGTTCCCCATAAACACAATGGTCTATCGGATAGAAAAAAACACATCCGTTCGGATCTGTGAATAGCGTTTTGACAGTTCTTCGACTCGGAAATGAGATTGTCGAATTCGGTTCCCTACCGACACGGAATCGAATCGAATGGTTGTGAATAAGGGGCCTGGTACTTGTGAATCTGTAGCGTTCGTAATTCCAGTCCCGAAAATGCTTCGATATGTTTTTGTTCTCCTGGTACTTCTGAATCCTAACCGCTCACATGTCCTTGCAATTAAATCCTCGTAAATACCTCGGCATGTTTCTGGTGTCCAGGTACTTGTGAATCTTTAGCGCTCGTACTTCCAGCCTCGAAAGTACTTCGACATGTTTTTGTTCTTTTGGTACTATTGATCCAAGTCATTAATAATTCCCGCACGGAAAAAACTACATGTTTTTGTCCCCAAGTACTTTTGAATCCAAACCGCTTGCAATGAAAGCCATCTATTTTCCAGTTAACCCTTAATTTGGCATTGTATGTACTGTCATACATGACTTTTAAAAAAATCAACTTACGTATGATAAATTAGTAGTTGTTGGGGGCCGAGTCACCCGCGTCCGTAGGAGAATACCCTTCAGCGAATCCCTACACGTGGTCCCTGGGTGGTGCTAAACAGGTGACACTAACCGCCTCCGTGGTCTAGTGGTTATACCACCTGATTCAGACCCAGAGGTCCCGGTTTCGATTCCCAGCGGGGGCAAATTTTTTTGCTCGGTTTGGTTGGTGGTAGGACTTCTTCTAAGTCCGCCTGGCAAGCTACCACCATCATGTCTAAGTCTGTCGCCATAACAACAATGTTAACAGCATTGTTGTGTTCCGGCAGTTAGAGGTATGATAGCCAGTTCCTCTGTGTAAGAGAATTCCGGGTGAAACTCGCTTCCATCTTCGGCCTAATCATCACTTTCCATCAGGTGAGATTTGGGCCAAGAGTTTCCCCGTTTTGTATAAAAAAAAAATTAACTGTTTCATATTGCAACACTAACTATATTTGGTAGAAAAACTAAAATACCTACGCATCTAGCTAGCATCATCAATTTTGACATTACTTAAAAAAAATGCCTACCCGGCGAACGTCGTACAGTGTTGCCAGATGTACTAGAAATCTCGTAACGTTACGAGATTTAGCGGTCTCTGTACGAGATACGAGAAAAAAAAAATCTCGTATATTTTTTTACGAGATCTCTAACTTTCCTCTGACTGCACCATGTATCCAAATCAAAATATTATAATAAATTTTACAATAAACATCGTAATAAACGATCGACTCACTCAGCACATCACTAGATTCATTAGGTAATGAATCTAGTGATGTGCTGAGTGAGTGGAGATTCACTGTCACTACTCATTATTTTAAATTAATCACTGAATAATTCGGAAGACACATCAAAATGCACTGGAACTCTACAAACTTCAACTACTACTCAGTTAAATTATATTTCCCTACGTGTTTCGGATAGAGCAAGAGAGATAAGAATCCGATATTTACATGAGTGCAACAAGGATAACTACAAAGAAATACATTGAGCGGGAATTCCCCGGCCAAAGACTACAGAGGTTCTGTAGTCTTTGGCCGGGGAATTACTCATTTAAGTGAACTTATTAAAATGTGAATCACAGTTGTAATTTGTTTGATTTAACAGCCAGTATTCATAATGCAAACCAGATGGAAGTAAATACATTGTGTAAACTATGGAATTTACGACTTTTATTTTTTTTTTACTTTTACGAGATTATGTTCTGAAATTACGAGATATTTGGCAACCCTGGTACGAGGAAAATCATCCAACGCCTGGCAACCCTGACGTCGTATGTGCTGTCTAAGGTATTTATACTATTATTATAAACTAGCTACTTCCCGCGACTTCGTCTGCGTAGACTTTAGAACTGCCCCTCATTGTCTCATCCTTGGAACTGCATTTTCATGATTCAGGTATCCAGATATTGTGAGACCTTGCGGTGCGGCTGAAAGTAAGATTTCAGCCCCGACACAACTTCGACATGTTTGTGATCTCCTGGTAGGTACTTGTGAATCTTAAGCGCTCACGACTCCTGTCGAAAAAAATACTTTGGCATGTTTCTGGTCTTCTGGTTTCTACTTGTGAATCTGCACCGTTCATAATTCCAGCTCCGGCAATACTTTGACATATTAAATTAAAAAATCGACGTGTGTCTGCACTCCTGGTTATTTTCGGGAATCTATAGCGTTCAAAATGTCCAGCCCAGAAAACACTTCCAGATGTATGTTATTGCTCTCTTGGTACTTCTGAATCTATTCCAGCTCCAAAAACATCGGCATGTTCCTACTCTCTTGGTATTTGTGAATTTGTAGCGCTCGTAATTATGGCCCCGGAATATCTCGACATGATTCTGCTCTGTTGGTACTTGAGAATCTATAGCATTCACAATTTCCAGCCCCGAAAATACTTCGACAGGTTTTTGCTCTCCTGTTACTTGTGAATCTTTAGAATTCATTAATTTTAGTCCGAAAATAAGCTTCGACATGTTTGTGTTCTCTTGGTATTTTTTAAACTTAACCGCTCACAACTCCGGCGCCGAAAATAATTCGACCTGTGTCTTTTCTTCTGGCTATTTTCGTGAATCTATGTATAGCGTTCAGAAAGTCCAGCCCAGAAAATACTTCGAGATGTTACTGCTCTCCTGGTACTTCTGAATCTGTAGCGCTCGTAATTCCGGCTCCGAAATGCCTTGACATGTTTTTGCTCTCCTGGTACTTGCGAATCTATAGCGTTCACAATTTCCAGCCCAGAAAATACTTCGACATGTTTCTGCTCTCCTAGTACTTGTGAAAATATAGCGTTAACAATTCCAACGCGGAAAATGCTTCGACATATTTCTGATCTCTTGGTACTTGTAAATCTAAAGCGCTCATAATTCAAGCCCTGAAAAAACTTCCAAGATGTTTCTGCTCTCTTGGTTATTGTGAATCTGTAGCGCTCGTAATTCCGGCCCAGGAATACCTCGGTATGTTTCTGCTCTTCTGGTACTTGTGAATCTGTAGCGCTTGGAATTCTAGGCAAGCGTGCTCCACCTTAGACCGCGTCATCGCTTAACATCAGGTGAGATAGCGGTCAAACGTTTGCCTACCAATAGTAAAAAAAACCAGTCCCTAAAATACTTCGAAAAGTTTCGGCTCAAAAGAAATCTTGCCCAAAAATAATTTGACATGTTCCTGGTCTCCTTGTAATTGTGAATCTTGAGTATTTTAAACTTTACCGCTCACAACTCCGGCGCTGAAAATAAATCGACGTGTGTCTGCTCTCCTGGTTATTTTCGAGAATCTATAGCGTTCACAATTTCCAGCCCAGAAAATACTTCGAAATATTTCTAATCTCCTGGTACTTGTGAATCTAAAGCATTCATAATTCAAGCCCCGAAAGAACTTCCGAGATGTTTCCGGCCCCGGAATACCTCGGTATGTTTCTGCTCTCCTGGTACTTGTGAATCTGTAGCGCTCTGAATTCCAGACCCGAAAGTTTCTGCTCTGCTTAAAAAAAATCTTGCCCATAAATAATTTGACATGTTGCTGGTGTCCTGGTGGTTGTGAATCTCTTAGCACTCGTAATAAAATTCTAGCCCGGTAAAAAAAATTGACATGTTTCTGTTCTCCTGGTACTTTTTAATCTGAAGTACTAAGGTAGCAGAAACTTTGGACTTCAACTTCTTCCTCTGTCTCCATTAAGTCATGTATGTTACCTGGATAAAAAGTAGCTTATGTGTTATTCCAGGATGTGACCTATATATGTGCCAAATTTCATCCAAATCCCTTCAGCCGTTTTTGCGTGATTGACGGACAAACATCCAAACATACAAACATGAACGCTTGCAATGAAAGCCAATCTATTTTCCAGCAAAAAAAAAACCTGACCAAAAATACTTTGACATTATGTCTGCTCTCCTGGTACTCGAGAATCTTTGGCGCTCACAAATTCAGACCCGAAAATATTTCGACATGTTTATGCTCTCCTGGTACTTGTGAATCTGATGTACTAAGGCAGCAGAAACGTCTGATTTCCACTTCCTCCTCCGCTGCCATTAAGCTATGCCTTTTATCGGGATAAAAAGTAGCCTATGTGTTATTCCAGGATGTGAGCTACATATGTGCGAAATTTCATACAAATCCTTTCAACCGTTTTTGCGTGATTGACGGACAAACATCCAAACATACAAACATACAAACTTTCACATTTATAATATTAGTAGGATATTACATAGTTTATGAAAGGTGCAATGACTAAAATGTATGCTTTATTGTGTAATGGAATGCGTGTGGTAATAATTTTGTAGCTTTTATAATGTAAAATGGTTCTATTTTGACCACTAACATGATATGCTGTGACATACACTGCCAAGTTTGTAACGAAACACCCTCCATTTTGTTTGTATGTCACGGCATACATTGCCAGTTTGAGGTTGCTTTTTGGGTTTACTTGGTTTTATAGCACGATTTTTTTTCTTTGTCGGCAGCAAAAGTTTCAACCTCGTGGTGGTAGGATTTTAGCGCTTGTGCCTGCTGAAAATGCACCCTCTTACAGTAGTGAACATTCTGACCTTGATGATGAATTACGCGTGCATACCCCGCTTTCTAATTCAACTTCTTCTGCACCTTCTATTGACAGTTCTATGGAAAGGCAATATTTTGGACGATGACGAAGCTCCCACCACCAACCAAAATATTCTACTCACACCAGTTTTTCAAAGCGTCTATTCAAGCCCTTCTCTAGAACCTAACTGTAAGAAAGTGCCAATACTGAGTGACATTCCGTCAATCCCAGCAACTCCCACTACTCCTGCAACTCCAGTAACCCCTGCACCGCCTGCTCCCACTGAACCAACAGCAAGAGGCTTTATGACTCTAAGCTTAACTTCAGCTCGCATAGGTGCAACTGCTTCTTCTAAGTCGCGTCCCAGAAATACCAGATCTCAACAATCCACTGTTTCTACTACATGACCTAGACGAATCACAAAGTTCACTCTGAGCTATCAATGGAAAAAACAGTTTTTCGACACAGGGCAACTATAGAAGAAGACTCAGATAACACCAGCATTCTAGGCCTAACTTCCCTGGGTTATTTCTACAAGTTCACGTGTGCCTCAAGCCAACCCAGTTGAATCATCACGGTATGATAATGTTGGCCATTTATGAATATGACCACTCAAGGTCGATGTAGACTATGCTCGAAGCTAACGTTTGTTTTATGCATGAAATGCCAGGTCCGTCTGTGCTTCGTTACTGGAAAATCTTCTAGGAATTGCCAACTAGATTATCATATGCGTGTTTAGTAAGTTCTAGGTGTTATCACCGTTTTTTTAATATCCTATAATTGTATTGTAATTGGCAATGTATGCTGTGGCATACATAGTTTTTCAGGAAAACTGAAATTCCTATACTTTTTTCATTATTTTTCTGTAACACCTTTAAACTTCTACAATAAATTTTCATTAAAAAAAATTGGATTTTATTGCATTTTATTCTTTGCCAAATTATGGGTTAAAAAAAAACTGCCCAAAAATACTATGAAATGTGTCTGCTCTCTTGACTCGAGAATCTTTGGCGCTCACAAATTCAGCCCTAAAAATACTTCGACATGTTTCTGCTCTCCTGATACTTGTGAATCTGAAGTACTAAGGCAGCAGAAACGTCTGATTTCCACTTCCTCCTCCGCCTTCATTAAACCATGCCTTTTATCGGGATACAAAGTAGCCTATGTGTTATTCCAGGATGTGAACTATATGTGTGCCAAATTTCATTCAAATCCCATCAGCCGTTTTTGCGTGATTGACGGACAAACATACAAACTTTCACATTTATAATATTAGTAGGATAGTAGGATTTTTTTAGTATTTTTGTTAAGCGTCATATTGACCGCACAGAAACTCTTTTTCTTTCTGTTGAAAGTAGAAACAGTCAGGCGCGAAGATATACTTTTGCCAAAAGTGTTCTGTAGAGATGGGTCGTCGACGTATTTACCGTTAACGAAACTAGACCGTTGATTGCCGTTCATCAACGAGTCGATCAACTAGTTAGTATATCTATAGATGTCTTTAATGACTTTTATATTTCCCCAATTTCTTTATTTATTTAATTAAAGAACAAACTATATACACTTAATAGAAGAAAAAAAAAACTCCTAACTAAAAAATGGCATAAAAAAATTCGTCCCCATCGCTATCGACTGGAAGTGAGCCCAAAAGACGGGCTGCATTGCCACGTTGTATGGCAATGCTTATTCTCTGTCCAAGGTAAAAGCCAGCTCTTGGGTCACGCGAAGCGTCAACTAAGCGTTTTGAAAGATCTTTAAATAGGACGTGAGCACTCGGACCCCACGGTCCAAGAGTTTCAACCTTTCAACCCCAAACGGCTCAAAAATGTAGTTGCCAATAAGGCTATTATATTTCCGCCGTTTGAGGTTTTCAGCAGCCGAAGCCGCAGAGCCAGCACAGCACGACGAGCTAGGAAGATGGGATGGCGCAAGAGTATCGACACAAGTAGCGTCCCATACTAAAGGCCTACCCATCTTCCATGGAAATAAAGACATACCGTCCGGTCTTTTGCCATCGTCGCGTGCCAGGCCAATGGGTTCTAATACGGCTGGCACGCCGACGGCAACAAGAGCGCGTCGGATAATGTCGTTGATATTTGCGTGCCGTGCTATGCGACCCGCACTTCAACTAAATTTGTCGACTAGCTGACGGCGTGGACTTCGTCTCGTTAACGTTGCGACGATGCGACGATGAGACGCGCGACGTCTACACTTAACGGCTCGACGATTCAATATAGTTTGTAGGTTGGTATGTGCCGTATGTGGTTTATTACCTCAGAATTTAAACTAAACCTGGAAATATGCTTCCTTTTTAAATTCGCCGTAGTTGATTAAATATGTCAATTTTTCTTTACATATATTGCATGACGCTTTTCCTCTAGAGACATCCTTTTCGAAGTGATACCATAATTCACTTGAATTGGTATTACGTCCAGCCATTTTATTTGTAACATGTACCTACACTAAAAATACGTTTTATACATTACCTACAGTCCTAAAGTAACACACTTCACTTACTATTTTGTTTAATGATTACACTAAGTAATAACTAGTAATTTAAAATATTGTTTAGGTACATAAATTAAACTCGCAAACTTTTGATCAAAATCGAGACCTACGATAAGTATTATTCACCACTTGAACTCTGACCTTGCGCAAAATCGCAATTCGTTAATTTTATGTAATAATTTTTTGACCACTATGTATTTAAATTGTTAATGATTTTATTTCTAACTGTGTTGACATTTTTGCTTTTTTATTATTATGATTGTGTTTTATATTAATTTTATTTGGATGATGATTATTACTTATTTTTTTAATTATTCCACGTGTTATCTGCTTTTTGTTTACCGAAGGAACTATTTTTCTTTTTTTGTTTAACGCATTCAGACACAATGTAAATTGTTATTGAATAAATGAACTGAACTGAACTGTCACACATTCCGTGACGTATTTGTGACGTCGTCGCCTTGCAACTTTCTTTTTGCACTGGGCTCTCCAAATCATCAAAACATTAAATTAAATATGAACGAAAACAAATACAAACCGGTATACTTCGCATCGTTCGAACCACGGAACAGAAAAAAACAGTTTGTCTGTTTTTTCTGTTCCGTGGTTCAAACTGCCAATCGTCTTACTCTTTTACACACTCTAAACACATTACTGGCATCCTTTTCTTCTTATTTTATTGATGGGACTGTTCGGCGACTTGATTGGAACGTGATTCATGTGTCTGAACCTTAACTTGGTTTTAAATGAGTTGGGTGAACACGTTACTGTCCAACTGGGTGAATAATGAATATTTTCACTTGAATACCTATCATATTATTGGTTTGAAAGAAGCTAAATTTCTATTTTATAAAATTATATATTTTATAAATCCTGCCAACAATATAAACAAAAATCCCCTTCAATGTTTTGTTCGATTCACCCCTGCATTCCTATTCAACCCATTGTAGTTCACCCTTTTGTAAGTACATGCTCCTTGATTGAAAGGTTTTAGGGTATACCCCAAAAGGAGAGACACCTGTACAGCAGAAGACTGCAATAAGCTTGACTGCATAATTATTACTTTCTCAATAAAAAGTGTTTCTTTCTTTATTTTAATTTTCTAAGTAGTGAGACAACACAGGCTATTAAAAAAAAATTGTTATTGTTGATCGAACCTTGGAACAGAAAAAACAGTTTGTCTGTTTTTTCAAAGTTCTCGCGTCGATCGTCGCGATCGACGCGAGAACTTTGAAAAAACAGACAAACTGTTTTTTGACGTATAAATCATTATACGTCAGTGCGTTAAGCCGACATCAACCACAGACTACATAGAGATACTAACATCAACGTAATAAGTTCATCCGTGAGTCTCAGTTCATCCGTCTACGAATATACGTATATCTCTATGTAGTCTGTGCTACGAATTCAACTAGTCCGTTGATCAACGGTGAACTGTCTAATCGTTAATTGTACGTCGACGGTTGAATTAACTAGTTCGTTGATTCAACGCCCATCTCTTAGTGTTCTGTGAATCTGTGCTTTTGCTGTCGCGTTCGGCGCTTATAGAATTAGTTTGATTGATGAGATCGTGTGTCGCGGATGTTTAGGTCTTCGAAATTGAGGAAACGAATTATAGATTAGCTAAGACTTCTTTCTTGTTTTACTTTGGAACCCCACAAAGCATATAATTAAATATAAATGTATTTTAATGTATGTGTGTCGTGGAATCATCGTGGAATGGAATGATATTGTTTGTCATTTTTGTAACGTGATGACATCTGACACTGACAGTTTAATTAATGAAGACACGAAGTACACGAACCAAAACTTTACGAACCGTAATTTCAATCATCATTGAAAGGAAAAGGAATATAATATAAAATTACTATTAACTTAGTAGATGTTGTATTTATAATTAAATGGTCCGATTTTCCTGACTCTCTGTCTCGTAGAAATGGATAAACATTATACTTTTAACCCAAGTATGCACATCCTTTGATCAACCTATATCTGACTGCATTCGTGTACATTTATTTATTTATCTTATTTATTGTTTATCTATTACTTTTATCTGATTATTAAAAAATTTAATCAACTATTCCATTGCAGAAATAATGAGTAAAACAAGGACGGCGGGTGATGGAATGGAGTCGGACGTAAACACTTTAGAAAGGGTTCAAGATGTTGATTCTAAGATTACCGCTAGCCCTAGGAAAGAAAGTTTGTTGCCACCTCGTTTAGTGCAAGTGTACGCTACTAAAGTGTTCAGATCAGAGAAGAGGAGGTCATTTAGTGGGAAAGCACCAAAGTTTGTTCCTTACGAGCCATATCCTGCAGCCGTCAAGCCAATGACACCTCTACTGGTCGCAAAAGACTTGAAAAAGTCGAAGAACAACATGGATATTAACACCTTAATAACCCAGATGTCTCAGATGAGTACAAACCTGAATGAATTCAAACCTCGTCCAAAACTGAACTCTACAAGTGATAGGTCTGGTCCAGATGTTGATAAACCCAGCGTAGAGGCAGTTGAGATGAAGAAAAAGATTGATAGCTTGACACATGAAAATGAATCTCTGAAAGAACAGTTAAAGCAACAAGTTCAGGTTTGATTAGAATATGTTTACTACCATACATTCTACCAACATAATATTATGCATATTAGAACTTTCATCATCATCTGCAGTCTGACTTTGCTCACTACCAGGCATAGTTTACATCAGTTCACAATATTTTAACTATTTATAAATCACATTTTGATAATAATATACAGTACAACACCAAAAATGTCAAGAATAAAAGAAATTAAAAGTGAATTCTTCATAATATTGATAAGTTAGATAAGTGATACGTTTGCTTTACAATACCCATTGTAAACAGATATTTGTATTAACTCAGACTTTGATTTAGAGTCTATGCAAAACTTAATAAAAATAAATTACGAGACTGTACAGTATAAAATACTGCTTTAAAATGGAATGATAGTGTATTGAAATAATGAAAACATGCAACAGCCTATCAGAATGATTAATAAATGTGACAAAAGCCTCAAAACTTTAATTAGTGCTTAAAACCTATTATCATCCTAGCTACTATCTCAGCAGCAACATTGCATCATAGTATGATTTAAAGTATGGTGTTATCTATAGGTCAACAAAGAACTGAAAACAATGCTAGTGGCATCTATGGGTGAGGACCTTGAGACCCAAGTACAATCTCTGAATGAAGATAAAAAGCATTTGGCGAATGCTTTGTTAAGTTCCGCACAACATCTGTCTACACATCAGGTATGTTATAAAAAGCTTTATAGACTCATCAGTAACATCACCACTAGTCGTGCATCAGTCACTGTTTTTTGTATGAATGACTTGTCAGACTCGTGAGCCTGATGTCCTGCGTCTCCTGCAAAATTTATATTTATTGATGGGACTGTTTGGCGACTTGACTGGAACGTGATTCATGTGTCTGAACCGTAACTTGGTTTTAAAGGAGTTGGGTGAACATGTTACTGTCCAACTGGGTGAATAATGAATATTTTCACTTTAATACCTATCATATTATTGGTTTTAAAGAAGCTAAATTTCTATTTTATAAAATTAAATATTTTATAAATCCTGCCAACAATATTTAAACAAAAATCCCCTTCAATGTTTTGTTCGATTCACCCCTGCATTCCTATTCAACCCATTGTAGTTCACCCTTTTGTAAGTACATGCTCGTTGATTGAAAGGTTTTAGGGTATACCCCAAAAGGAGAGACACCTGTACAGCAGAAGCCTGCAATAAGCTTGACTGCATAATTATTACTTTCTCAATAAAAAGTGTTTCTTTCTTTATTTTAATTTTCTAAGTAGTGAGACAACACAGACTATTAAAATTGTTATTGTTATACTAAAATTAAAATATTTTCTTTTAGGAGCAAACTGAATGGCTTGCAGGGCAGTGTGAAGTATGGAGGAGTAAATTCCTTGCAAGCAGGTAAAAACACATTTCAAATGAATAATATGAGTTAAATTTAATACAATTTATTGTTTATGTAATAAACTTAGTTTATTTACACCATTTAAATTAAATAAATGGATTATAAACTAATGAGTAATATTTCTTTCAGTTTGATGGTAGAAGAACTAGCACAATGTAAGAAGTTATTAAACGAAAAGACTGAAAATTTACAACAAGCAATAAAGCAATTACTTGACGAGCGATGCCGGGCGCGAGACATGATGCTGTGTACTTATAAAAACTTGTACAGTCTCCACGAAAAGTGGCTCGAGAACATCGCCATAACAGAGTATGTTGGTAACAGTAAAATGTACAACCGTCCCATCGGTAACCTCAACTTTAATGCGACGACTCCACACTCAACCAACATACTGGATATGTCATCGGTCAACCTGAAACTTTCGGAAAATATCAGCAGTTCCGTTGAAAAGCAAGATATTAGCCATTTGGATAAATTGCCAACTATCACTGAAGGGGAAAAGAATGCTGAAAATGTAAGTTTAATTTGTTGATACTTAAATATCTAAATGACCTGACGTGACCTCCACACATTCATCTTAAGTTAGATACCTATGCAAATTCAAAATAACAATTAGCATATTATTAGTGACTGATGTCTGTGTGCTTGTAAAACAATATGCACCCAGTATGCTTTGTGATGATATTTACACTTCAACTCACGATACTGATTAATTTGCAGCTTATCATCAAGATTTTTGTTGAATGTTCACATGTGTTTTGCAGTTGCAGTTCTTACAATTTATTTCTCGCATACGATATGTAACACATAGTTATAATATGGCTAGCTTTTGTCTGCGTCTTCGCGTTACTATGGATTACCCAAAAGAAGTATATCGGATCCCAGGATCTCATCTATTCCTGTACCAAAATTCATCAAATTTGCTTTAGCTATTTAAGCGTGAAAGCGTAACAAACAAACATTCAAGCAAAAATATTACTAGCTTTTGTCCGCGACGTCGTACACGCATATCCCGTTTTTGCCCGTAATCTGAGTAGTTCCAGCAGATTAGCGCGTTCAAACAAACAAACAAACAAACACTTCAGTTTTTTTTGTATTAGTATACATAGATAAATGTAAGAGGATTATAATATCTTTTGGCAGATAATGGCGACACCTCTAGACGTCAGAAAGGTGAGCGAGGAGCCGGTGAACGCGTTAGTCCACCACGCTTACAGCAGCAGCGGCAACACCCCTCGGCCAATCGCCTCCTGCGTACACTGCCACGGCAAGGTTCAGCTGCTCTAATATTGGCCGAAAGGGCATGACAGGAACTGAAGCGTTACGTTAGTGAAAGCAGCACAACACCGGGAATGGAAATGAAAACTAAACAATTAAAACCCTTCCCACCCCGGTAGTAGATGCTACACGAGGCCGCTCCATCACGTACCTCCACGTCATTTTACTGCAAGACTTACTGCGATGCGCCGCCGATATATGGCGGACACCCCTACGCACAATCACAAACAGTTAAGGGGTTAGGTTTAGGTTATTATTTCATTGTTCAATGTACTGCGTACAGCAAAGAAGTGGGATTCCCCGTCAGGCTCTATTTCCTCATGGCTACAACCTTTTGTCTTGAAGTCAAGAGTGAATTAGTTACTTCTAGGCAAGCATAATAGGGAATATGCATGCGATTTTTTTATTTGCAAAATAAAATACTTATTAGCTCTAGTAAACAATCATGAAATTATTTTTAAATACCTTCATCATTTATTAAGTTATAAAGCTTCAAAGACTACAGTTAGAAAGAGAAGTATACGTACTGTGACGTCAAATTACACGACGACTATACAGCTGCCATAGAAAATGCAGCGTTTTCGCGAGAGGGACAGATATATTTGTTTAAAATAATTTTATCTCGTTCGTTTTTCGAGCAATTTAGATTCTAATTTCACAGTTAGTATTATATTTTCCAATACCTTAATTGGTAAACCAGCTAACTCCTTTATACTTTTTTCATGCATATTCCCTATTCATCGTCAACTAAATCATAGCTTTCTATCAGGTGAGAATGTGAGATTGTGGTCTACTATCGCGAGTCAAATAATAATAACAACAAAAAATGTCACTCCAGTGTGGACGCAACCGGACTTTTTATTTTAGAAATTTCGTTCCCGCCTTACCACTCGTGCAATCTCTTCACCCCCGCGGAGCTCTAATGGCATGATTTGCGTTTGCAGCATTACCTTTTCAAGTGTGCTCAATGTAAAGTACGTGTGAAATGGCCTTTATGGCACTTCATTAGTTTTATTAAGTTTTGTATAGGTAGTTTGTGGACGATATTATGCAATAATTATAATTCAAATGTGTTCTATACGATGTAGATATAAATTAATATCCAGGATTTTGGCAGATGCACCTCTGCCTACATCTTCCTTGAATACAGGTTATAGTTTTATTGATTGTCTCTTGACATATCTCTGGATCTACCCAAACGTATGTCCACTAAAAAGTCCTTTTGGAAATGTCGAGGAAAGAGGCTAATGGCATATAATTCTAATAATATTATATTTATAGGTATTATGGTGCTCTGTATTATTTAGCAATATTTTTTTTTATTTTTTATTAAAGCCACCTGCTACAATCCTTACTCAACATACTCCTGTGTGTAGCTAGGTATCTTAGCAGGTAGCATTATGTATGCAAGTGACTCAAACGTGATTGATTAAACATTTACGCGATTTCAATAATGCAAAACACGCGGCTCGTTCAGAATTCATTCGGATACTCTAAATGGGCTTTTATTACTATTTTCATAGATAATATTTACCAATATGCCTATTTTTTACTCATTTAGTTATACCAAGTGCATGAAACGGGTTGATTTTATTGTATTTCCTGAACGTATATGTTATCTTTATCGACACATGAGTTTACAATATTACAGGCAATGTACAAAAATAACTACCATACTTAAGTTTCCTGGTACTTATGTACATGTACGTACCAGGAAACTTACTGCCTTATTATTGAAGACAAGTGTTTTGTTGATATTCTTTTTTATTTTACTTTTTTTTTGTAAGGTGAATTGTATCCATACTCCATAGTAATAAAATATTTTGTAGGTACAATATATTATGGAGTGAGTTGAATTTCATTCCAAAAAAAAACATTTTTGTGTAAAAATGTACATAATCCTTATAATAAAACTATTTATTGTTACCGTTATGTTTTTATTTCATAATAATAATTACAAAGTTTGTTATGATATGAATTTGATATATTAAGAAAACGTCAATATAAAAAAAGTTTTGTCTTCTTCGCTTATACACAGCCATCACAGGTATTAATATTTTATCATTACAATATAGGTACATAGGTAATCTTATCAAAACATATAAAAGTGCACAGATTATCTATCAGTCTACCAGTGACAATTCTTTGTGACTAAATAGGATCTATTTTCCTACTACAAAAATGTACTGTGACTTTAAAAAGGCCTCTTTAGCAGAATCAGAAAGCAAATCACGCTCACCCGTCACACTCAAATTTTCCCAAACAATTTTGTAGCTGATGCGTTAGCGATATAATTAAGATGAAAAAGAAATTTGACAAATTGTTGTGTGATTAAAATTATTATTCTCCTAAAGTGGCCTTTTTAGGGCCCCGTAAAGCATATCTCTTCACTAGTAGAAAACATTTGATGGTTGTCTATGCACACTAACTTGTTTTATTACACTTTAGGCAAGCATAAAGGCATGTACCTACACACTAACACGCACTAAGGGTGCGTTTCCAACAGAGATGTGTGATGCAGATGCATAGCGAGGGATGTTTGCTAGAATTGCTTGCGCTGAGCGAGGCTAGGTACGATTTTATTGGTTCTTAACAAAAATCCCTCGCTACGCATCCTCGCACATATCTGGTGGAAACGCAGCCTAGTAGTGCGTTTGATTTGATTTTATACCTACTTTAAATCATGGGAATCAAAACATAAGCACATCTACGACGCCAGTGTGTGAAGATCCGAAGTTTCCCTACAAGTTTTTAGGGTAACTCGGTCGTCTGCAAGCGTTGATTGTGGTACTGCAACACTTCTGTGCCGGTGTAGTTGTACGCTAAGTAATCGCGGACTGGGATGTACTTGGCGCCGCCGAACCAGTCGATCATCGCAATTTGAGCGATCTTCAGCTTGGCTACGAACCAGTTATGGTCTGCAAATGGAATATTGGGAAATTATTAGGGTTTTTTTTTTTGGGTAATAGGTAGTTACAGAAGACATACAGTAGGCCGGATAACGGTCGGTTATACAAGAGTATTACTTGCTGACGATACTTCCTTAATTTTTAAGATAGACAGACGTTCCATAAATCTTGACGACATCAATAACGCCCTACAGCAGGTCCAAAATTGGTTTACTGCTAATAATTTAATATTAAATGGGAAAAAAACTAAATTCATCAGATTTGCCTTACCGAATGTTAATAAAAGTAGTGATTTCAATATAGTATTGAACAAAGAGAAACTAGAATTCGTCGAAAACACGGTTTTCTTGGGGATCACGCTTGACTCAAGGCTACAATGGGGTCCTCATTTAATATCTCTTGCGGGACGGCTAAGTTCGGCAGCATACGCTGTCAGAAGAATCCGTCAATTCACTTATATAGATGCCGCGAGGCTGTCCATATTTATTCTACAGAAAAGAGCCATCAGAGCCATATACAATCTCCGGCGGCGCGATTCCCTAAGGGAGCTGTTTAAGGATATTAACATCATGACGGTACCTTGTCAATACATTTACGAAAACATTATGTATGTTCGGAAAAATCTTCATCTTTTTAACAAGATTAGTGACAGGAATAATTTTAATACGAGAAATAGGAACAAATTAGATCAACCCCGGTTCAGATTGGCTAAAGTACACACTTCTTTTATGGGGTACTGTGTTAAATTTTATAATAAAATACCAGTTGATATTCTCGAACTGAATGAGAGAAAATTTAAAGCATGCATAAAACGCACACTATGTAGTAAAGCATATTATAAACTGGAAGATTATATCCTCGATAAAAATGTTTGGCTAAATGCCGGTCCTGCTCCACAGTCACAGCCGCGGGGGTCCACTAGTTAGGTTTTAATGTCTGGAAGAGATGCTCACCCTCTTTTTTGTTTTGTACTCATAATACAATACTTTTTTTTTTCTTTATAATAATGCTGTTATAAAGTAGGTAATTGAATTGTTTGTAATACATCTTTCATTACTTGGTCATTGACAACCATAGTAATTATATGTAAAGTAGAAGATTTTTTTCAAATTTTGTAAATGTGAGTACCATGGGGCCATTTACATAATATAACTAACTAATATTATAAATGCGAAAGTTTGTGAGGATGGATGTATGTGTATGTGTATGTAAGTATGTTTGTTTGTTACTCTTTCACGCAAATACTACTGAACCGATTACGATGAAATTTGGTATGTAGGTAGCTGAAGACCCAGAATAACACATAGGCTACTTTTTATCCCGGAGTTCCCGAGGGATCGGGATTTACACGGGAATAACGAGAATTTATACGCGGACGAAGTCGCGAGCGGCCTCTAGTAATATAATATTGTGATTAGTTTACTTGTTTGACATGAACGAGCATGGTGATCGAGAGCATGTCATGCTCACTCAAATGTTTTGCTGATGTCGGCGTGTGTGTTGGATCATTCGGTTCCCTTCAAAATGGTTGAGCTGAATGGTGCCGATACATACGTCAGGTTCATGAACGGGCGCCGTCAGTTGAGACTGGTCATCTCTTAACCACCACTGGCTTATTTTCATCTTTATATTTAAGTAGTTGTGTTAAGTTTTTTTTTTTATTTTGCATTTTCCTCACATGAAGAAGCAAGTACATGTAACTAAGATTTTTGTAAAACATCACAATCATGATTTAAAAGAGTGTCCGTGGAGTTTCTTGCACGATCTTCTCCATAGAGATCTACGCTTTGGAACGTGCAAATAGCCTCATGTTTTTGACTGACCGACCTTGACATTTCAAAAGTGCCTGTAAATGGTTTATTTGAAATAAATGCTTTGAATCTTGAAAGTAGTCGGCTCTATGTAAAGTACTGGTATTCAGTTATAGCGGCAATGAATAGTACATTACTGCAGCGACCACGATAAGAGGCATTGATGGACGACGTGTAAATGTGGGCCGAGCGAGGCGAAGCCGAGGAACACATAGGTATGTAAGTCCATCAATGCCTAGTTGTGGCCAAAGCTTGTATAGTACCTACTTTTCTCAAAAAATGCGCGGAGAAATACAATTACTTTTCAAAATCAATGTCGATCAACCAACAACAATTTTTTATTTCAATAAACAGCTTTCTATTTGCAAGCCAGTTCGAAATTGAAATAAAATCTTTGATAAGTTACCTACTTGGTTTGAATTGAATTTATATTCCGAAACATGGCAGCGGAGGCTTAGTACAGTGCCCGGCCTCATGCCCGGCTCGTAAGTTAGCAAAGATTTTCGTAGTGGGGGAAGTTCGCGCACGCACAATTTCATACTTTTTTACATGCGCGAAGTTCCCCCACTACTCCAAAACCTTGCCAAGTTAAATGCCGGGCACTGTAATAGGGTTCCGTTGGTTACCCTTTGGGTACGGAACCCTAAAAACTGGGGTTTTCTCGATCTCCAATATTTTTATATTGTAAACAAATACCTACTGACGAAGTGAAGCTTATCTAAGCTTTCTAAACAAGATAGATTCAAATGCATACCCGGAGGGAAGTCAGCCATAGACGGATGTCTTTCAAACAAAGCGGCCTTTGCGAAGTCATACTCTGGTGTGTGCTCCTTAACCTAAAGAGATAAAAACTATTAGATCATTAGGTATTATGTTCAAAAATAGAGCTATCATTGACAAGTGCTTAGGATAATGCATGGCTGTCCGATGAAACAACACTTTATTTAAAAGCTATCATCTAAGTGTATCGATAAGCATAATGTTTAGCAAACGCTTGTAGATACTCGAATTGATCGGTACTTCTATATGCTTTTTCAGTAAGCTTGTAAAAATGGTTGTTTGGAGATAACCGCATCCTGTCGTTGGACTTAGATTGGTCGGTTCGTAGTGGTCGTAGTGAAGGTTAATTTTAGAACAAATACTTTCGTGTAGCTTCCCGTCTCGCTCGTAACGTTTCTATTTTGGAGATCTAAATATCTATTGTTACTAGTAATTTGTCCGTTTTGTTTCATTAAAGAGAGCTTTGCTAAAGGTTGTTGATACTGTCAGGGGGAGACTCAGATGCTACAAGAATTAAAGATAAACGGAGGTTTAAAATAATTATATTGGCGACGTCCGCCCGAAATCACATCGATACAAGTCCAAATTAAATTCTTTATCCTTCAAATTTAAAAACTATACCATACTTTTTATCTGACCGCTCCAAAGCTTTACAAATGGCCAATGCCAATTCTCATAAACCCTTGAACACTCAAAAGTGTCTTAAGCCCAGGACACAACCGTCACAATACCAATAACAGGAAGGAAAGTCTACCGAATATCAAAATCGATAAGATAGCCTTAAAATAAGTTAAGTATAGGTATCCACGTAGCAATAAAATATGTAACAGCAGTAAATTGGGTAGTAGCTATAATTTATTATGCACGTGTTGACGATGAAGACCTAGCAGCAGCACCAGTTTCTCTATCACCACAAAGCAACTTACTACTGCAAGAGTAAAAAATTACTTTCTTACTTACTGCAAGAGTAAAAAATATACGCGTGGGTAGTTGTTAATTAAATTCATACATACCTTTTTCATCTTGCCTGACAGCATCAAACGGGTGCATCTTGGGTCTTCAGGGTCGATTTTGTGACTCTCGCAGTACCGCGTCTCTTCGAGCGACACGAGAACTGTAGCGCGGCTATTTTTCTGTTCATAAGGAAATCGTTTTAATTGGGTATTTTTTATAAAACTTTGTGACCTTATTATTATTTAGGAGGCAATGGGAGGTCCTAAAGCTGATAAGCAAAGAGGATAATTTCAAATATTTTTGAACTAGCCATATTAATTTATATTTCAATATTTTGCTATTTTGATCAGCAAGGACACTTTACGTCCGCATCGCCGCCGCTGTTGAACTTTTACCCTTCCCTTGTAAGTACTTCGTCAATCTTTAGGTCTCCGATGGACATACATATGATGACGGCTTCGGGAATCCAGGTTCTTACAAACGTATTGAATAGCAGACTGCAATGAAAT
Organism: Ceramica pisi; assembly: GCA_963859965.1. Taxonomy (NCBI): domain Eukaryota; kingdom Metazoa; phylum Arthropoda; class Insecta; order Lepidoptera; family Noctuidae; genus Ceramica; species Ceramica pisi. Next base: position 8,612,608 of record OY982541.1, on the reverse strand, counting down.
GTCCAGTAAGTTCCTAATTAGCTAAGTAGATATATCTACAAGTTTTAATAGTGTAGAAGATTATGAGGAAGGTCATCATTCATTTCATTTTAAACCGACTATAAGAAGGAGGTTCTCAATTCGTCGGAACCTTTATGTTCCCCGATTACTCGAAGATGGCTGGATCGATTTTGATTTATTTTTTTGTTTGAAAGGGTATACTTCCCAGGTGGTCCCATAATCATCAAGTCAGGATCCCATCATCACATCTTCAAATTTTATAAACAAACTTGAAGCGATTTGGGTAATTTTTGGAAGAGTACTTTTTCGGAGTGGTCCTATTTAAATTTGGTGAAGATCTGATGAAGAACTTCGGAGATAGAAAACGGAACTCCTCAATAAATGACAGCAAATGGATCGGGATTGTTGAAATCTCATGTCTGTCTATTGGTTACACCAGTACATAACAAAACATCAAGCCGGAACGTTGTGAAAGGGTACACATGTGAACCATTAAAAATGGAAAAATATTTAAACGTTTTAAAAAAAATACAACCGACTTCCAAAAGAAAAAACACTACAAAATATAAAACTTTAATTTCAAGTGTCTACCTATTAGTTCTTGAGATACAGCCCGCTTACAGACATTCAGACGGACGGACAGCGGAGGCTTAGTAATAGGGTTCCGTCGATTACCCTTCTGGGTACGGAACCCTAAAAACACCGACGAATTCCGAAATTGAAAGTTATTTTATACTTTGTACTGTTTTGTTTTATGAAAGTCGGTTGTATTTTTTTGTAAAAAAAAGTTTTTTTTTTTTATTAACAAAAGTATACACCATTTAGCAAGATAGTAGCGCTGGGCTACTAGAGATGCCTGATAGATGATATTTATTTTGTAAGTAGGTTGTAAATAACACTTTTACAGGTCAAACAACCTGAGTACGCAGGTAATATCAAAACCTCCACCTAACCATTTTTTTTAAGATTCTACCCATTACCTATAGGTTACCAGAAAATTTGAATGATGATCAAACAAACCGACAAATCGCGAGCACTGAAGTCCAGAGGCGACATGTAGAAGTAAGGCACGCCAGTAGAGTTAGCAAGCGACCCATCTACGATCGACTTGACGTTGGAGAAAGGGAACCCTTCGATGGCTGGCAGGATTGATATCGTGGCCAAGGACGCCCAGTCTGGTGAAAAGAATAAAATGTATAAAGTAAATATTATAAGGATGGTAAATGAAAGGGACTACGAGAAAAGCGTCACGTAAGCAAGCACTCACTTCTTGGAATATTATTATGGCAAAGTTCACTATTAGTTACTAACTGTCATTTGCATAAATACAATAAGTACCTACCTATATTCAATAACGAGTTTGTACCTACTACTTATTTCCCTAACTAAACGTGTTATAGATTATAGGGAAAAATAAAATAATGAGACTTCAAAAGTTCAAAACTGCTGACATTTCTATACATTTCGGCAGTACCTACTGTACATTTTTTGTCGGTGTTGTCACGCATGAGTTTTCTTCTTTTATCGAGTCGATGGCTAACTCCTTAAATATTATATTATTTGGGCCACTAGGTGGCTAATTTGATTACAGCATCGGTGGCATTAATTAAATCCCCTAAAGAGTACAGGTGTATGAGCTCTTGGGGCACTCCAACGTTTGTCATGAGTGTACAAAACGAAACACCCATAATGTTTTGCACACAGCTGCCAAACCCCTCATGGAAGACAGACGTAGGCCAGTTTCCGTTTCACAATACCCTTCAAAAAGAATCAGCCTATGACACAGAAACACAGGCATCCAGGATCCATCCGCCCCCCCAACACTAAATTTAGATATTTTATTTTTTAACAAGCGCAATTAATTTGTTTTTTTTTTTCTTTTAAAATAAAAAGGAAAAGATAATCATCATATCAGCCAATTGCCGTCCACTGCTGAACGTAAGCCTCCCCCAACGAGCGTCAACCATCCCGGTCTTGAGCAGTCCACATCCATCCGCTGCCAGCCACTTTCTTTAAACCATCGAAAGTGGAAGAATCGATTTACAAATTTTCAATTTCACAAAAGTGCACGATTTGAATTTCTTGAATTTTATTATCCATTAGTTGGGAGAATTTATTAATTACTAGCTGACCCGTGCAACGTCGTCTGCGTAACATTTTTTATTACTGCTCCACTCCTATGGGTCTTAGCGTGATGATATATAGCCTATAGCCTTCCTCGATAAATGGGCTATCTAACACTGAAAGAATTTTTCAAATCGGACCAGTAGTTCCTGAGATTAGTGCGTTCAACCAAACAAACAAACAAACAAACTCTTCTGCTTTATAATATTAGTATAGATATTGAGCAAATGCACAAAAAAAATTGTTCACTTTACAAATTTTGCCGCCCTTGAAAATTTACCGCCCTGGGCACTAACCCCGACTGCCCCTAGTGTAAATCCAGCACTGCAGGCATCCACTCTGTGAGAGGGAATTAATCGTAATCTACCATGGGGCCCAGTCCAGTTTCGTAGGTGTCACATGTCGTCGATTTTTTGACTCCAAGAAGTTTTCCTCATTACATATATAATTTCCACCCACGTGGGTTCGAACCCACGACCTACACAACAGTGTGTACCTTTGTTAATTCACCTCTGCTCGACTCATCGCATTGTACAGGCAGAATGTTACTTATTACACCTTATATCTAACAAATAAAAATGTAAGGTAGATCTACAGGTAAAAAATAAACAAGTATCATCGTAAAAGTAAATAATGAATACTTTACCTGCATTGTGCAAGACGTATCTGGCCATAGGAATTATCTTGGTATGATCAGGCGGGTCTTGTCTATAGTTTGCCTTTGTGGTCATCTCATTGGCAGTTTCCCGCCAATTGTTTTCCCGACGCTCATGTTTCCACTTGCACTCCGCGTAAGAATTAAAAAAACACAAGCAAGCAAAGAAAATAATTTCCCACTTCATATTGCTGTCCTACAAGAAAAATAAATATTTAACACAAACACACACAAGAAAAACCAAGGAAAATAATGTAAAACGATGTATTCCGGCTATTTAAAGTGAAATGAAAATGTATTCACGTCAGTGAAATATCTAAATACAGTGCCAAAAACACAAGTCACGGGGAGCGTAAGTTATGTTTATTTATAACCAAAGTAGGCGGAATATGCGCAAATTATAACTAATCACGTACGGAACAAGTTGACACGTTCGCTTTCAATCGCCGCCGGACCGCGACTGAATGAGTGTGCAGATAAACACATACGAAAGAGGTATTATTATAATGTACCTAAAAAAACAGAGGATAAGCTCAGAAAAGGAATCCTTTTGATAAAATAACACATTGATTGGCGTACCTTATCTGAACCAATATTTAAGTTGAATGCATCGTTATTACACACAAAAATAATAAAGTTATTCTAATTATAGTCTAACAAAACATTAACAAGTGTGAAGTGATTCAGCAATCACAAATAAGACAGGTGTTTGACATTACGATTCTCATTATAGTGCATGAGACGGGAACGCGACGACTACTTCACGTAATTGATGGCAAGTTGCACTTTGCGAAAAAATAAACCATGAATTTAATTACTTTGTGGTCACAGTTTTAAGTGATTTTGCGAAATTCAGTACATATGTAACTAATAAACAATTAAAGGTAGGCAGATCACTAGGTACGCTCAACGCTCAACGACGAAAATCGATTACCACTACTAGGTACTTTTAGTCATCATTTAAATTGACACAAAATGGTTCATTAATCTGCTTTTTACCACTTCATATAAGGTAAGAATTAATTTCTTTAAATTTTACTTTTCTTCAGATTTGAATAACTTATTTTGCTCAATAATTATGTTTTATAAATTCGAAGTGTTCATCGACTTTTGTTGCTAGCTGTTCTACAATTCGTTTTCTAATTCACAATCTTTTTCTGGCGATTATGGAGGTTTTTTTTTATATGCCTACCTAACGTGCACTAACCAACAGCAAGACACCGATTGGCAGAAAAATACAGCTTAGCAGACAGCCAGCAAAATCAGCTTAATCAACAAAATTAATTATATTACGATAAAAACATCACGTACACGATAACAGACTTGTTGAATTGACCCAAGTACGTGATTTTGCACAACCCTGAAGTACTGTTTATCTTCATAAAAGATTATAATTGCTTCGGGTAAGTAAGGTGGATCAAGATAAGGTAATCTAGAAAAAATAAACACCGATTATGTATGACATATTTTTTTATTCAATTTTTATCGATATTCAGATGCACAATGTATAATCACTAAGTAAAATTATTCAGTGCTTGAGCACGAAAACTTAGTGGTTAAATAGGACAAGTCCAAAATTTTAAAAAAGAATCATGGAACTTACAAAATGTACTAGAAGTCATCCATCCTCTCAAAAATGCATTACTCAAGTTAGAATCTTACACTACAGAGACAATCTTAAGGTATGTTAACGTTGTTGAGTACTCTTGGCGATCTGTTCCTTGAGCATCAAAATACTGGCTCGTTGTTCTGGAGGTAGCAGCGCGATTTGCTCGTCGGAAAGTTGCAGCACTTGCATGATAAGTGCGGCCTATGACAGAGAAAAAAAGATATATAAGGTATCATAAAAACAATAACATATTTTTATTCCTGTCATAAGAATACAGTTTTCTTGTGTAGCAGATTACATTTTCGATAGGAAAAAAAAAACGAAATCGACAGTTTACCTGCTACCTACCTACAAACTATGGGGCAAAAAATGACTTTACTATATAGTCACATATTTTTTTTTAAAATTTACTGTCTGTTTCTGGATTTAGATGTTTGCTTCATTAATGCCCAAATTTCACAAAATATCAGGCTAAAGTAGGGTTGGACAAATACGTAATATTTGAAGTCTGTCGGAATTTGCTAGCAATTTCCTGACTTAACTTTGGTAACAAAAATCTAATATGTAATAGGTTTTCAGGAGCATGAATATCTCTTTCAGTACAAAATCACACAGAAGAATAGTATAGGTTGTAAACTGACCTTCTCTTGATCCGAGGCTCCTGAAGGAATACCCTGGATGGTCCTAGCCTGCGCTGCGCTCGGCATACCGGGCGGCATTTGTTCTGTTAACAAAATGTATGTTTAACGTCGAAGAGTAATGAGAAAATAGTAGTGTAGTTTCGGCTGTGCGTTGTCTGTCAGTCAGTCACTCAATCAGTCAGTAACGAAATTTTATATATTAGGTCCTTACCTAAGAAATTAGCGTTTTGTCGTACTGACCACTTTGATCTGAAATATCTCCTCTTTGGTTATCAATTCCAAATTCAAATTTATAAATTCATTTATCTGGTACATTTGAGTTTTGAAAACAGTCATTAATTTGTTTCCCCATTATATTTTTTTTTGGCGTCGCTTATTACCGCACAATGGAAAACATGAAATATCGGCGAGTTCTACCGTGGCACCAGTGCTGCAGAAACAGCTCGAAGGATTAATGATGTGTACGGCGCTGGTGTCGCAAAAGAAAGCACTTTACGTTTTTGGTTTCAACGTTCTGGAAATTTCGACCTTCAGAACCAACTCCGTGGACTGCCGGAGAACAAAGTGGAAAATGAAGAAAGGCTATTGTGGAAGCGGATCCATCACAAAGCACTTCAGAGATAGCTGCAGGCTTCGGCGTAAGTGATAAAACTTTGACGACACGGTTGGCGCAGTGGTTGAGCGATTGACTGCTGCGCAGCATGTCGCGGGTTCGATTCCCGCACGGAACAAATATTTGTAAGACCTACAAGTATTTGTTCCGAGTCTGGGTGTTTTTCTATCTATAATATGTATGTATTTACAAAAAAAAAAATGTATATAAGTAGTTTATCAGCCATATCGTTACCATAACACAAGCATTAGGTTGCTTAGCTTGGGACTATATGGCGTTGTGTGAAATGTCCAAGGATATTATTATTATTTTATTTTTTTTAAACTGTATTAAACCATTTGAAACAAAATCGGGAAAGTGAAAAAACTTGAGCGATGGGTACCTCATGAATTGAGTGAATCGAAAACAAACACGCGTCGACTGCTGTGTTACTTTGCTTAACCGACACAATAACGAAGGGATTTTAAATCGAATCAATACTTGTGATGAAAAGTGGATACTGTACGTAATCGGAAGCGCTCGTCGCAATGGCTGAACCCTGGACCCCTAAACGAAAATTGACTCAGAAAATGTTTCTTGTGAGTTTTTGGTGGACTAGCGCCGGTGTCGTTCACTACAGCTTTCTAAAATTGGCCAAACGATTACGGCAGATATCTATTGTCAGCAAACCATGAAGGAAGAACTAGCTGCTAAAAAACCGAGATTGGTCAATCGCTCTAGGCCACTGCTGCTTCACGACAACGCAAGACCACACACTGCACAACAAACAATCACTAAGTTAGATGAGCTACAATTGGAATGTCTGCGACATCCACCGTACTCCCCGGACCTTGCTCCAACAGATTACAATTTTTCCGGAATTTGGACCACTTCTTACAAGGAAAAAAATTCAATTCCGATGCGGCATTCCAAACCGCCTTCAGAGTTTATTTATTTATTGTTTGGTACACCAACAGCAGTACATGCACAAATACAAATGAGACACAAAATAACAAAATATAAGTTCTGGCATGTATGCCTATTATAGGTATACACAGCTTACACCAAATAATGTACATGGAATTATGAGTACCTTTCTAAAATAAAATAAAATAAAACAAAACTTGATTGTCGCCCCATGGCTTTTTTAGTAAAGGGATCAGTGAACTACCTATGAGATGGCAAAAGTTGATAGATATATATTTTACAAAAAAAACTTGACTATATATTCCTACCGTACAAAACGCCAATTTCATGTAAGAACCTAATATATTGATGATTGTTATGGTGTGACAAGAGCTTCTGTTTTCCAAATAAGTCGATTAGGTTTTGCAGGGAGGTCAAACATTTCACGCCAAGACCTTCAAACTTAATTTATAATGTAAACTGTTTTTGAATAATTATTTATTTTGGTACGTAGTTATCACCGAGGTAATTGACCCAACAATTACTCAATTTTGTTTGGTGTCAGTTTTGAAAATTATTCACTACCATTGTAAGTTCGATTTAATGTCGAAAAAGAGTTACATAAATCTCAAGCTTTTATCTTTGAACTCGACATTATCTTCGTGACATTATATTAAATTGTAAAATGCATTTGACCTCTTATTTTTTTAAACAAAAGATTATAATAATATAATTAACATCACAATTCACATAGATATTTACGTCATACAAGAATCCATTCTACTCCTCTAATCTATAGTACTAATAAAAGCTGAAGAGTTTGTTTAGTTGAATGTGCTAAACTCTTGGTTTGGATTGAAAAATTATTTTAGTGTGAGATAACCATTTATTGAGGAAGGCTATAGGCTATTGCTATGTAACATCACGCCACGACCAATAGGGGCAGAGCAATAATGAAAAATGTGACGAAGACGAAGTTGCGCGGGTCAACTAGTTAAATATTGAACCCTACAGTCGCAGTCTGTACTCTATAGCACCAACTGTAACTCCAAAACGTTCAAAACATGTTTTTTTGTTAAATAAGTATTTTATTAATTAACATTTTTGTGGGTAATATTTTTAATCGTTTCCTCAAGCCCTTTATTTTGTTACTCTAGAACTAGATGTAACGAATAAAACCGACTTTTCTGGCTCGGCCGCTATCTTGTTTGCTCTAAAGGGGTATCATTATAGTCGTCATTTGCTAAAATCTATTAGATATTCCTTTGGAATGCGCTCCCTCTGAACATCAGGATGGCAACAAGTCAGTTGCCCTTTAAGGTGAAGGCTCGTGAGCATATTCGCAAGAAGTTGGAAGAATCATTACAGCGGTAATTCATTGGATTCATGTTTTCTCTATAAATTTTGGTTTTGTGTATGTATGTATTTATTATAGATTGTATTTTTTCTTTTTTTTCTTCCTCTCGGTTTGTCTTTTCTATATGTTGCACCTACCATGCTGTCTCTGCACCAACCTAAGGTCGACTGGTAGAAAATGCCTATGGCACTATGAGTGTGTATTCCGTCCACTAGCGCCGCCAATCGTTTTTTATTAATAGTGGTAAATTTAAGACACGTAGATAAAAAACCGCTCTGTAGTGCACTAAAGAAATGTATCTATTATTTTTTGACAGCTATTTTTAATACATAACTCATGGCTAAATAGCCAAAACGGCAATTATTGCTAAAAGTGGCCACTTTTAGCAAAAATATCGACTTTGGCAACTATTTATGTTCAAAACATAACTCTCAAAACATAATAAATACATTTCTTCAGTGCACTACAGAGCGGTTTTTTATCTACGTTGTCTTAAATTGACCACAATTAATAAAAAATGATTGGCGGCGCTAGTGGACGGAATACACGCTCTTAAGTCCGCCTTTGTACAGTGTTATTACTTGTGCATAAAGTTTTAATAAATAAATAAATAAAATCTATCAAGCCGTTAAGACTACAGGGCGTGCCAAGAAATAGACACATATTCTCGAAAAACATTACCCTCCTACTCTAGGACAGGCAGATAAATATGGCGACAATAACATCGAAGGACCGGACTGTAATTTCAAATTAGGGTTTCGGTTTTCAATCCATGAATAAGTAAATTTACATACGCTGTTGAATCTTCTGCTGTGTGCGCGGGTCGTTGGAGCGCACGCGCGGATCCGGATTGAACGACTGCGGCTGCATGCTGGCTAGGCGCGGGTCGCGCGGGAAGCCACTGTTGCAAAACGAACATTATTAGAATATCACTTATAATTGTTTATACACACCTATAGTTTATGGATGACAGGAATTTTGGCGATTCCATAATGAACAAATCACATTGAATTCCAAAAAATGTTGTAATGTTTCTCTGATTTGTTTCGGAGTGTATATCAATCTGAGGCATTTGATTAACTACATATTTTTTTGGTTTGGTGATACCTTGATGTCCCAAATCATACAAGAAAATCATATTATTATCTAATATATAAAAGGACTTCACCAATTTTAATGTTATTTTTTTCGTGTATATTTGGTAGGTTTGAGAATAGGTGGTAAGCTATTTTTTATTTATATGGCAAAACAACGTTTGCCAGTTTAGCTACTATTAAAACAACATTGATAACAAAAAAACTCTGCAAGCGAATTTGTGATAAGTGTAGCGGAATCGACACTACAAAATAAACAATCATAGACACGAAAACAAAAATAAAATTCGGCGTAAGACAACAGACAAGCTATTAACAAAAATGACAAATAAGTTGCATTGGAAAATGTCACTTACATCGGTTCTGTTGGTTTCTCCACTGGGGGAGCAATACTTGAGAGAAAAAGCGTATCATCAGCAATATTTACAAGGATAGTATGTCTTTATAGCTGCTTAAACCAGAGCGATAATTATTTAATATTCAAAAACATATCCCTCATTGTTCCCAACACAAAAAACAGTGTTTTCTACCCTGTTTTTAATTTCACATTTGGAGGTACAAGAGGTTCGGGCTTTGCGGGTGTTTTCTGAGAGGAAGAGTAGTCCCCCCCCGCCAGATTAGTCGCGTAATAAATTGTTGCTTGTTGCTGGTAACCGAATCACCCGCTGTTTGTTCTAGTGTGCTTGGTAGCTCAAGACACTATGATAGCGTAACTGGTTACGCCACCATGGTATCTTGATGAAATAGGACCCTTACGTGTCGCAAAGTTTATAGTAAAGTTAGTAAATAAGGAGTACGCACGAGTCCTGCGGGTGGTGCTGCGGCGGCGGCACGGGGTGCGGCGGCACGGGCGGCAGGCTGCGCATGTCCTGGTCCAGCAGCGCCGGCGGCCCGCCCGAGCCGCGCCCGCGCAGGTCCACGTCGCCCATCGCCGGCTGCCGCGCTGACGGAACAATTCATCATTATCATATTACAGCTTTATTTTTAACTTAACAGTTCTCACATATCCAATTATAATTTATTGCTTTCCAATTCTTTGGTGTGTGGACCCTCTATGGTTAATAGCCTCCTCCATTCTTTTCTATTTTTCCCTGCCTTTAGCTGTATGCATCCAACTTTTTCCTGCTGTGTTTATCCTACTAATATTATAAATGCGAAAGTTTGTGATTATGTATGGATGTTTGGTACTCTTTCACGCAAATACTACTGAACCGATTACGATAAAATTTGGTATGTAGGTAGCTGAAGACCCAGAATAAAACATAGGCTACTTTTTATCCCGGAGTTCCCGAGGGATCGGAATTTACACGGGAATAACGAGAATTTATACGCGGACGAAGTCGCGGGCGGCCTCTAGTTATTTCATAAGCCCATCTCTTCTTCTGCCTTCCTATGGTTATTAGCCTTTTGGGCCCTGCCATTTAGTTGTTTGGTAAGTCCACATCTTATCTTTGTATCTTGACAATTATGATTATACTGGTATGCTACTCTATATTGGGTTTGAACAAGTAGTGATTGATGGCTGTAAGAGAGTGCCAAGACCAAAACAATAGACGGATTGTGTATATGATTATCAGGCTTATTCATAAAAACTTTTAACCACATGCTTTGTTCAAGTATTACTTAGCAGATTTTAAATTTAAATTCTGTAAAGAATGATTTTTAAACACATAAGTTGATTGGATTAGAATGCTGAAGTCATGTTGGACTGTCCCTAAATATTCATAATGGGATAACCAAAACTTACGAGCATATTGAGCTGGTGGCGGAACAGGCGCCGCCAGCAGGGGCGGCATTTGTGGCGGTGGTGGCTCTACAGAAATAAATAAAATATTTTTATCACACTAGTATCATCATCATCATTTCAACCCAAAGACATTCACTGGTGAATATAGGCATCCTATAAGTGGCGACACATTAACCGGTTGCGTGCGTCTTGCATCTAGCTTTTTCCCGTGGCTTTCACAAGGTCATCAGTCCACGTTGTCCATCCAACACTGAGTCTTCCGGTACCCGATCGCCGCTCCAGAACCTTTCGACACCACTAACATGGCGAGTGCTAAATCATACGTCCATGTGGTGAATTACAAGAATCATTTCTGAATTAAAATACCTAATGAGTAAATAACTTACCACGAGGTGGATTGCTTGGCATATAATGGTTTGAAGGGGGAATCTTGTCTCCTGGCTGGATTGGTGGTGGCAGTGGATTACTGGGATGTAACATACTCTGAAAAATTAATGTTCAAGTTTAGATATAATAGATTAATAACTATTAGATTTTCTGAAATTCTGTGCTGAAAATGATTGAAATGGTTGTTACATTATTTAATATGGAATTATCAGGTTTTAAACAATTTGTTCATTTGCTTTTAGGTTTTTAATGGGTGATCTGAATACTTACAACTGCAGTGGCTGGGTCCACAATCCTCATTATAACTTGAGCTTGCAGTAATGCATATGCCAGTTGTGGATTTTGTAACATCATGTTTCTAGCTTCATTAGGATTGTTCTGTAAAATAACAATTAAATACAGTATGAGAAACATACATAAGCAGAAGCATATTTTTATGTATTTCTTTTTATTTAAGCATATTTGCTATGTTTAATAAAAACACCTTTATGTTTTTTTTATTATTTCAGAGGAACACACCACATAACAGAACAGTATGAAAGACCTACATCTTTGGCCTTTGTAACTCTCGTGTTGCATGAAGTTTTTATAAATTAATAATATAGTATTGTGAAAAGTTTTAAGCAAATGATTAGGTCATTTTAAAGTTTTAAACTAATTTATTTGGCACACAAAAGGGAAAAAAAATAAAAGAAAATTTAATTTTAAAGAATTAGATACATTGTGTGCCCATGGCTGCACCAAATAGGTCCAGTTCAGCGAAATACCAGACAACAAGGAGTTGCCTGGCCTGACACTGGATTTCAACTGAACCTTAATTTGAAGTGGGAAGGATGTGAATCATTTTTTACCCTAATTTATTTATTTAATACTTACTAACATTTAAATATTTTGTTGCTAATAAAAGCAATTCAAAGAGGAAGGACTGCAAGTAGTCATAGTAACATTTTGGAAAAGGTAGTAATATGTACCTGTATACAAAGTTTCATTTGCTTCATTAGTTCAAACATCTGTTCTGGAGGTAGAGTGGCCACTGCTTTGCTGATGGCCTCCGGAGCTTTCTCTGGTTCAACTGGTTCACCATAGGGGTTTTCTATCTGAATATCAAATGCCAAGTCTTAGCAACTACTTACACATAACCAAGCAGCACTGAAAGGTATATCAATTTTTATGGGATTCTGTAGTTGGTTTCAAACTACTTATTTTTAAATAAAAACATATTTAGGCATGTTTAGAGAACTATAATTAACACCTTAGCAAAGAAGATTTATGACCATCAATTGAGTTTGCCAAATACCAAGTTTGTAAAAATAAAATTGACTTAATTTCATATAAACGAATATTTACCTGTGGTCCCTGCATGAGTGCTTGCATTTCCATCCTAGACTTTTCAGTACAAGCATTGTCCACCCTAAGGGATCGCCCACCGATCTCGTACCCGTTGAGGTTCCGCATAGCGCTGAGAGCAGTCTCCTGGTCCTTATATTCACAAAATCCATAGCCTTTCGGTTTCCCGGTCTCCCTATCAAATACAAGCTTGAAGGAAAGCACAGGACCAACTTCACTGAATATATCTTTGAGTTTCTCTTCTGTAGCTTCGTAAGGTATATTACCCACTAAAATACAAACAATTTTTTATATTTTCTGTTGATAAATTACGATTGTTAGCGTTAAGTACATGTTTTTGTATTTTCATCTTACCGAAGACAGATCTCATGGATTTGTCCATAATACTCTGTTCCTCCTTTTCTTTACTTTTATCCATGGTTGATATATTTCGTACACTGCAGTATTAGCACAGAAAAACCTTCAGTAAGTTAGAAAAACTAACCTTTCTTAGTTTACAACAAATTGAAATTGACTTGACTGACAACTTCGATAGATAAGCCAGAGACAATGGGGTTGGCAACTGTCAAAGTGGCGCTAGCGTAGTTTGTTCCCAAAACATAGCCTTTTCATATGGTCAAATACAAAAAATAATTTCAAACAGTTACAATGACGCGCTGTATTGTCTCTAAATGCTCTGAAATTGGAACGCATCAAATACCGAAGGATATAAAAATACGAAAGCTTTGGTATAAAAGCTATCCGTCGTGAAAAAAATATTTACGAAAAGTACGAGGTTATGGGGTAGCTAAACACTTTGTAGAAAGTGATTATGAAATAACACGTAATACACAGGCAAGCTGATCATAAATAAAGGCTTGACTATTACTTTTTTCAATTATCCCTATACTCCTCATCCTATAATATTTCGTACCTGCCTGTGTGATTTCAATGTTAAAAATCACTTGTCCGATCAATCGAAATCTTGCCAATCAATCGCCCGTCTCTCTACAAAGATTCTATACTATGATTATGGCTTGTTTGTTGAATTAAATAACAAAACTCCAAAATCTTTCAATAAAATCCGCTTTCTTTCCTCGTAAGGGAGCTCCACGTTTTTTAAGTTTTTCTTTCAGTTCCTTGACTCGCCAGTTAGAAAACATGATGTATAATTATGTGCTCCACTTATTTTAATTGTTTTACAGTTGCCTTTCAGTTACAAAGTAAAGAATTTAGACGTTAAACTGCAACTAACACAACATAAAAAAATAACAAGGGAACAAACTATGCTAGCGCCATCTGCTTTCAGCTTGCACCGGCCAACCCCATTGAAAATATGCAACGCAAACGCCAATGCCACAGATTGGTAATTTTATCAATAGACAATTTGAACACAGATGATAGTGTTGCAGCAAGGTATTTCGAATAAATACAGCAACAGATTACTGAAACATAAAGACTTAAGTGGGTACTAGACGTATGAACTTATACGGTGAGTGAGTGTGAGTCTTTATAATGTGCACATACGAGGGTGAAGTGAGGTCCTCGTGTGAGGGAAAATAAACCTAATTTTATCGATGGAAACGTAAAAAGTGACTCCAGTGCAAATAAAACTGTGTAGCTTTTCTTAAATGATCTATTGCAATTTAAACAAACTCCATAATGATCGGAAGTAATTAGCCATCCTTATAAAATTAAAATAGTATACTCTCAATTGAAAATAAACATGGTTTTTAGCAAGAATCTGTCTCCTTTTCATGAATTTTAACAGTAATCGTAAAAATTGCTCAAAAAGACGCCACGATTATCGACCTTTTTATACTTTAGGATATTCTTCATCGTATATGAATAGCAAAAATTGCATGTTCTTATCTCATAAAACAATAAATGGCGCGTTCGGAGTGCTATCTTTTAACCCTAGATAAAAAATGTTCTGTATGAGTTAAAACATGCAATTAAAACAAATGCAAATACTACAGATTTTACTAACGTTAAAATATCGAGATAAAATGAGGTACTTATAGTTTCCATCATTTTTAAACAGGATACTTGTATGAGAGACACTTGTGCACTTGTATCACATTGAATAGCAGTTGAGTAGCTGTCATTTTGGCACATAATATTTGGTCGACTCCTGAACCTGTTACAATAATGTTCCTGAAACAAACAAGAATTCTGTTTTTGGTGTGAATAGCTTCTAAAATCCGGCATTTTTAGGGTGCACGTCAATCATCCACTTTTAAAACCGCGCACTATAAGTTCGTACTTTAAGTGGGTGATAATGATATACCGATACGTAAGAACGTAAGTGACGTAAGAAACGTTCCGTACGTGAGAGGTTAAAAAAATGGGCTTTCCAACACTATAGTGGGTGATAGACGCGCGAGCAAGTAGACGGACTATGGCTCGACGACTTTTTTTGCTCGTGTGTCACCGTAGGTACCATAGAGGTAGGTACAGGTCGCGTCATGTAAAAAGAACGCTGGTGGTCAAGCCAGCATATATAATTTTTCAATTTACCTACCAATAACCAATATACGACGCCGCGAGCGAAAGTCTAGTTCAAAAATAAAACAATAGGCCTAGTACTTTTGTGCTCGAGTGTACCCATGCGCAAACACACCCCCTCCACTTCCGTGCAGCGTTCTTTTTATGTGATGCGACCTGTACGCGTAACAAGACGCATAGAGTCAGCCCGCATACTTACTTGCTCGCCCGTCTATTACCTACTTAATTAATAGTATGCGGTTTCGAACTCACAAACAACAAGCAAACAAACTCTCCAAGTTTTATAATATTAGCATAGATTAAAATGTAAAATAAAACACAAACTTTTTTTTAGCTCGCTTCAGGCGTTTAATCTATCATTTTTTAATCGACTATTTTCGAAAACTGAACATCGACTTTATCTTGTCCCTGCTTGAAATGAAGTCTGTCTGACGGAAATTGACGGAATTCCATTCCATTTTCGCTTGACTTGAGTCTGTTTTCGTGAAAATCATTACTTTTGTGCACACTGCGTTCTTATATGGAAATATAAGTCAAGAATTCAATTTACAAATGTGTTCTTAGATAAAAGTGCTATTTATAAGCTTGTGTTATCGTGGATGAATACAGGAAGTCGTTCATTTCATACCACTGAAATAGGGTATTGATTTGTCTAATACGATGAGATGACAAAACCATGTCAAGTGTGTTTTAGTAAATAATCTAGAGAAGGAAACATATTTTCAAAACAGTATCGTCAGCGATTAGAAAAGAACGGTATGAATCTCGATAATACATCGAGAGAAAATACTGAAGCATTAGATTCTGTTGGAACCGTAAGCCCGAAGGATAAATATCAAAGCATGAGAGAAAAGAAGTTATCTACTGCGTCGCTGACCAACGCGGAGGGTGCACGACCGAAAGTCGTGACAGTCAAGCATCCGGAGTCCAATAAGCCCAAACCCACTGCCAAGAAAAATAAACCCATACAAGCTGATTTAGATATCATCAAAGAATTTCAAAGATGTCGTGATGAAGGACTGAAGCGCCTGGATTTGAGCAAATCTTCCATTACATGCCTCCCACCGAATGTCCGAGATCTCACACACTTAGTGGAATTTTATTTATATGGAAATAAGCTTGCATTATTGCCTGCTGAGTTTGGATGCTTGGTGAATCTGCAAACATTAGCATTGAATGAAAATTCATTAACAAGTTTACCACAGTCGCTTGCCAACCTCAGGAGTCTGAAAGTATTAGACTTGCGACACAACAAGCTCAATGACATACCAGATGTGGTTTATAAACTGACATCGTTGACAACATTGTTTTTAAGATTCAATAGAATCAGAGTGGTTGGCAATGGCATATCACATCTGACTAATTTGACAATGTTAAGTTTAAGAGAGAATAAAATTAAAGAATTATCATCTGGAATTGGCAAGCTGGTGAATTTAGTAACATTTGATGTTTCCCATAATCATTTAGAGCATTTACCTCAAGAGATTGGTAATTGTGTTAATTTATCTACTCTAGACTTGCAGCACAATGAACTATTAGATATTCCAGAGACTATTGGCAACCTTCAAGCTATTACTCGTCTTGGCCTCAGATACAACAGACTGACTGCTATCCCAGCTACACTTAGTAACTGCAAGCACATGGATGAGTTCAATGTTGAAGGAAACTCGATATCTCAGCTCCCTGATGGCCTCTTAGCCAGTTTGAATGAGCTGACCAGCATCACTCTTTCTCGCAACTCATTTGGCAGCTACCCATCAGGTGGCCCTGCTCAATTCACAAATGTCTTCTCTATCAACCTGGAACATAATCAAATTGATAAAATTCCATATGGAATCTTCTCAAGGGCAAAGAATGTAACCAAACTGAATATGAAAGAAAACCTACTCACATCTCTTCCATTAGACATTGGAACTTGGGTAAACATGGTGGAACTCAACTTAGGAACAAACCAGTTGGCGAAACTACCTGATGACATACAATGTCTGCAAAATTTGGAAGTGCTTATATTATCTAACAATTGTTTGAAGCGTATACCACCCAGTATTGGAAGCCTGAGGAAATTGAGGGTTTTGGACCTTGAAGAAAACAAGTTAGAAGTTTTGCCAAATGAAATTGGATTCTTGCATGACTTACAGAAACTGATAGTACAATCTAATCAGCTGACGTCTCTGCCTCGTTCTATTGGTCATCTGACTAATCTTACATACCTCAGTGTTGGTGAAAACAACCTGCAATATTTACCAGAGGAAATTGGTACATTGGAGAATTTAGAGTCACTATATTTGAATGATAATCCTAACTTATGCAATCTGCCATTTGAGCTGGCTCTATGTGTGAGCTTACAGATTATGAGCATTGAGAATTGTCCATTGACTGCAATCCCACCAGAAGTAGTATCTTCAGGACCATCACTAGTAATCCAATACTTGAAGTCCCAAGGACCATACAGAGCTATGTGATATCAGGATGATGATTATTTACCAGCCGGTGAAGGCTAGTAAATTTTGTAGATGCTTGAAATGGCAAGCTTTTCCAGAAAAAGTATACTCAAAAGTTTCTGTTGTGAAATAAAATATAAAAATACTACATATACCCTATGTATGCCACAAGTAAATTTTAAATCATGTAAGAGTTTTCTCATCATGTAAGAATTGAATGTTTTATGATTCTGTCTATCAATTTGTTTCAAATAACTTTCGTGTCGAGTTTGATAGATATAATATGTATAAATCCCAATATATATATACCTACTATTTAATGTTTTCATTATATAGATGTTTAAGATTTAAGCAATTGTTTTATTGGTATCACAAAAATTATAAAAACACAAAAAGAAACTGATTAGTGTTAGTAGGTAAAGAAGTATAATATTGTAAAATGCTGTATATAAAATGCACAATAATTATATTATCCATGTTTTCCAGTCCATCAATGGATTTTTAAATAGTAAATAATGTTTTTTCAATATCAAGTGTCAAAAAGCTTCTAATTTCTGATTGTTATAATGTATAATGATGATCCAAATAAGAAGGCATGTGCAATCTATTGAGCTTAGTTAAGATACCAGTAAACTATGATTACATAATGTTAATTATTTGTTTTTAATAATTTTCAATGAAACTGAAAAAGGCATTTTCAATGCATTATCAAAAAAAAATATTACTTTCATAAAATATTTTTTTAGCAATATAATAGGTATTTTATTCATCAAGGGGATTTAACTAATTTTGATTCATCACAAAAGTTTGTAATCAGTATTTTATGTGTAATTTAGATTTTGATGTTTTATAGATGAGTTAAATGCGTACTTTTACAATATATTTGAATAGAGATTGAAAACCTATAAAACAATCTCATAATAACATTATTGGAGCAGTAGCCGAGCATATGTTGCTGTTGATTCTGAGGAAGTTCCTCATTTGTCATGACTATTTTACGTTATTTACCTAGGTTTCCTATCAGTTGCATTTAATATTTTCTGTATTTATAAGTGTATGTTATTTAGAAGTTAGATTCTATTGTATTCTTTTTGGCTTTATTCATGTGCCGAATTGTGTCTAATTATAATATTTTTTGACGTTTTAATGCAAGCACACAATTCAGTTCATTATGATCTTCGGATCTTTTATGTATTACATCTTTACAATTTTTATAATCCTAGTTCTAAAAGAAAATCGATGTTAATATTTTATACGGTAAAACATAGTTGTCTAGTCAGAGTAAAATTGATTTCATAATGACAATTTCATGTATTCCATGACATATACCTTTATCTACAATATTGAATATGAACCAATATAATTTTAAAAAAGATTGCTGTTCTTGCAACTTGTGCTAAGCGCTCTGGTAAAACCTGTCTTAATTTTAATGTTGATCCGTGTGTAGGTATTTGTTTATAATCAATGTTTCAGTGACATGTAAACGTGTTATATGAAATAAATAAATAAATTATATAGTAGTGAACTTATTTTATTTAGCCAGCATGGCCAGCCTAGAAAAAGTACTCAGTCAGTGGCCACTGACTGAGTACTTTTTGTATTTATTTATATATTATATTATAATCAAAATTCAAATAAAAAATATTTAATAATTTAGGTAAATTAAGGTGGTATTGCTATATTGCTTGAAAAAAAAATTGGTCTAATTAAAAGTAAAGTAAATATTTTTAAATAATTGTCGAAAATCAAAATAATCTTGTGACGCGCGGTATTCAACTTTAGTCAACCTGAGCATTTCGATTTTGTAAGAGCGCTTTGACAAAACTGTCTTAGGCATTTTTTTTTGGCTATATCTAAATCAAAATCACACATCAAAATTCGAATAAAACGCTAAAATTCAAGAAGGGATGAAGGAGGGAAGAGGCTTTCACATTTTGTGAAAGCCCTCATAACGTAAACGTTATATTTTACGTGCGTTAACGCTGACATTTTGTGAAACAACCCAATTTTTTGATTTGACGATAGTTAGCACCATTTTTAACGTTTACGCGTGCGTTAAGTGTAATAAGTGTAGTTGAAACAACCCGCCCTAAGGCCCAGCGCACACCGCTGGAGGCGCGGCGGAGAGCAATTGAAGATAACAATTTAATATAAACCTTAACTACCTTGACATACGGTCAATATAAGAATAAACTCGCACGCGGTGCTCGGAGCGCCCTCAAGCTACTACAAGAGCATGCGCGCGACTGCTCTGCGCTCCGCCGCACTACCCCGCGCCCGGCTGGCTGGCGGTCACATGCCCCGCTAGGCTAGGATAATTGTGTTCTGTGCACATGCCTGGCGAGTTTTAACTAGCGTGGTTGTGTGTTGAGCAAGATCATGGACGAGGAAAAGTTAATTAAGTTAGTGCAAACATATGTATCCACATCCATTACGAACCAGAGCGAGTTGTCTGTACAAAGTTTCGATCAGCACTAAACGACATGAGCGCGCTCGGAGTAGCTGCGCGCCGCCGCGCGTCTCTCTGCTCGAGGGCTCTCAAGGGCTCTTGGCGCCGCTCGGGGCCCGCGGAATCCGCCAGTGCTTTTCAAGGAAATGCGCTCCGCTGCGCCTCCAGCGGTGTGCGCTGGGCCTAAGGCGTCGATAGGTAGTTTGTAGGAGGTAGACTAGCCTATCGTAGCGTCTCGTTACTTTTATTAAATGTGGTTTAGTACCTCTGGTTTAGAAACTTATTTTGTAGGGAAATAGTATTTGAACTTCCTTTCATACGTTCGTTCGTAATACAAACCGGTTTACTTCGCCCCATAGAAATATCAACTCTTTGCAGCTGGAGTTAAGAGACAAATTTAAATTGCTCTTTGTTCGTCCGTTGTTATTTTTCGAGCGAATGAATTTGTACAACATAACAACAACATATCCATTTTAACGCAAGTGAGATAAACATGTATTGGCAACTGAGCGCAAGTGAGCGACGACTCGGGAGACGGAATAGATGCCAGAGTCGTAAAGTCGTTTGCTCAAGTGCATGAAACGACGTTTTTCAATACTTAGGTGCTCGGGAATAGAATGTGCGACCCTGTGCGACCCGTTATTTCGCACGCAAGGTAGGTAGTGAGGATAGGATATTTTTTATCTGATGCATTAATCTAAATTAAAGCATCAGGTCAGCGCAGACGCTCGATCAATTTGCATTAGTGAACTTAAATGCAACTGTCAGAGAGTTTAAAATAGCATAGGTATAGGCATAGATAAGATTTACGCACGGTAGGCTATGGTATATTTCGATCACTGGGATATGTATCACTCTTTTGTTAGGTATCTTTATATCCGTAGGTACGTATCAGTAGCTCGCTTGGCCGCTTCACTCAACTCTGCTCAACTCAATCCACTATATCAGTGATAGATAATGTCAAAGCGCGACAAAACATTTCAAATAGGTAGGTACGGAAGCGCAAAAGAGATGCTTGAATTTGTCCTTGGAGGTAAAGAAGAAGAAAAAGAACGAGTGCATAAGTACATCAAGCTACTCGAAACTGTCAAATTTTCCCAATCAACATTGTACCTAATGCTTTAGCGATAAAGTTGGTAGCTTGATGTGTTGGCGACTGACGTCTGTACGAACTCGAACCACGCAAATATTGTGGTGAGAAAATAAATATGTATTTATTATTATTTGACGGCTTTCCTCTAAAAAACCCGCCAAGTGCGAGTCGGACTCGCATACGAAGAGGTATATAATAGGTTTCAGTTGGTTAATCTTTGGATACGGAACCCTAAAAACCGGACAAGTGCTCCAATGTAATGTAATAGAGACACCCCAAAACGGTATTACTTACTTGCCAATTCTAGGTCAACGGAAAATACTGATTCCCGTAAGTATTGGCCAAAAAAACGTTTTTTGCAGCATAAACGGCCGTATACGCCTTCACAAACAACAAAATGACAGACAACAAAGTGATCCCTGGGGAGGGTAGTGATCCTAAGAAGGGGGGGGGGGTAGTTATCCTAAGGGGCGGTAGTGATCCCAAAAAAGAGGTATTTCAAAATCAAATGGTTGGAAATTAAATAAAAAACCTGATAAAGTTCAATAATTTATGAAGTGCATAATACACAAGTTTCATTTAGCTCTTACATAAATAGAGGTATATACACGAATTATTTTTGAAGCTTTACATGTAAATCAAAGCAGTCTACAAATAATATCAATAATTGAAGGTGCATTTATCAACATGCATGCCTTTTTCCTTGCTTTTGCAATCCCACTTTTTGTCCTCATTTATGAGTACTTTGAGGATAGACAAATATCAGTTCTTACACTACTTCCTTGTTCGAGAACGCATGACACTATGTAAGTTGTTGTGCTTGACTTTCGTTGCGAAATTAGTATTTTTTAAATGCATTATATTCCTTAAATCTAAGATTTCCACATACAAAAATATTTCGCCCTAATAAATCACTATAACACACTTTGTATCTAATCACAAACATTATTCGAAATAAAATAATTAAATTAGTAATAATAGAGAATCGAAAAGAATCAGTAAATTATTGGCGATAGGACTAAATTTCACCACCACTAAAGCTTACAACAGTCATGTCAGCTGCCGATACGGTTTAAGTATTTGTCAGATTTCTATTACGTATGTAATACATGGCTATAAAAACGTCGTAAAAGTTATTGCTTTTAGAAATTGTTAGCTTATGAGAAACCAGCATCAATTAATAATACTTTATTCAACCAGAATAAAGCAAACCTACTAATTATTATAAGCATGGATACTAATAATATATCTAAATAAAATACCGCTTAACAAATACGTCATTCACTGGATAATAAATGCTTAAATATCTGCAACTAATTCGAGTTTAAATTGAGTATGTTAAAAACTAGCATCTACGGTCAGTCATTATTCACAAGTTGCATAAGAATATATTTCAAAACTTCGAATATTGAGGTCCAGTTGCATATTATACAAAAATAACACTATAGTCATTTTACATAACAGTAACAATTTGTTTCTAACCATTGAAGATTTCTTTACAAAAACATACTAAATAATATACTGAGTCTTAAATCTATTTATAAAATCTTTGGCATTTTCATACGCTTAAATATAAGCAGAAAATATAACTAAAATAGTTGTGTGATGATGATCCAGATACGGTTACAATACAAGGTATCAGTGTGTGGCATGAAGAATGTGTTTTATGGCACTTATTGGCATGCTATGACTGGAATTTTGTTCAACATTTTAAATAAAAAATGAGTGCTATCATGGAAGAGCATATTGGTATAGAAACACATTATTACTGTCGTCGAGAGTTTTCTGCATGTATAGTTGTCGAATTTGTCATGGAGATTTCCTTATTTACATAATTAAACACTTCCTCTGATGTCTCTTCTGAGGTTCAGGTCTTAATACTGCGCGTACAGCTTCGTCAAACACCTGTGTAATAAGGAAAATAATATGTTAGTAAATTATTAGTAATATCAACACAATAATGTAGGTAACGAAAAGATAATATAAGTATAAATTCCTATGAGTAAGTACGAAAATTTCGTTTAGGGTTGATTTAGATTACAGACACTGTCAACAACATTCAAGTTAATAAGATCATTGGTCTTTTAGTTAATGTTTTAGTTTTTCTTTAGCTATAATACTAATCAACTAAACCTCCACCAGATGTAAGTTAGCCAGTTCAGTTTTCCATCCTGAATAGTTTTCCCAATTGGACATGGTTAGGTAATTAAGTACACTGTTCTTCATAATATTGATGGTGGCCTTCGTAGCATGTGAGGATTATACAACACTAGATGATGCCCGCCGCTTCGCCCGCTTGACAAATTGTATACCTACCTCGAGCACCACACTATCCATTGGTGAAAACAGCATGAAAATCGGTGCAGTAGTTTTTGAGTTCATTGCGAACAGACATACAGATGCGGCAGAGGACTTTGTTTTATAATATGTAGTGATAAAGGTATTCACAACAATGAATGACATTCAAGTTTCCACATGAGTTATCCAACGTATTTTCCTGCAGTTTATATTGTGTTGAGAACTTATCTATGTAGATTGTTTTGAAATACCAACTGTACTAAACTTATAGATAATGTTTTCTGTGTTAATGGTGGTACATTGAATGAATCCTTTGTTCCAGACTAAATATTATGTCATTTCTTGATAATGGTATTTTGTATAATTATGTAATTTGTATGCAGTCAAACAAGAATAAATATTTGTAGCATACTTAGAATATATTTAGCATACCTGTTTGAGTCCACGCTGAGTCAATGCAGAACATTCCATATATTTAACAGCTCTAATTTTGTTTGCCAATTTTTGACCTTGTTCTCTCTTCAAGGGCGACATTCCTTGTTCAGATAGCAAACTGAGGGTTTCTCGATCATCCCTCAAGTCAATCTTTGTACCTGAAATCAATCAACAAAGAAGTTATTATACCACTTATTCTGGCCAGTATCTCTGCTATCTTTTAATTCATATAAAGGTTTTTTGAAGGTGTTTGCACTGTGTGATGAGACTGCCTTTTTTATATTTCGTGTATGCAAGTCCTTATGCATATAAATAATATTATCCTGTAGTTTATTAATAACTGAACACAGCAAAATTATAATATTACCATACATTTTTCACAGTTTAATGTTATCAATGATTAATCAATTACAGTGATAACTAGTGTAAAAGTAATTAAATAAAAATAAATAATTAATCAATAAATCTAATTAGTCATATTCTGTTTAATTGTTGTTACTCACCAACCAATATAATGGGAGCATCAGGACAGTGGTGCTTTATCTCTGGGTACCACTTTGAAGTTACATTTTCATAAGATGATGGGCTAAAAATAGAAAAGATTTTATTAGTAACATCATCACACATTTATTCCTTGAACTCTAAAGTGGAGGTGTACTTTTATAACACTCACATTTCATACTAGCCAACTGACCCAAGCAACTTTGTTTGCCATTTTTCAAGAATGCTCTGCTCTTATTATTATAGCGTGATTTTATATGTATAGCCTACCTTAATTCTTAATTGTACACCAAAACAACTTTTATGATACAGTCATAATAAAGTACACAAAGGCGAGCTTAACTCAAAGTTGAGTTTTCTTCCATAATAAATAGGCTATCTAATACTACAATAATTTTTCAATTGTAACCTATTGTAGTTCCTGAGATGTATTCAACCAAACAAACTCGTCACCTTATAATATTAGTATAGATAGGTAATAGGAGTACGAGGCGAGTCTATTGCCATGAACCAAGTAGAAATTCAGATTCTAGGCTGCTATTATGAAATTTCAGTTGATAAAACCAAATGACACATTCCCCACCCAGAAATTGAACCAAAGCCTTATGCTCATGGCAGTAGATTGGATTTGCTAGATTAAGTGGGAGTCAGGACAATGTATGGGTGTAAACTGGATTAAACTAGTTAGAAACATCGAGTTAATGATGTTGAAGCTCAAAATATAATAAAGTTGTGATCTTTAAAAACTTCTGTGGCTAACTAAGATGGTCTGATTAACGTTAATTAGTACAGTAATTAAAGGCATTTAAAATTGTGTTTCTAAGCTTGTGTACTGTACATAAAGATAGTATAATATAGATTGTGAATATTAACATACCTTGTCACACTGAAGCATATAAGGAAGACATCTGTTTGTGGATAACTTAATGGTCTAAGTCTGTCATAATCCTCCTGTCCTGCAGTATCCCACAGTCCTAGAGAAACTGCTACTCCATCCACAACCATTGGTGCAGAATAATTGTCGAATCTGCAATCATTACATTCACCATTACACTTGGTGTAATATTCCAACTTGACAAACACTTGCTACCATTCCAGCAATATTTACAGTTCATAGTACATTGTGAACACAACTTACACTGTAGGCACATATTCTCCTGGAAAACTGTCTGTGGTGTAGGATATTAACATACAAGTTTTACCGACGGTACCGTCGCCGACGACCACACATTTGATCGGCCTTCCTGATGACATCTATGGAAGAGAATATTATTGATAAATAAAGGCAAACCTATGACTCATTGTTAAACCAAAACGTATGTTGAAAACAATCAGTTAATATTACCGTATAAAAAGTTTTTGTCACTTCCTTTAAATTACAAACACTATATGAACAACAAAGACTTGAAGCACTGACAAACTATTTATAGAAGAAGCAAGTTTTTGAAAATTTTACTTCGAATTAGAATAGGAAACGCATTGAAAGATGGATGGGGACATTACGGAAGGATACAGATTAAAAATGTAACTGAGTTGACGGATGATGTTGCGTTCATTTATATGCATTATTTAATGCGTCGATATTCGTCATCATTTTTGAACATTAAACAAGAGGTTTTTCGAGTACTTCATTAGGACAGTTAAAATCCACATACAAATTAATTAACTAAGGTAAATGGGCGCTCATTACGATATTATGATTATTTAGAGTCCATTAATCTTTTTGTAAAACACTTTTTCCACGAAAGGCGTAGAACTAAAAGAAGTTGAAGTTCTATTGTTGTATTAATATTTTCAAACTGTATTTTACATGGTACCCATTTTGGATAAATATTTCCTATCAATCATGTCATGGATAATGGACTCTCAACTCAACTTATTTTTACTCCCCAAAAATATCGATATAAATATTATATTATCACCGCTTAGTTTACCCTACCCTGATGCTGTCACGTACGTCATGATGTCATGATAATGTTTTATCTTTAGGCAGGCAGCTATGTTCTCAAAGTACTTTATCTATCTCGTATCCTTTAATAAAATTGGTTTCAGTTTTTGTTTCATTTAAATGTTTGTCACAACTTCACAAGCTAGTACATTCATGTGATACAACAAGAAAGTTTTTATCAAGTGCGATGTCTAAGTTTCCGGATAAAAAGGTAATTTGAAAAGTTTGAAAACTTTGAATTTGTGTTTACGCGATGAGTTAACTTTTGTACTTTGTGATAACTAGTTGATAACATAAAATATATCCTTCACAGATGAGTGGATCGTGTGTGGAGACTCCAGAAGCACCGGCTTGGCTCTCAAAGCTAGAAAGTCAAAGAGAAAAATTAAGTAAAGCTCGACTTGGGCATGATAGTGGCGCCGGTGCACCATGCAACTCTTGCGGTAAATAACAATAAAAAAAAAGAATTGCGGTGATTAGATTAAGTTGGATAGGTATAGTTTATAAGAAGGGATGGCAGTCAGTGGGTCGTCTTAGGGCTGCTAGAATATCATGAGAACAAGTTGATTCAAGCTATAATCGCTTTTTATGACGTCATTAATAACAATGCATGCATTATCATTGTCCACAGTTATGAATACTAAAATAGTAAGTATTCATAAACATTTTATGTTTTTGATGTATTATTTATTCCATCTGGAATTTTGTGAAAATGATTATTTCTGGGAATCCTTATATAAATGATTAATATTTACCAATTAAATTGTTTGATTCCTGATTCATCTTTTGTAGTTTAATTTATTGTTATAAATAACTGCCCATTTGTCATAATTTGTAGTAGGGTTCCTGGAAGCAACCATGTATTTATGAATAATTCTCTTGGGATGAGTCATAGTCGTAGTATTACTTGGTGAGGAAATATCCCTAATGTCTGTTAATTATATTCTAATACTAGCTTCTTCCCGCGACTTCGTCTGCATAGACTTTAGAACTGCCGCGCAACTTTTTTGCCTCATTGTCATATCCTTGGAACTGTAACTTCATGATTCAGGTAGCCAGATATTGTGAGTCTCTTCGGTGCGCTGAAAGTAATATTTCAGCCCCGAAATTACATTGACATGTTTGTGATCTCCTGGTAGGTACTTAAACTTGAATCTTAAGCGCTTCGATTCCTGTAGAAAAAATACTTTGAAATGTTTCTTGTCTCCTGGTACTTTAGAATCCTATCCGCTCACAATTCCAGCCCCAGAAATATTGCGACATGTTTCTGGTCTCCTGGTAATTGTTAATTTTTAGCGCCTGTAATGCCAACCCGGAAAAAACTTCGGCATGTTCCTGTTCTCCTGTTACTTTTGAATCCTTACTGCTCACAATTCCAGCCCAGAAAAACTTCAACACGTTTCTGACATATTTTAGCCTCAAAATTACTTAACATGTTTCTGTTTTCCTGGTACTTGTGAATCTTTAGCGCTCATATTTGCAGCCTCAAAATTACTTCAACATGTTTTGGTTCTTCTGGTACTTATTAATCCCAACCGCTCACAATTTCAGCCCCAAAAATACTTGACGTGTTTCTGTTTTCCTGGTACTTGTGAATCTTTAGCGCTCATATTTGCAGCCTCAAAATTACTTCAACATGTTTTGGTTCTTCTGGTACTTATTAATCCCAACCGCTCACAATTTCAGCCCCAAAAATACTTGACTTGTTTCTGTTCTTCTGGTACCTACTTTTGTATCATAACCCCTCAAAATTCCGGCGCCGAATCTGTATAGCTCGTAATTATGGCCCCGGAATATCTCTACATGTTTCTGCTCTCCTGGTATTTTTAAACTTAACCGCTTACATTTCCTGCTCCGAAAATAAAATCGACATGTTTCTGCTCTCCTGGTTATTTTTGGGAATCTATAGCGTTCACAATTTCCAGCCCAGAAAATACTTCGACATGTTTCTGCTCTCCTAGTACTTGTGAAAATATAGCGTTCACAATTCCAGCGCGGAAATTGCTTCGACATATTTCTGATCTCCTGGTACTTGTGAATCTAAAGCGCTCATAATTTAAGCCCAAATAAAACTTCCGAGATATTTCTGCTCTCCTGGTACTTGTGAATCTGTAGCGCTCTGAATTCCAGTCTCGAAAATACCTTCAGACACGTTTCTGCTCTGCTAATAAAAAAAAAATCTTTCCCAAAAATATTTTGACATGTTGCTGGTCTCCTGGTACTTGTGAATCTTTTAGCACTCGTTACAAAATTCTAGCTCAGTAAAAAATTTCGACATGTTTCTGTACTTCTGGTACTTTTGAATCTGAAATACTAAGGTAGCAGAAACTTTAGACTTCCACTACTTCCTCTGTTTCCATAAGGTCATGTATTTTACCAGGATAAAAAGTAGCCTATGTGTTATTCCAGGATGTGACCTACATATGTGCCAAATTTCATCCAAATCCTTTCAGCCGTTTTTGCGTGATTGACGGACAAACATCCAAACATACAAACATACAAACTTTCACATTTATAATATTAGTAGGATTCCTGTGTTAATTGATTATGATTAGTAGGTAGGTACACAGTAGACATCAGTGTATTTGTTAAATTCCTTAACAGTTTAAAATTATTCTAGGAAAAGTAGTTTAATTTGTTTGAGAAATCAGTGTGTCATGCTGTTTCCATGTAAAGGACTAAAAATTTTATATCATTGAAATTTGTAACTATGGCCGCTAATCAGAATGTGCTGTGCCCACTCACTTAAAAATGTAGCCTAATCTGCTCTAGGTAGGTACTAAATTATCAAGCTTTGCCAAATTTAGAGATGAATTAATAAATTATTTCCATGTTGGAAATGGCAGTCTATTTTTGTTGCTACAAAAACACAATTGTCTAAGAAAACGTAATACCGCAAACAAAAATTTAAAGATCCCAGCACAATATTTTGCATGCAAGTGGGGCAAATGTGTCATTTGATGCCTCCCTACTCTCCAAAGACGGCCAGCAACGCCTTGGTGATACTAAATATTTCACAGAAGGTACCTGGGTTTTCCAAAGTATTTAGCCAGTTAGCTAACTAAGCTAGTAGTTAGTGACAACGGGGCGGCTTAGAAGCATATGAGCTGCTGTTTTGTCCATCACCATGCAGGTTCCTCCTAAGGATTAATTCCATTCGTAGTTTAAGTGTAAAACCATTTGATTGTCTCTTCAGGACCAACATGCCCTGGATTGGACCTACATTTCTGGAGGAAGGTATGCCGCTCATGTCATTGCAGCAAGGATGTCCACGATGTTCAAGATGACGACCTTTCAGGGTGGGCTCAGTTTGAGCTGCTGGGAACTGCCAGACCTAAGAAGGCTTCTAGTAAGTTTTTTGTTAAATCTATACTAATATTATTAAGCTGAAAAGTTTGTTTGGCTGAACGCGCGAATATCAGTAGTGGTTAGAATTGAAAATTTTTATTAGTGTTGAATAATCCGTTTATCAAGGAAGGCTATATAACATCACGTTACAACCAATAGGAGCAGAGCAGTAATGAAAAATGTGATGCAGACAAACTTGCGCGGGTCAGCCTGACCATAATGTACTAACCGGGCTCCTTACAGAGACCTATTTACACTTTAATTTAAGCCCCCAATTTATTAGGAAACAGATCGCGGCAGGTAACTGAACTCCTTGGCAATTTGCAAAATGAAAACACATTTATGGTAGGCACCAGGTAAGAAATTATAAAACTGTGCGAAGCCAAAAAAAAAAAAAAAGAAAATTATATTGACTTATCCCTTATTTATTAGGGAAAGTTCAATGTACTTTTTGCAAGATCCTTCATATTAACCCAATCAATAAAATTATGAACCGGTTTTTATTACTAGTTTTCATTGCAGGATCACAATAGAAGTAGATTTAGGACAGCTTTATGTATTTACTAGCTTCTGTCAGCGGCTTCGCCCGCGTGATTCCTAGGGAATATATTCCCGGGATAAAAAGTAGCCTATGTGTTATTCCAGAGTAAAATCTACCTCTGTGCCAAATTTCATGAAGATCCTTTCTGGCCTGCTGACGTAAAAGAGTACCTCACAAACTTTCGCATTTATAATATTAGTAGGAAGTAGGATGTCTGTTTATGATGATACAAAGTAATTAAATAAATGTGGGTTAATGCACGTTATTGCACATTTATTCTGGCACATACCATATAATTACAATATGGTACCAAAATAGTTAGTGCGCAATGGATAGGATGTCATGTAACTGTGGTTCAATGCCTACCTATTATTCGATGATTAAATGGACTTGGTGACTGACTTTATTCACTCTTCCTTCTTCGTTCAGGCTATTTCTCTGTGGAATGCTCTGCCTCACGAAGTCAGGATGGCCACCAGCCGATTACCCTTCAAAGTTAGAGTTCGTGAGCACAATCGCAAGAAGTTGGCAGTAGTATCATCACAGCACTAATATTTCCCAATTGTCTATTTGTACTAATTCTTTAAGTATATCGTATGTTTATTTTTTCAATTCAAATTTTATTATATTAATGTTATATATGTATAGTTTATATAATACATATCAATCGCGATTCTGTTTTCCATATTGCACCTACCACTATTTGTCTCTACATCACCCAAAGGTTGACTGGTAGAGAATGCCTGTGGCATTAAGTCCGCCTCTGTACATTTGTGTTTAAAGTGTTAAATAAATAAATGATAAATGTCTGTGTTTAACAAATAGGTTTTGCTCAAATAATCCTAAAAGAGAAAGATATATTGCTTGATTTTCTTCATGGAATTAGATGAAATCAACCTAAAAACTAAATTATGCTTTGTATGCTTTCAGTGCCTCTGATCAAAATTCGTGGAGTAACCGATAAGCCTGTGAAACTTGATTGGGTGCCTCCAAATGCTTCTACAGAGCTGGTAAGAAACACTTCTAATAAAAATCCAATTACAATTTTAACAAATATTGTGAGTTTTCATAAGAATTTATTGATATGATAGCAGATAGGATATGGGAGATAGGACACATATATTGCAGAAAATCTAATTATCTATTTGATCTTCATATTCATATCACATTTTATTATCTAACAGTCTATAATAATAGTAAAGTTTTATCTATGTATGCTTGTGAACAATACATAATAATCGCGTCATTATATTCTATTTTAGTACTACATAGTTGCTCAAAACAGTGCACGTCCAATGTCATAAGGGGGTGCTAATCCATCCCTTAAATGCTTTAGACAATTTCCCAATAAAAAATTGCACTTGTGACAATCTGCCTGACCTGGAATCACATCCAGGGGGCTACTCTCTAAGCCCGAAGTCCGTAGTTTCGGGCTTAGTTGCGGGCGTATTCTACTCCGTATACCTAACCACTGAGAATCAATGACAACACAATTTGACAGTTACTGTAAAGTCGTGTTGTCTTTCAATCTTAATTCGGGTTCGGTATCAATCATTGTTCCTGACGTCACATCGGACCACACACGGCGACATGGCCTTGTGCGCCCCACCGCGGTCTACGTCGTCGGACAGCCGCGACAACCACTCACTCGCCGACATCTTTGACGTGCGCACATATCGGTCATCTTTGTAACCAGCATACCTATATCAATACAGTCTTTCCAAGCATCGAAGAAGTTTTAATCAATAGCCAAGACCACCAGCAGCACACCTGGAGCTTGACATTCAACAATCATAAGTCCGTAGGTGATACGAGGTAGAATACGCCCGCAACTAAGCCCGAAACTACGGACTTCGGGCTTAGAGAGTAGCCCCCCAGAACTCTAAACTATACAACACTTAACACACTAGACCAACAATAGGTACTTCTAAACAAAGAATAATGCTAAATTATTCTAACTAAGTAATATAAAAATCTGTATTCTTTTTATCTAATATGAATGTGAATATGAATGAAAAAAAAACTAACCAGTTTATTGAAAAATACACTAAATATACTAACTATAGTTTACGCCAGATAAACGTGGAATAAAGTACATTGACCTTTCTCTAATATCTCTTCGTAGATACTAGAACACTAAATTAAGAACTGTTTTTCATTAGTAGAGAACGTAAAGGATCACGATAGAAGTCGATTCAGGACACCTTTATGTCATTATTTCTGATTTTGATAAGTCAATAAATGTATGTGGGTCAATGTACTTTATTCCACGTTTATCTGGCGTAAACTATAGCAACACTAATGCTCACAGTCACGGGCGTAGCCAGGTTTTAGTATCGGGGAGGGTTCAAGAAAATTAAACTATACTGAAAGTGAATATTCATGAGAGCCAAGCCGTTCAGTCTGTTTTTACTCGTGTTCCGCAAGTAGTTTTTAATATAGGCTTGAAAAAGTGCTTTCTGGTGTAGCAGTGGAAATAGGCATGGCAAAAAAAAATATAAAAAAATATATATATTGTTGAATTGTGTGCTCTTCAAATGGGATGAAATAAATTTTGTAATACTTACGTGCATAGGTATATCCGACGCAATGTTAGAGCGATTCAGTTGCCTTCCAACGAAACGTGGCATTTGTAGTATACCACCATTTTCTTTGACACCTTTGCTTCTTGATGCAGATGACGGTACTCTTTGTCAACTTTGAACGAGTAAAGGAAGCAGTTGATATCTGAAGTTTTCGGGGGGGTTTGAACCCCCAAAACCCTCCCCCTGGCTACGCCCGTGCTCACAGTGGAAACAGGATCAGTTTATTATTTAGAAAGTAAAATAACTTACATAATACATTAAGATTGACTATTTATTGAAAAAAAGGTGCTAAAACATTTTTAAATGCAATGGAATTAAAGCTTTGAGATTCCACTTCCGAATAATAAATCAATGACGATTAAATTTAACGGCACGGTAAGCGCAGTTGTTGAGCAACTGGCTGAGGCGCTGCGTGTCGCAGGTTCGATTCCCGCACATAACAAATATCTGCTGATGTGTCGGTGTCAAATAAATGTTTTCTATTGTATTAATTAGTAGTATACTTGTCCCCCAGGTGTCAGAGTACATGTCGTGCCTGGGCCCGCTGGCGCCGGTGTCGGGCTCGGACGCGGCGCGGCGGCGGCGCGCTCAGCTCCGCACGCAGCTGCCGCCGCACGACGTGGCGCCGGCCGTGCGCCAGCACGCTACCGACTTCGAGAAGTCTGAACACACTGTAAGTACTGATTGATTACGTGATTCTCTTGGTTTGTACAGACGTCAGCACATCTAACTACCCAAAACTGACAAATATTCCAAATCAACCTTGAACCTAATCTCGTTAGTGATAAAGTTGAAAATCTATTAAAGAAATTTGATAATATATATTGTGGTATCTTTGTTTTTCTTTTTGCCTGAAACACAGGTTTTAATAAACCTAGTTCGGGCAGGTCGCTACATTTATTTTAAGTTCCTAGTTAAATATTTTGTAGCTGTAATTAATTTTAGCCATAAACTGTTTTTAAGATAGCCACTAATTACCTTTTGTAAGATTTTTACTATTTTATTATTATTATAATGTGTATAAATAGTCACAGAAAGATAACACTATCTTTCTGTGACTATATATACACATTTTACTGTTAAAAATATGAATAAATTGATTTGATTCGATCTTGATGTGCTGGCGTCTGTACGTGTTTACCAGACTTCCCGGGTTATGATAGAGTAGTGTGATGGCTCCAAACTCAGCAGTATAGGTTGTAGTGACAATTCGGTTTTATGCGTTTATGAGTAGCATAATCAGTTTCTAAATTCTCCACTGCTGCAAAACAGATATCCTCTGTGAAATGGACTCTTTCTTTGACCACTGAGTTGATTTCACAAGTCAATGAATTTTTGTTTTCCTAGAACCAAAAATGCCAGTTTTCTGGCTTATGTTGTCCCAGTGGCGTAGATAGCATGGGTGATACCCAACCGTCAATGAACGGTCGGGTGTCACCCCTAAACGGGTGTCACTCGGGGCGCCCCGTCCCCCTTGCTACGCTACTATGTATGTTTTCCTTCAGTTTTTAAAGCAGTGGTGATAATCCAATTACACTAAGTTACAGTTCTGCCTGGGTTGAACGCACGACCTACGATTTTTTTCGGAGGCTTTAGCACTGGGCCACTACTGCTCCAATAGAGATATACTTACTTATGCAATATGGTGGAAGATACTCGTAAGAATTCCGACCTACATGGCTCAATTTATAGCTCTCATTGATAACCGCAAACCTGCTCGTTATTTGTTTCCTTATGTATGTGAGGGACATTTTAGAATGTGTTGCACATACCATTACGTCATTTAATTTAGGTCAGTCTGCCGGTGATAGCGGCAGTGATAGTGCGCCTTACTTACCCTTTAAATAGAATGCATATTATGTGCATTGAGTTATAACCAATACATAAATAACCAATTTTTGCGCGCGATTTCGCTCGAATTAATATTGATTATCCAAAAAAAAAAGTAGCCTATAACCATCTCCAAGGTCCCAGGATCTAGGCGTTTTCACGCCTTACTATAAAGCCCACTTTCGCATAATAATATTAGTTGGGATTGAAGTGAACAATTTATTTTTCAGGAATACATCACACGCATCAAAGACCATGTCGTGGGTATGGGTAATGTCGTCAGAGTGGGACCACTACAAAATGGAGACGTCTTCTCTGTGGAGAGCAGCAAAACACACTCCGCCCCTAAGTCCTACGCTTTACCGCTGAAGATATCCAACGTATCCAGAGGAGTCAAGTACAATATCGTCCCGAAGAACGCTTCAGATAAGAAGTTGGTCCTAGATACGCAAGGAAATGTCGTTAGCAGCGCCGCCAATTTGCCCGACTACAAGTCCAGTCCTATTCTAAGTCGAATCGTAAAGGACAAACTCCATATCATGCGTATTGAGTCCGATCGTATCAAGAGTGCAGTGGAACATGGCCCCGTCTACGATAAATTGTTCAAGAACTTAGAGGACCTGAACATGCCAGTTGAGCATGATGTTTACCTACAACCAATTAAACTGTTCCGTGAGGAGTACAATAATAACCCTCAGTTTAAGGATGAGACCAATGAGTTCTCTAGCAAATCCCTTGGAGCCCAAATCATGCCAGACTTGTGGTCTAACAGCAATAACAATGTCATGGGTACAGCTAAACTTATGGATAGCAGAATACAGAAGGGAACTATTTTCGCTCCTAATGGGGAGATATGGAGCTGGAAGCATGAGCCAGTGACTCCTGAACACAGTGGCACTCTTTGCTCTACAAAGATTAATCCTCAGTACTCCACTGTTACAAAGCCTATCAATCAGGTGGAGCCGCAGCAGACGGCGCCTTTGAGGGAGTATCTCCGAAGTCACTCTGAGGATGACCTGCCACCTCCTCCCCTGCCGAACTACAGCACATACCCAGGCGCTGTGCCACCATCTCCTGGCTCTGCGCCACCACCGCCCGGCACAGACTGGAACAACCAACCTCTTGATAACATGCAACATGTTGGCGAAAACGCTGACTACCTAGCTCTTGCACAGAACTATGAAAATCCTGATCAGATTATTGATCAGCTCGCTGACTTGACGCTCAGTCCTGCTGAGGTGGAGTTCAACAGGAAGCTGTATAATGAAGGAGTGCCATGCCAACGTTGTACTAAATCGATGTTCGCAGGCGAAGTCGCCGTCAAGGCCGAGAGGGCTGGCCACGAGGCGATTTGGCATCCTCAATGCTTTACGTGTAGCAAATGTAATGAACTGCTGGCAGACCTTGTTTACTTCTTCTACAAAGGCGAGATTTACTGTGCCAGAGATTTAGCTGATGTGTTGGAGATCCCACGTTGTGCAGGATGTGATGAACTCATATTTACGCGCCCTTACACGGCTGCGGAAGGGAGGGCATTCCATGTGCAGCATTTCTGTTGCTATCACTGCGATGCGCCGCTTGGCGGTAAGAAGTACGTTCCCGATGATAAGACTGGTCTGCCAATTTGTTTGCAGTGCTACGATCAGTTCTACGCAGAACGCTGTCGCGCGTGCAGCGGTGTCATTGGGCCGGAGCAACAGGGCGTGTCGTGGGGCAACATGCACTGGCACGCCGAATGCTTCATATGCTCCGGTCGAATGTGCGGGAAGAGTTTACTGAGCGGACGTTTTGTCGTGAAGCAGGAGATGCCATTCTGTAGCGTACCATGTGTTCAGAGCAGAATCAAGTAAGGGGCATCTGATTTATCAAATCATAGGAAAGTTAGGATTAATCAAGCTAGGTATAATATTGAAGAGATGGTAGTGTTCTACTATGTATTTTTGGTAGCAAAGAGTATATTTTATTCTATTTTCATAAATGCCATTACTATAGATATACATATATAATTTTGAAATAAAATATTTGATATACAAAGAACAGTTAACATTATTGTGTGTTGTAGCCTTATGGATTAGATTATAAGTATACAAGTTTTGGGGTGATTAGTCTCTCTACAAGGGCTGAAAATTGGAATTTCTGTTAAAGATTAAGATAGTTACAATGTGCCTACATTGTGACATAAGACTACTATGTTTCTTCAAATTGGGGCCAATAACATAGGAAGGTTAATATATTATATAATAGTTTTTATTAAACATTCCAGTCTTTTATTTTCATTCTGTTGCTATATTCATGTTTATTTAGGCTTTATGATAAAATAATAATGTATCTGTAAACATCTTCATTAATAATTTATTTTCGTGTTACATACAATTCAAAATTTAAGATTTTTCGTTAGAAAATAAGATAAGATTTTAAGTAAGTCCTATACATTAAAATGTGATAATTGTAAACAAAAATGGCGCTCCTATGGTCTTATATAAAACAATTATTTTTTGATAAAATGATTGTAGAGATAAATATTTATATTTAGTTTTATTGGGTGCAACAGAAATAAAGTGCCATCTGTATTATTTTTGGATGATATACAACAAATAAAACAGTCTATGAAATATTCTTGTTTTATTAATATTATTACCTTAATCCCATTGAATATCTGCTTAAGGTGGAAGCTCCAGGGTAGCCCGTGACATTCAAATATTTTTATATTTTTTTGCAATTTGCTGGTCAGTGTGAAGCTGCATGTTGAACAAAATACGGTTCGCGATCGTATAAAGCATTTATCTAAAGGATTATAACCATTTGAATCGTCAATTTAACCCTCTAAGTTCATAGAACTTGATTGAATGTTATTTCGTGAAAAAGTCATTTTTCACAAAATAACATTCAATCAAGTTTGTTCAACATACAGCTTCACACTGGCCGGCAAATTGCAGAAAACATAAAAATAATTGAATTTCGCGGGCTACCCTGGCGCTTCACTGGATTTTTAGATCTAGTGTGTAGACCCTAAAAAAAGCATGGGCAAGACTTAAACTCTTTGTCTGTCACATAATCAGTACGTAACAATTAAAAAAGAGAAACTTGTGATTAGATAATAAGATTAACTTTTTCAAATTAGTCTTTTGTATTTATTTCTCATGAGATCACATCTTTGATCACCTGTGTTTATGTTTCATTATGTACATACTTGTTTTAGAATTAGTTATTTAAAAACATAAAAATAGCAACAATTCGCTTGGGAAAACCTCGAAGAACATTAATAAACAAGATCCAGGCCCGTAGGGTCTATATTGGTGACAAGCTTTTGCCTTCGCAAGCTTCGTACGTGCGTAAGCCGCTTTTTCCCATTCCCGTACGAATTTCGAAACCCTCTCTTAGTGCTCCCCTCATACACTCCACAAGGAATCTAGGTACCCAGCATTCTACAACCAGTAGTTTCAGCTGTATGTTGTGTCAGTCACTCAGTAGGTACCTACAGGAAGAGTTATAAATATTAATTAGGATGATCTTTGGATGTATGAATGTGGAAATGAATATATCAGGTGGTGTTCTGTAGTTTCTAACTGCCCCGGGAAAAGCTGTGAATTTATATTTATAATTTCAAGCACACTAATAATGAAGTCGAATTGAAGTACCATTTCAAGTTAGAATCTGGGACGAAGCAGTCTCCTACAAAAAGTTCATATACTTACAGTTTATGGTGTAGGTACTTGAATACAGTATTCGTCGTAAGTAAGAAAACTTATCACGAAATTACACTTGTCGAAATAAATCTAATATATAAAAATCTCTTGTCATGGTCTGTTAGTCAATATGGGAGAAACTGATACATAAGTAAAAACAGCAATAGTTGTTAAAAGTATAATTAGTTAAATACACATAATGCAAAAGTAATATTAATAATTGCAAACTGAAGCGTTTCCTGTAGAGACACAAAGAAGTTTTCTTAAGCCTTTAGTTTGAGTTTGTTAAGGTCATTCTTTAGCTTATTCAAGTTCTCTTGTAGAGCTTCCTGTTTGTTTTCTAATGCGGATATGTGGTCATCTGTTCTTTTGAGCTCTTTACTGATGTACTCCATTCGCTTAGTTACATTCTGGGTAGCTTCCTCTAAGTCTTGCTTCACCAAAACGGGGCCAATCAGTTTATATACTTCTGCGTCTTTTTTCAACAGTACTAACTCTTCTTTTACTGCTTTGTTTTCATTTAGCTGACTATCTAATTGTTGTTTCTGAGAGACTGCCTTACGGTATTCTTTTTGTATACCACTCAATTGTTCGAGCTCTTTCTGCATTTTTCTTTGTATTTCTTCAGCCATTTTGATAAAAAGATTTTATACAGTTGTATCTGAATGTTAGAATTTGCTTTTTATTATAATACAGCTTTTTCAAATCACGATTGCTTCACAAAACCAACTTTTGAAAAGAGGAAAATGAGGTTATGTTTTTGACATAACTTGTGTCAATAATGTCACTTATCACCCACCACAGAACATTAATACTCTACTCGGGTTGATCGGTTGATCCATGAAGATAAATAACTACTTAAAATGTTGCACATCTTGGTGATCAGGGAAATTTTAACGACAAGTAAACATTTTCTAAAATAAAACATAACCCTCCTTCTGGCGCAGTTGGCTAAAAATCCAGATATCTGAGAGGCTGACTTGAACACCGAGTTTTCCGTACAAACTATGAAAGCACCGAACAGAAAAGATTGAAGTAAAAACACTACTGTTAAATGAACGTATTGTTTTTGTACTTATATACTTATTTTTATATTTTATTCATCTTCTACTACTAATTTACTACATTTTTAAATATTTCCTAAAAAATACAAAAAATAATCCTACTAATATTATAAATGTGAAAGTTTGTATGTTTGTATGTTTGTTCGTCAATCACGCAAAAATGGCTGATGGGATTTGAATGAAATTTGGCACACATATAGTTGACATCCTGGAATAACACATAGGCTACTTTTTATCCCGATAAAAGGCATAGCTTAATGGCGGCGGAGGAGGAAGTGGAAATCAGACGTTTCTGCTGCCTTAGTACTTCAGATTCACAAGTACCAGGAGAGCATAAACATGTCGAAATATTTTCGGGTCTGAATTTGTGAGCGTCAAAGATTCTCGAGTACCAGGAGAGCAGACATAATATGTCAAAGTATTTTTGGTCAGGTTATTTTTTTGGTGGAAAATAGATTGGCTTTCATTGCAAGCGTTCATGTTTGT
This sequence comes from Ceramica pisi, assembly GCA_963859965.1. Taxonomy (NCBI): domain Eukaryota; kingdom Metazoa; phylum Arthropoda; class Insecta; order Lepidoptera; family Noctuidae; genus Ceramica; species Ceramica pisi. The sequence continues at coordinate 8,572,957 of OY982541.1, read as the reverse complement.
AGGTTTCGATGTTTGTCCGTCAATCACGCAAAAACGGCTGAAGGGATTTAGATGAAATTTGGCAAATATGTAGGTCACATCCTGAAATAACACATAGGCTACTTTCTATCCCGGTGACATACATGACTTAATGGAGACAGAGGAAGAAGTGGAAGTACAAAGTTTCTGCTACCTTAGTACTTCAGATTCAAAAGTACCAGGAGAACAGAAACATGTCGAAATTTTTTACCGGGCTAGAATCCTACTAATATTATAAACTAGCTTCTTCCCGCGACTTCGTCTGCGTAGACTTTAGAACTGGTGCGCAACGTAATTGCCTCATATTGTCATTCTTGTAATTGCATCTACATGTTTCTGGTATCCAGATAGTGAGTCCCAAAATTACTTCGACATGTTTTTGGTCCCCTGGAAGGTACTTGTGAATTTTTAGCGCTCATGATTCTGGTCGAAAAATATATCAATTGTCTGGTATTCTGGTATCTACTTGTAAATCTGTAGCGCTCATAATTCCAGCCTTGGCAATACTTTGACATGTTTTTGGTCTCCCCCGGCACTTTTAAATCCTAACCTCTCACATTTCTAGGCCCGAAAATATTGCGACATGTTTCTGGTCTCCTGGTATCTTTTAAATCCTAATTGTTCACCATTACAGAGTCAGAAATACTTCGATATGTTTCTGGTTACCTGGTGCCTTTGAATCCAAACCGCTTGCAATTAAAGCCCCGGAAATACTTTGATGTGTGTGGTCTCCTGGTACTTGTGAAACTTTAGCACTCACAATACCAGCCCCAAAACTATTTGGATATGTTTCTTCTCTCTTGGTACTTGTGAGTCTTATAGTGTTCACAATTCCAGCACAGTAAAAACTTCGACATGTTTCTGTAATCCTGGTAAAAAATATCTTGCTCAAAAATACTTAAACCTGTGTGTCTGGTCTCCTGGTACTTATGCATCTTTAGCGCTCATATTTCTAGCCTCAGAAATACTCCAACATGTTATTGTTACTTTTGAATCGCTTGCAATGAAAGCCATCTATTTTCCAGTAAAAAAACTACCCTAAATATTTTGACATGTTTCTGCTCTCCTGTTACTTGTAAATCTTTAGCGCTCATATTTCCAGCTTCGAAAGTACTTGGACTGGTTTTTTTTTAAATATAAGTAGGATTGTAGTGAGAAAAATCTCATCTCATCTCATCTCATCTCAACTCATCTCATCTCCTCTCATCTCATCTCATCTCATCTCATCTCGTCTTATCCCAATTCCAAGAAAAACTGGACTACTCTTAAAGTCCTACTATCCTACTAATTACTTATTAGTACTTGTAAATCTTTAGCGCTCACAATTCCGGCACCGAAAATATCTCGAAATGTTTCTGCGTTCCTGGTACTTGTGAATCTATAGCATTTACAATTTCCAGCCCTGAAAAAACTTCGTTCGTCATGTTTCTGGTACTTGTGAATGTATAGCGCTCATAATTCCAGCAACTTAAAAACTTTCAGATATTTATTTTCTCTCCTGGTATTTTAATATATCTGTAGCGCTCGTAATTTTCTGGCGAAATACCTCGACATGTTTCTGATCTCCTGGTACTTGTGAATCTAAAGCGCTCATATCAAGCCCCAAAAAAATTTCCGAAATGTTACTGCTCTCCTGGTACTTGTGAATCTGTAGCGCTCGTAATTCCGGCCCCGGAATACCGCGATATGTTTCTGCTCTCCTGGTGAATCTGTAGCGCTCGGAATTCCAGTCCCGAAAATACTTTGAAAAGTTTCTGCTCTAAAACTTGCCCAAAAATAATTTGACATGTTGCTGGTCTCCTGGTACTTGTGTATCTTTTAGTACTCGTAATACAATTCTAGCTCGGTAAAAAAATTCGACACTTCCTAGTACTTTTGAATCTGAAGTACTAAGGTAGCAGAAACTTTGTACTTCCACTTCTTCCTCTGTCTCCATTAAGTCATGTTTGTTACCGGGATAAAAGGTAGCCTATGTGTTATTTCAGGATGTGACCTACATATGTGCCAAATTTCATCTAAATTCCTTCAGCCGTTTTTGCGTGATTGACGGACAAACATCCAAACATACAAACATGAACGCGTGCAATGAAAGCCAAACTATTTTCCAGCAAAAAAAACCCTGATCAAAAATACTTTGACATATGTCTACTCTCCTGGTACTCGAGAATCTTTGGCGCTCACAAATTCAGAACCGAAAATACTTCGACATGTTTATGCTCTCCTGGTACTTGTGAATCTGAAGTACTAAGGCAGCAGAAACGTCTGATTTCCACTTCCTCCTCCGCCGCCATTAAGCTAGTAGCCTTCACATTTATAATATTAGTAGGATGTGAAAGTTTGTATGTTTGTATGTTTGTATGTTTGTATGTTTGTTCGTCAATCACGCAAAAATGGCTGATGGGATTTGAATGAAATTTGGCACACATATAGTTCCCATCCTGGAATAACACATAGGCTACTTTTTATCCCGATAAAAGGCATAGCTTAATGGCCGCGGAGGAGGCAGTGGAAATCAGACGTTTCTGCTGCCTTAGTACTTCTGATTCACAAGTACCAGGAGAGCATAAACATGTCGAAATATTTTCGGGTCTGAATTCGTGAGCGCCAAAGATTCTCGAGTACCAGGAGAACAGACATATGTCAAAGTATTTTTGGTCAGGTTTTTTTTTTTGCTGGAAAATAGATTGGCTTTCATTGCAAGCGTTCATGTTTGTATGTTTGGATGTTTGTCCGTCAATCACGCAAAAACGGCTGAAGGGATTTAGATGAAATTTGGCACATATGTAGGTCACATCCTGAAATAACACATAGACTACTTTTTATCCCGGTAACATACATGACTTAATGGAGACAGAGGAAGAAGTGGAAGTACAAAGTTTCTGCTACCTTAGTACTTCAGATTCAAAAGTACCAGGAGAATAGAAACATGTCGAAATTGTTTACCGGGCTAGAATTGTATTACGAGTGCTAAAAGATTCACAAGTACCAGGAGACCAGCAACATGTCAAATTATTTTTGGGCAAGTTTTTTTTATTAGCAGAGCAGAAACTTTTCGAAGTATTTTCGGGAGTGGAATTCCGAGCGCTACAGATTCACCTGGAGAGCAGAAACATATCGAGGTATTCCGGGGCCGGAATTACGAGCGCTACAGATTCACAAGTACCAGGAGAGCAGTAACATTTCGGAAGTTTTTTTGGGGCTTGATATGACCGCTTTAGATTCACAAGTACCAGGAGATCAGAAATATGTCAAAGCAACGCTATACATTCACAAGTACCAGGAGAGCAGAAACATGTCGAGGTATTTCGCCAGAAAATTACGAGCGCTACAGATAGATTAAAATACCAGGAGAGAAATATAATTGTGAGCGCTAAAGTTGTACAAGTACCAGGACATCAGAAACTTATCGACAAAGTACTTCCAAAGCTATAATTGCAAGCGGTTACGATTCAAAAGTACCAGGGGACCAGAAACATGTCGAAGTATTCCCGGCACTGGAATTGAGCGGTTATAATTACGAGCGCTACAGATTCACAAATACCAGGAGAGCAGGAACATGTCAAAGTTTTTTGGTGTTGGAATTATGAGCGCTATTAATTTACAAGTACCAGGAGACCAGGAAAATGACGAAGCATTCCGGGGCCGGAATAACGAGCGTTACAGATTCAGAAGTGCCAGGAAAGCAGAAACATGTCGAGGTATTCCGTGGCTATAATTACGAGCGCTACAGATTCACAAATACCAGCAGAGCAGGAACATGTCGAAGTTATTTGGTGTTGGAATTATGAGCGCTATTAATTTACAAGCACCAGGAGGCTAGGAACATGGCGAAGTTTTTCGGGCCTGGAAATTGAGAACGCTATAGATTCACAAGTACCAGGGGAGCAGAAACATGTTGAGGCATTCCGGGGCCGGAATAACGATCGTTACAGATTCAAAAGTACCAGGAGAGCAGAAACAAGTCGAGGTATTCCGTTGTCATAATTATGAACGCTATTGATTCACAAGTACCAGGAGACCAGGAACAAATTTTTCAGGGCTGGAAATTGAGAACGCTATAGATTCACAAGTACCAGGACAGCAAAAAACATGTCGAGGCATTCCGGGGCCGGAATTACGAGCGCTATAGATTCACAAGTACCAGGACACCAGAAACATGCCGAAGTTTTTTCAGGGCTGGAAACTTCACAAGTATCCGGAGAGCAGAAACATGTCGAGGTATTTTGCGGGCCGGAATTATGAGCGCTAAAGAATCAAAATAACTAGGAGATCAGAAACATGTCAGTTTTTTTGGGGCTTTAATTCGACCAAAAACATGTCGTCGTTTTTCCATGCAGGAGTTATGAGTGGCTTGGATCAATAGTCCAGGAGAAAAAACATGTCGAAGTACTTTCGAGGCTCGAAATATGAGCGGTAAAAATTCACAAGTACCAGGAGAGCAGAAACATGTTGAAGTATTTTCGGGGCTGAATTTGTGAGTGCCATAGATTCTCGAGTAAGCCAGGGAACAGAAACATGTCAAAATATTTAGGGTAGGTAGGTTTTTTTACTGGAAGAAGATGGCTTTCATTGCAAGCGATTCAAAAGTACCAGGGGACCAAAAACATGTAGTTTTTTCCGTGCAGGAATTATGAGTGGCATGGATCAATAATACCAGGAGAACAAAAACATGTCGGAGTATTTTCGAGGCTGCAAATATGGGCGCTTAAGATTCACAAGGGTCTACCAGGAGATCACAAACATGTCGAAATAATTTCGGGGCTGAAATCTTACTTTCAGCGGCACCGCAAAGACTCACAATGTCTGGATACCTGAATCATGAAGATGCAATTCCAAGGATGAGACAATGAGGCAAAAAGTTGCGCGGCAGTTCTAAAGTCTACGCAGACGAAGTCGCGGGAGGAAGCTAGTTTAAAAATATAAAAAAACAGTAGGCCACCTGTATAGGGAACAGGGGTCCAAGCTACCGGCGCGGCGGTCAGGGCTCCAGAGACCGGAACCTCCTAACAATGTGAGCCGTGTCAAGAAGTACCGCTTTCTGAATCAAGCCCAGCTCCAGCTGCCTAACGACAGCCTTCTGAGGTGTTGGCCGAGATTCTTGGCTATTAAGCCGTTGGCTGTCACAACTATCGGTACAATGATTGCAGAGTCCACTTCCCACATGTCGACAACGTCGCGAGCCAAGTCAATTTACTTGATTTGTTTATCTTTCTCGGCTTTCACGAGGTTTTCGTCACGTCTCACTATTCGGTCCACCAACACTATATCAGGCTTATTGGCAACAATAGTCCTGACAGTGATGATGGACCGATACCAGTACAATGTGATACCGCCATTATCCAGGACTGGGTCGGGTCGGGCGCATACCTGTGGTACGGCACCTCCGAGGCTCCGACTGCACAAGAGAGTATTTCAGAGCAAGATGCTGATGGATTTATTGTTATTTTATTTATAAATACTTCATGGTTTATTGTTTTGAATAAGTACTTATTTTAGATGTATTTTTTTCTATGCAGAAGAAATAAATGTACTATATTATATGACTAGCGACCCGCCCCGGCTTCGCACGGGTGCAATGCTGATACTAAATATCTGAGCCGCGCGGGTACCTTACTCATAGATCTAAACTCCCCTCCCGCACGCGCACCCCCGCCTTGGTGACGTCCACTTTGCAACGGGGCCGTGCAGCAGAAATCGTAATATTTTAATTTCGCCATAACTTCGAAATCAAACGTCCGATTTTAATCATTCAAAGACCAAATATTATCTACATAAACTGTACTTAGTGATGAACTGTACTTAGTGATAAAAACTTTATTTTGATAAGGATTAATAGCATGAGTAAAATAAACGCGTTTAAATGTAGTCCAAAAAAAATCTAGATTTTTAAATAAAAAAATGGTTGTTGTGCCTCACTCGACATAGATAGGTATAGTGTGTCGCGGACTTTTTTGTAGATATTTGTAAGATCTAAAATTAATTAGAACAATTTATGGTTCTATCTTTTATAGTTTAGGCAGCGTACGCAAAATAAGTAACTTTTCTGGTTGATTTTTACACCTTGTGTCCGAAAAACCCAAATATCTTACGGAATCCTATTTTTTTCCAAAATAAAATATAGCCTATGTTACTCGTGGATTTGTAGCTTTCGAATGGTGAAAGAATTTTTAAAATCGGTCCAGTAGTTTTTGAGCCTATTCATTACAATCAAACAAACAAACATACAAACAAAGTTTTCTTCTTTATAATATTAGCTTAGAATATTAGTGTAGATTGAGCCTTTCGATCGGTAGGTACAGAAAAAGATATATTTTTCACATTTGGCGGGTTCGATTCCCGGTTTAGACAGGTGATTATTTTAAATTCTTTGAATGCAGTTCGTATTGTTTTTAATACCTAAAAATGAAGACTTAATTCTAAAATTCTATCTACATTATTTAAGGGACCTACTTTCCCTCCATGTGGCAAAGTCTTGGGACAGCCTGTTTAAAATTCTACAGTTGCTGACACGCAACGCACACGACGTTCGTTATGTGTAGGGGGACACTTAGAGAGGATTTCCGGAAATTACAAAAGGAACGGGAAATAACAGGAGCCCATCAGCCGTCAAACTATTATCAATTCCCTTTTCTTTCATATCGCTTCTCATACAATCCATCTATCTTTTCTTAGGCCTTCCTCTTCCTCTCTATCCATCCACATTTATATTCATTACTCTTTTAGTGAACTCCGATACTCAGATTTAGACCTAAAATTTAGGACTCGATGATCCGCGCATTTTGATTAATGCTCCGCTCTTAATGGTCGTCGCGTGATGTAATTTTGCCTTCCTCGACACATGGGCTATCCAATACTAAAATTATTTTCTTATTTCTTGTTTTTTGGTGACTGACATTATCAGTTGAAACAAACTCTGTGGTTTTGGAACCAAAATAACAAAATAATGGAATAAAGTTTACAAAATATGTTTTTATTTTATTATGCTAAAAGTAGTAAGTACAAATTAAGCCATTACAGTATTTATGATATCCTATCATGCATCATCCTAGCATCGTTCAAATCTAATGAAGCTTGCTATAAATAAAAAGGATTAAGAAATATAACAGTGAATTGAAATAATATTTTTGTGTAAGAATTTTTTTTATCGGTTGCGGTACATTTAAATACTTATTTAACTAACTTAAACGCTATCAGCCTATGACATTTTATCTACTGAGATAACATATTATTTTATCCTCTTTCTAAAATATGGAAATTTAAATACACATTGTTTGGTCTACATTACTCTACACCTTTTCTCCATATTCTAGGGTCCACATGTAACCTGCGTTGGGATCACCACTCTTCTTAGCTTGTTCGTCAATGTCTGCAGTCTTTTTAAGAATATTTTTAATAGTTTTATACAATTCAGGGTTGGTTGGCGCCGCTGCTTGTAATTTTTCTGACCGTTTTTCAAAGGTGCCTTGTTTTCCAAATCTTTCACGTACAAATTTTTCATACAAATCTTCCTCTTCATCACTTTCTGCTTCGGGTTTCTTCGTTTTATAGTTTTGCTTTTTCTCACTGTTATCATAGTATCCGTAATACCCAGTATCAGGTGCGCTATCATCATCTTCTCTAGAATCATCATCATCCTTCTTATCTTTACGAGATTTTTCCTTACCGTCATGATCATAGTAGTAACTTGGTTTGTAACTTGGTACATCAGGTTGTGTTTGCTTTTTGTCGTCGTCATAACTATATGGCGAACTGTCTCTGGTGAAAGCCAAAATGTCGTCAGGTAATTTTATGTCTGGTAATTTGATAGCCAAATCATCGAATTTAATATTTAAATTTTCATCATATTTAACATCTTCAGGTGCAAAGACATCAATGGTGCCATCCCTTTGTTTCACTTCTGAGTCTTTTTTAGGAGCTTCAGTGGCTGGGCTGTCCTTGTTTTCAGTTTTCTTGGCGTGATTGTAATTTACAGGAATTCTTTCAAATTCTTGTTTAACATCTCCATTTTGTTCTCCTGTTTGTTCGACAATTTTGTCGTTTTGATCATTATCATCGAAATTTTCTGGTTGTTTTACCCCTAAAATTGATTCTAAACTTTCAACTTCTTCACTCACATTGGGTTCAATTTCGGGATTAATTTCAACGACAGGTTTAACTTCTCCGTCATCTATGTGAATTAGTTTGTTACCATTGCGTTCCACTTCTGGACTTGCTAAAGTGTTTACATCTGGTAAAGAATTTATTGTTCCATGGTTTTTTGTTTCAGGGACGGGTATAGCTGTAGAAAGCGGTAATATTTCCACTGCAGTTTTGGGATCTGCGTATTCAAGATTATCTTTTTGTGGTACTAATTTTCCATCATTGTTTACGTGTACTCGATCGTAGTTAAAGTCGCCTAAGCCGACATTTCGCAAAGGAACTGGCGAGCTTTTATTGATATCAATATTTGGGTCCGATTTGTAATTTTGTTGAGGTTTCCTTCTTTCTATACTTTCGTTACCTTCATCGCTACTTTCGTTTGACGAATCGACTTTTTTTCTGGGATATGTTTCAATATTTTTATGTTTAGGTTCACGTAAAAGTGGAACATCATAGGACCTGTCGTCCTCATGGTATTTTGCATTTTTTCTTCTTTCTTGAATTTCATCATTCTTTTTACCTTCTCTGTCATCTGTTTCTATGCTCTCCTTACTTTCTGAGCTATTGGGATCAGGTTTTCTAGTTTCATCGCTTTCGGTACTTTCTTCACTTATTTTATTTGGAGGAGAATACCTAGAGTTAACTCTTGAGTTATTTTCGTGACTTTCAGCACTATTGTAGGTATCTCCAGAGCCATTTTTTTTACTTTTGTAGTCTCCATGTTCACTACTGTCATCGTGCCTGTGGCTAGATTCACTGTTTTTATAGGCATCGCTTTCTCCACTTTCGCCCCTATCTTGACTGGAGTCACTATTTTTATAGGCACCACTTTCATTACTATTTTCTTCCCTGCGACTGGAGTCTCTATTTTTATAATCTCCTTGCTCAGAACTATCATCATTCTCACGAATAGATTGTTTGTTTCGGTAATCTTTGCGTTCACCACTATCATTTACAGATTTTGACGTTCTATAGTCACCGCGTTCAGCACTGTCTTGATCATCCCGGCTGGGTTTTCTATCTCGGTAATCACCACGTTCTTCACTACTTTCGCTTCCCTGTTGAGGTTTTTCATTCTTGTATACTCTACGTTCACCACTCTCATCACTCTCGCTATTGGATCTATTATTGTCATATTTTTGTTTGTCTCCTTTTTCGTTGCTTCTTTCGTTCAGACTTTCAGTTTCGCTGGAGTCTTTCTTAAGATTAGGGGCAAAATTTTCGTCCTTTTTAGCATCAGGATTAAGATGAAGGGTTTCAATGTTAAAGTCAGCTAGGTTGGCTCCCAAAATGTTGTTTCCTGTATTTCGTAGAGGTGCCAAAACTTCTCCGGATCCATGTACAGTTTCGTAATTGACTATGACGGGTTTTTGAAACTTGCTTGGGAGTGGACTTTTGTCATGTAATTCACTGGTCGATCGTTTTCTTCGTAAACTGTTCTTGAAATGACCTTTATCCTTTATGGGTATCTCTGCCTTGTCGCCTTTCTTGTACACATATTTTAAGACAGTATTTTTATCAACAACTTGATTTTCTTCTGTTTTGTTAGTAATGTCTTTTTCGGTGGTGGTGATGGTTTTGCATTCAGTTGTATTATTATTGGTGTTATTAGAACAGTGGTTATTCTGTGTTTGTAGTGTATTATCAACATCACTTTGTGTTTCCTTGTCTGAATTAGGGGTCTGGTTAAATGTTTCTTTATTTATTTGATCGTGGTTCGTACTGTTATTCTCAACTGTGGTAGCATTGGTCATCTGAGGAATAAATTAAGTTTAATATTAGACACAGAATTTCAGATGTAAGTATGTACCTACTCTACGTGAGCTATTTGCAATTTTTATCAAGAAATAAATACTTACCGTTGTTGGTACATGCGTGTTTTTTCGATGGGTGTTCAATAAAACCAGTGATATAGGTAATTCTAACATTTATTACAACATACTTGTATTTACACAATCTACTACAAATTAACCATGCATAATTTTACAAATACACACTAACTTCAACTAAAAATAAATAAGAAAATAACAAAACTGATTAGGTACGAAGGTACATTAACGGGTTCAATGAAGATAAATGCGAATTTATGAATTTTATGAATTTGAATGTGATGTGGCTTTTTATGTTCGTTATCGGTTAGCTGTTAAAATTTTGTGGTCGCAAAACTACCAACATATCCTATTGAGTTTCGAGTAAATTTCAAAGAATTATTTCTTTAGGCACACAATATACCTATAGCATTTATCTTCACGACGGCGTGTAGATCGTGGTCTAAGTAACAACAACATCAATGTACAAGTTTCTATGTTCAGTATATTTAAATATGACAAAGCATAATGTTACGACTCATTTTACTGTCGATGGTATTTTTTTACAAAGACCTCAAACTGAACATACAAACAAAAACTGTAACCGTAAACTAATTAAGCTGAATACTACTAATATAGTTGCTTTTACTTACCTACTGACTACGGTGATTATATGTGATGATTAGGAGGATTCATATTAATAGTGAATAAGGCTGTAAGTACTAACAATGAGAATTTATTTGAGGCCAGACATGTACGACGGTTTATTAAAAAGAAAACTTGGTGCCAAAAATTAAAAAAATCTGTCTCTTTCAACCTCAAAAAAGTGAATGACATATGTATTATCGGTGCACAGATATTGACTACCTATTAGGTACAGGGACCCTTCATTTATCAAACAACCAGCCTCCAGCGGGCATATATTGACTTCTACTACTACAGGTGCTTCATTAAATACTATTTATGTGAATAGGTATTTTATACCAAAACTACCGTAACTTAATTATATGGCATTAAAAGCACTTTTACTTCGACAAAGCCATCCTCTATGTATTTTTGTACAAAATTCCTATTCTATTTTATAAATAGGTTTTCTTAAAACTAACATGCTTGATCGATTCATTGCACTTCAACTCTATTTTGGCACATTTGGTGTAAATCGAACTTCGTTTTTTTATGAGGAAGTCAACAACCAAATGCAATTAGACTTTATATTTAACAGATGACTTGAAAGTACACTACGATAACTTAAATTAGAAAGCTTTGATTTAATCAGACATTTATATTATACATTAACAGGTATCTAACCAAAGCTATCGTTGTGCTTCGTGTATAATTCTATGATACACTATAACTGTCTAGGATACATTTTAACAAAGACCTCTACATTATACAGCAAAGACCAAAACGTGAAAACAGTACAAAATGACGATATGGTCAATGTTAAAAATTCAAGCTAAGTAACCTTTTTGCAGACCCCTTAGAACCTGGAGATGAATAAAATTTATTTTTAGAATTCGAATACATAGTGTTATAATTTTTCCATTAAATAATTAAGTTCAACTTCTTTCTGAACAAAATGTCAAAAACTGTTTTTTTATTCAGCCAGTGCCAGACTTTACAAAAGGTCAGTTAGCTTGAACAACATACAGTTACACCGTTGACTATAACATTACTCTACGTGAATACTCTAGGAGCTAAGTGCTGGTGCGACTACTTGCCCAAGTAGGGGTCGTATGTGAAGCTACTCACGAATTGTTTCGCGGCACCGCGGAAGGGCGCGGGCTCGGCCCACTTGCTGAAGTCCATGGAAGGAATGATACCACTTCTGCATGGTACACGTGGGTTTCTGAAAAGGTGTGTTAATTGAAAGGACTGGAATTTAAGTTTTCATGGTCTCTGGGTGATAAAATGACTGAGGCATGGCGTTTCACAGATTAATTTAAACTATGGCAGATTTCCAGAAAGTGGAAATCAACGTGATTTGATTTTTTTCAACCAATGCTATATGGAGGTAGTTAAATTAAATAAAAAAATCGGAGGTTGTCCAGGCAGTTTTCTGCAGAGGTCCCTAATAATTTAGGAGATTTGCTTCATAAAACTATCCTATACTTACAATTCATGGTCAGGCAAGACCATGGGGTATAGTTGGACAGTGTCGATGATGTCGGTGTTATCACAAATCACACGCGCAAGACGCGCCTTCCTGACCTCAGCCAGCTGTTCCGGTGTGAACGATGAAGGCTGGTTGGGCAGCTCAAACCTGGAAGAAAAAAAAATTAGCAGTCCTTTATCATAGTAGGATGATAAATCAGAGAAGGGTCATAAAAGAGGTTAAACTTACCAGAATCTGTCACCTCGTCGTGAGTAAGAAAATTGAGTGGCGATAATGCAAGCGAAAGTGGGTCCCAACATAGAACCAGGCAGAGGACGCTCAGAGACACCACCAGACCAGAGATCTACATCCACAGGATGATCGAAGATAGTTTCGTACTTCTGAACAGTGGCGTTAGGCATAGATCCGAACAAGTCTTGGAAGGTATCAGCGGGAGGAAGGCCGCAGAACTTTCTGAACTCCATGTAGCCGGGAATTCCGAACTCACGACCTCTTTGCATGTTGAAGGATACCAAGTCCATTCCGAAGCGAGCGCCGACCTTCTTGAAGAGGTGGTTCGTGACTTCCTGAGTGATAGAGTCGTCCATAGCTTGGGCGACCTGGTTCATCAGACCCATGACGTATTCATCGAGGACACCGGCTCTGTACAAGTCGTACGGTCTACGGATGAGGTCTGAAAGTCTCTTGGAGGCTGAAAATAACAAGATGGTTATGAATTTTAGGTTATTGATGATGATACACATATTGTTATTACGTATGGCAATAACTACCTATAGTTAAGGCTAAATTGAGTAATGCTGTAGCTTACCGATGAATTTGTGTGCTTTGGACCATCTTTCAACAGCAGTAGGCAACAACGAGTGTCCGAATCGGTAAGCAGCTGAAGCGAACGAAGCGATGACGTCTGGGTTGACTTCTGGATCGTATCCGCCCCAGTAACCCTGAAACAAATCGATTGATCAGCAACTGCAATCGGTAAGTAGAGCGTCGCGAGATGACACAAGTTCAATTACCAAGCTGTGAAATGGTTACATCATTGTGATCGATGACCAACAACGATCGATAGATAATTTTACAAAATTATATTGAAATCTTGGTTGGTTTATTTAGTAATCTTTTAAGCCGCTTTTAGTCTAAAGGCTATCTGAAACGTGTGCGGGCAGAGTAGCCGCCGTCAGGAACGAAGTTCTGCGTACTTAAGAGGCTCCGTGAGAAGAAAAAAGACATATGGAGGGGATATGTCACCGCAAAATGGCAAAAGCCGTAAGATTGTAAAATATCGCGTGAAATTGTAAACTATTTTTTTCTAAATAAGACACAAATGTATTGGAAACTACTGAATTTGGATGGGATATATTATTAGACAAAACGATTTATTCATAATATATCGAGAAATTATAATCTAATAAAGACTTATTACAATCTTACGGAGTCTGCCATTTTCCGGTGACAGATATAACGCCAAAATATGTGACGTTACATTTTCTCCTGATGAGAAAAAAGAGTATCTGTGTAAAAATCTCACCTCTTTCTCAAGCACTAAACCAAACTTCTCCATAACATCCTTTCCTAATAGGATGGGCAAGAACTCATTGTAAGTAATGTGTTGGATCTCGGCGATGTTGATGCGCCTTGCTTCTTGGAAGAGAGTCTCGTCATCCCAGTGAGGGTTGACCTCGGCCAGACCGTTGGCGACTCTGTTGTGTTCACGGGCCATGAGAGTGTGCATCACGGTTAGAACCAATTGCTCGTTCACACGGATTTCACCTTTAAAGAAAACAAATGTTAAGTAAATGATGATGAAACATAAGTTAATGATCATTGTAAGACAGCATGGTTTGATCAAGACAAAGGATGCATAAATGGATATGTATGAATATATTTAGCCATTAAAGAGGCTACTAGAGCAATTATGTAAATCATAGAATAGAATATAATAGAATAGAATACTCTATCATGTACACCATACCGCGTGTATCTGACATCGACGCACAAAACGATTTCCATGGGTCCAGGGCATGATTCTGGACACCCCAGTGTTGGAATTTTTCGTCGGTTCTTTTCTCATTTTTTCATTTTTTTCAAGAGTATCAGCTCAGCTGAGCTGATATCTATTTGTGGTTTTATTCAGATTGCTCTTTTTAGTGAAAGTAGTTAATTAATTTTTTTTATTTTAAAAATCGCATTGGGTTAGGTCAAAATAACGATTATGAGCTGTCTAAAGTAAAAAAACCCTTGAAAAAAATGAAAAAATGAGAAAAAAGCCAACGAAAAATTCTAAGTCTAGGGTGTCCAGAATCATGCCCTAGACCCATGGAAATCGTTTGTGCGTCGATGTCAGATACACGCGGTATAAGTTACAGAAAGAAAGTGAACACTGCTATTTTGCTGCTGCTGGATTTCGGCTGCAAAATTCGTCTAAAGGGAAGAAATTGACTGTGGTGATTTCAAATTAATAGAATTGGGTAGAGAGACGATGATGACAAGTGTGTTTGTGTGTGATTCACACGATGTGATTCTTACCAGCTTCAAAGCAGTACATGTTTTTGTTGGGCCTGGTGCAACCTTCATCAGGGATGTCAAGTTTGAGAGGCAGCAAGTCCTTGAGACCGTACTCTTTGAACACCGGGTTCATGCGCAATAGACCACCGAAACCAGTACGCAGCTTCCTGTAATTTATCAAAATTATGGCAATATGAATAAACAGTTTCACACGGTGTGCAAAAGTGATGCAATTCTACTCGTAAATATCAAAAAAAATTAATGCCTGTTTTAAATAAATACTGAAATCGAAAGTGACTATTGGCTAACAATTTTCTCGTCTATTTCCGTTGGTAGTTAATATTTATAGATTGCGGTCATCGGGCAATTGACACTTACATTTCACACAAATCATAATCCAATTTTTATATCTATACTTATATAATATTATAAAGCAGAAGAGTTTGTTTGTTTGTTTGATTGATTGTTTGTTTGTTTGGTTGAACGCGCTAATCTCAGGAACTACTGGTCCGATTTGAAAAATTCTTTCAGTATTAGATAGCCCATTTATCGAGGAAGGCTATAGGCTATATATCATTACGCTAAGACCAATAGGAGCGGAGCAGTAATGAAAAATGTTACGCAGACGACGTTACACGGGTCAGCTAGTTTATTATATTACGTTAGTATGGCAAAATACTTTACCTGGCGAATTTCTCAGTAACTCCATACACTGTGTTTCCATCAATGGTTCCAGTCAGAGTGTTGAAAGGAACTCTCGATCCTAAAACATAAATTAACATTCATAAATTGTTATGGACCTAGCAATATTATTTTATAACAACCGTGTCCTGTCACATGTCTACCATATCGTGATTGGCTAGGGTCTTATCTATGCAATTACGGACAATCAAATTATTAAATGGTCTATTATCCATCAAGTGAACTGGTCAACCTTCAGATGGTGCGCCAGATTTGCCCAGTCTCCCCATAATGTCTGCATATTATGCGGCAAGTAACGAATTTATTGCATGGAGTCGTTAAACATACAATATTATCATAAAATTAAATGTGCAATGTATCGCAATCGATTTCTTAATAACATTTTTGCAACAGAGGGGTATTGCAATTTAGTCCAGTGTATTTTAGCTAGTATGAAAATTAAGCGATATGGTTCTATCGTTCATTTGTTTTATTCATCGTGAAAGCGGCGCCCCGTGGCGCTAGGCTCTCAATTCACAAATGTGGTCCGGCTTTTGGCAAGATATGAAGCTGTAAAGATCTCTATCGGTTTAACGCAGCGAACTGGTTTATGAGTCATTCTTACATTTTCTATTAGAATGGCAATTATATTTGATTTGTTGTTTTGAGTTCCACCGAATCTTAGCTAAAGTAAATTTGATAGAAATAAGAGTTGTACATGAAATGTGCATTCTCTGGTCCCTAAACTACTGTTAACTGTATGAATCATAGGGACCAGTATTCCTATTAGGTAACTATACATACGTATAGTTTAGACAGACATACCTACCTATGTAAGAAACCTATTAATACATTTCAACATTAGCTTTTTGCTTACCGATTGACTGATAGGGCACACCCTATTAATAGCTCTGGTGCCCTCTACTTAGGCAAAACGCAAAATACCTACACTTATCCGCAATCTGAATGCCAAACACGACCGGACAGACAATGTTCTACACTAAATTGCGCAATATAAGAACAACGTAACGATAATCACTTTCCCTGTCCGTAGGCAGATGACGAGATACCGAGATAACCATCGGATCTAACATTAAATGTTCATGAGTACAATAGCCACTGAGGTCAATCTACGTCCGTCTGCGCGCTACACCAGTTCGGACATAATGGTTCTCTTAATACCGCACTTTGTATGCGGTTTCCTTAATATAAAGCGTAATCGCAAAATGAAAGTGAAATATCCTCTGGTTTATATCCGGAAATGAGAAAACTTATTTAGATAGACTCAAATTACTTGAAGGTAAATTGTAGAACAATGTTGGAGAGTTTCGAGTGTCTGTAGTTTCATTCTGTATGTCGCAAAACAACCACAATGGGAGCGAAACATAAGCTCCACGAAATCGAATATGATTTGCATTTTGAAGACAATGGCCATGATTTAGACAAATTGGATTTGCCTGTTAACGCGTTTGATGGTCGGAGACGAAATTACGGGACCAATTTAAAAGAAAACGCAAATCGCGTGTGAATCTGAAATTGCATATGACCTTCGCTAAAATGTCAAAGTATAATTTGAATTTTGGGTAGTTGTAGTTGTGTGACCTTACATTTTTAATACTTAGTCTTAAACCATAAAGTTTTATGTACTTTCAAAAGTCGAAGGTTTCCAAAACAATTTTTTTAAATGTCTTTATTATTAGAGAGAAACTTACCCAGACGGCAGCCGGGCCTTGGCGACGGGAAACCGCGCACGAAGTCGATGCACTTGACGCCAAACAAACGGTAGAAGTAGTCATCATCAGGGATGCGGATCTCATTGCAGTAGGGATGCTTCAGGTGAGGGGGACGCTTGCAGCACTCCTCGGGGTCGTTACGGTTCACAGGGTCTAATGGGAACAAGAAATAATAAAACACAAGACGGTATGCTGCACTCTGATAGAATTTCGTGCATACTCAACGACTACGAAAAGATGTCTAAAGTTGTAAGTTAAGGTAAGTTTGTTTGAACGCATGCATTTTTTTGTTAGACTAGTTTTGTCATTAATTTTGTCATTAAACTTACCAAGAGGAGTCGCAGTCAGCGTATAATCGTGATCCATGAACTGTCCCCAAGCGATGACCATGACGGTACCAGCGTGGTCATGGAAGCCTTCGTCAGGGTGCATGGTTCGGGAGACCACACGCGAAAGCGGCAGGTCCTTGCCATGATGAGCAATACGCGGCGAGTTGATACCGTCAGCGAAAAGCGGCCCTATTAATCTGGAAAGAGGAAACACATGACACACTAGTTCCATATGTATGCGGGTATTTTATACACCTGCTCGCAAGGGGCTTTGCACTGCGAATTTCACTTTCTCGTCGAGTCACAAACTTGAATATTTCTTGAATCTTGATTTTGTTTTATTCTAGAGTTATCAGGCGCCACTTTAGAAACTTGACAATTCATGTGTGAATAACTCATTGTCGTTTACATTACGGGATAATTTACCTAGATTGTTATCTATGTTGCTACGAGTAATCGTCACCTTTTTGAGAATTATTTCTCAACGCTGGTTAGATCTTGGTGTGAGATTTATTAAATATAGTTCAAAACCAGTCTAGGGTTTCCAACCATTTTGAGATAATAATATATGAATCACACAGTAGGTGCTATAGAGTCTATAGAGCCGTCGGGTTCCATTAAAGGCATGTGTAAAGGTGTGGGCCATATCGAAGTTTAATAAACCTTTAAATTGTTTATTCGGCACACCCTACTCTGTTAGCTACGGTACAAATATTGCAAACTGTCTAGTCTTTTACTAAAAGATAAGCTTATATGCTCTTTAGGTCTTGCAAAGAAGAATACGGCTGGTGATAATCAATTGTAAGATCGCTTTAAGCTATATGAATGCCTATTGTGTCATCATGAAGTTGATTTCCGCAATAGGCTAGTTTCACCATCAATAAATTGCAAATCTATTTAGTCCGTCAGTTAGAGTATTGAAAAATAATGGACACGTATTTTTTGTTTTTGTAAATCAATGAATAATAATGACAAAGATAAAACGCATTAAAATTCGGAAGTGGGGCTCGTGACGTCAGAACGCACTAAAAATTATGCCACGACGTGACGTATTGAAAATTATACGTAACAAAAGAAAAAAATGTTCCGTTTTTGACAATCTGTCTGAAAGTAGTATTAGAACTCACACCAATGAGTGATATGAGAAGCTCTAAATAAAAATAACAAACTTTGGTTGGGGGACAGTGTCTCTCTGAAGCTCACTTTCCCGATATGTAATATAGAAGCTTGTTTGTGACAGTGTATTACCTCTGGAAGGGAGCCATGGTAGCGCCCCAGGTGGGGTGTTGTAGGTTGTTGCAGAGGCCGTCGAACCGTCGGTACTTGCCGGCGCGGCACTCCACATGGGAGAACACCGGAGGACATACTTCACGGATCAGGGTGCGAGATGTGTCGATGAGAGGCAGACCCTTCTCGATCTCTTCGTAGGTCAGGCCGTATCTGGGGAAGAATGAGATTATGAGAATTACGATAAATTGTTTGATGATTGATTGATTAATGTTTTGAAGACATTGTGGAATTGGTTGAAAGCTGATGGTGATGTACAACAAGTCAATTCAGTGCCTGTGGAAGAAACTCGGAAAAACACTTCACAGGAATATGATAATTCCAACTACACCGCTTTCCAAGCTAAGGTACTTATTCGATCCAAAATGAAATGAACTCTGTATGAAATGCATAACAGGGAGATAAAATACATACATAAGTAATATTCTTCTTACTCAGTCAGTTTAAACTAATTCAATTGAATCGACTTTACAGCCAATTTGAAGAGATTGAACCGAAGTCATTTGCGAATATCACCGGACTAACGATCAATTCCGTGAAATATTAAAATTCGAGTCATAAAATTAGCGTTTTATTTGCCAATTTCCTTATGTCTGTCTATATTAGGAGGTCCAGGTAGCATAGGTATACTATTATGGACATACCTGATGAAGCCATGTCGTAGCATATAAGTTTATTAATTTCTGATGTAGAATTTCCATATTTGGTATGATTGACTGTTTAACAAGTCTTGTGACAAATTTATCTTCGCAGTTTAAATGCAAAAGTACCGAATTGCTTTTGCCAAGTGTGAACCACACACCGATAAAAATTAAACAAGTGAGCTGTCAGTACGTAGTGATGTAAGTATAGTGATTGGCAATTCGTTTCAAACTCACTTCACTTCAGTTTTCATGGCGTAATTTTAATAGAATAAGCCGGCTGATAAATCATGGATTGGCTATGAGGTAAAAGCAGGAAAAAGTAAAACAAACATAAGTAGAACGGTGGAATCTTCAAATGTCCATATTTCCATTATGTGGCATATCGAATATCGATTAGAAACGAACATAACATGCCGTAGGAAGCAATAGGCGTTTATAGCTAACAGAAAACATTCAAGTAATTGATTGATACACTTCACAACTATTTATTGCAATGGCTTCAGTAACGGATATTCAAATGCCAAGGTTTATGACAAACATAACGAGAGTTTGTTCAAAGATAAATTTGACTACACCAATTATGATGTTGATTCTAAGATTAATTGGGACATTTGGCCTTTTAAATGGTATGAGATCATTTGAATTCCATTGCAGTGTGTAATTGGATCGATTTAGTGTTAAATGTATCAATTTGTCGAGGATACACGGAGGACATTGCTCAATATAGTCTATGGCTTTTAATATGCGCAGTCCAAGTTAATCTATGATGGAAAAAATAGTGGTTTTACGACGGTCTACCATCAAAAAGCAGTGGAGATCGCTTAGAGATAGCTTATAATTTGAAATTGGAAAAGTTTTTAATATAGCCAAAATGTTGTGCAGAGATTTAATGTAGAGAATATATCTTGCAAGAGATGATAAAAATACTAGATCGGAAAATTGGATGGGTGTGGCTAAATACGATACAAATGTATAACATGTCTGTTACACCATATATTAATAAAGGTCAAATATAATCCACATGTAGTTCAAGGCACCCATGTACAAGTTTTTAATTGAATTTTATGCAAGACAATGTGCTCTAGGTCAACCGAACAAGATACGTTGGTCTAGCACGATGATTTTGTACGAATTGATTTTAATTGAATTAGACTATTAGCTGAGGTATTGGTAAGGCTTTATTTGCCGTAATGTAATGTGTTGTCAGCAAAAAGTTTAAAAGCTTTCCTGAGAGCGATTTGTTTATCTCCCGTTTGCTAAATTTTTGCTATTAGAAACTTATCAAACTTAACTTTTATGCTAATGTTTGACTTTGAATTTAAACGTTGAGTTAAAAATTTTAAATTCAGAAACCGGGTGAAGAAATGTCGTTTTAATTGTTCGTTCATTTAGTTTGCAACTTTGACCTGATGAATACACGTTTGCTGTTAAGCTTGTAATTTTAAGATACCTTTTTGGCTACAAATTAAACTCATTTGCTTATCAAACTTTTAAAATAACCATTACTTGCACACGGTATTTAAAATAAAACCAATGGAGAATTTCAAGGGTGCACAGTTAAAAAAAAGTTTGCAGTAGGAAATATCTAAGTACTGTGATTAATTTTGACCTTTAAATTGCGAACGATATGCGATAAAGCACGATTTAGATCGATCTTAGAGTAATGGAGAGTAATATAACGATATTTTTCATAAGTATGTGTTCTTTTAATGCCTCAAAGTAGCATAAAGCAGGCACCCACCTCCTTCCTGATGGTCATCTTCAATATCAGTCTGTAGACTACCCTTTTCAAACAGGACGCTCATAAATGTCTGCTTGACGTAGCTCCACGTAAAGACTTCAGTAAAATAACTTCATCGTTTATTTATGAAGCTTCCCAGGTCGGAGTTCCGGGATATGTGCAATACCTTTATTTTAATTTTAATTTTTTTAGTGATAGGAAATCATCCAATGATCCCTCCCGCTCTGGGTGTAGCGGGAGGGAGTGTCAGACTTCTACTGACTAAAACCCATCCATGTTCCTTCATTGCCCTTTGTGTTCCGGAGCGTGACGTGTCTCTTGCGAATAATCCCGCGACTCCGGCAGGCGTCAGCCCTTTCGGGCCCCTCTGTGTGCTGACTCTCTTTGAGGCGCGCGTGGAACACTAACGCGCCGTCGACACGGCCTGTCGTCACTAGACGGACGGACGGCGAGCCACCCATAGCTCGCCGTCCACAGGCCTGCGCCTACGGTGGCCGGAGGTTACCAGGTGGCCCCCGACGCCCGCGGCGTCCACCACGGCGGCTGGGACGAGAGGTTCTCCTCTCCCTCTCCGCCACCTCCTTCGCTAGCATGACTGCTTCGCAAAAGGAGGCAACAGCGTCCCATTCCGTCTCGCTCCGGACCATGGCTTGGACCAGAGCCGGACGCGAGAGCTCGCCGCCGATCGCCGCTTCGAGGACGCGGCGGTGCCCCGCCCAAGCGGGGCACATCTGCACAGTGTGCTCCACCGTGTCCTCCGGACGATCCCCGCGGTGGTGACACCCGGGCGTTTCCTCCCGCCTGATTCGGTGCAGGAACCTCCCAAAACATCCATGTCCGGTGAGGACCTGCGTCAGGCGGAAGGTGAGGACGCCTCTCAAGCCACTCCTCAAAGAGGGGACTTATCGCCACTATCGTGGTGTGCCCTGCGCTGGGTTGCGATAGTCGTCGTCTCCATGACGCCATGAGATCGCGCCGGAAGTCTGTCCGCTGCGCGACAATTTGCCGCGTCAACGGAGTTTCCCCCCGGCTTAGTACCTCCGCGCGCCAGTCATGCAGGCGCGCGAGGACCAACGCCTCCAGATCCCATGGCGGCAATCCAGCAAGGAGACCCGCCGCATCGCGCGAGATCGTGCGGTACCCTCGGGTCATTCTGAGGGGGAAGCAGTCCATAGCGTAGTTCCACGGAAAGACCTTAGTAAAATAACTTCATTGTTTGTTTATGAAGCTGCCCAAGTCGGAGCTCCGGGACATGTGCAATATCTGGCATCCCAAGGAGCGATGCCTACCCTTTGTAAAGAGGACTTTCTGCAATCTTTAGTTGAAGCTATCCATGACTGCTACACGGAAAGACCTTAGTAAAATAAATTTCACAAAATAATATAATTATATTAAATTATGTAACATACTTAATTGGAAAGTTTCATCACAATAACGCTTTTTAAGTTCACATTAAAATTATATAATCGAATTTTTGAACGTCATTCTCCCTTTAATATCATTTTTATGATAGCAATATGCATACTATGAGGCTTTCAAACCTTCATAGCAGAGGATTTGAAACCAACACTATAATAAAAAATATTTTTACACCTATTGACCCACTTTATTTTTAATCTACACTTTTTGTGTCATCAAATTTGTGATTGAACTAAATAAATGCCACCAACTGCGTCAGACTGCTTGAAAAAAACTTGTTATTGTTTTATTTTTTTTCATTCGAGTTTTGTGAATTCACAGTTAATTTTTTTTTCTTAGTTTTTGTGAATCGTCTCTTCGAGCCCTTTATTTTGATATCCCTCATGAGTATGTCACTATTATTGTTTTTGTCAGCCCGCGCTTATTTCGAGATTTTAAAGAATATTATTTTAACTTAGTTTTGCTTACTTGTATTCCTACTATTTTACAGGTTCACTAGTTAATAGTTTGTGTTTGTGCTACAAAAATAGGCAGGTACCCAATAGTCGTCAATATTTTAAGTTAAAATATAAAATGAGACTATTTTAAGGGAGGCAAAACCTTATCTTTCAGGTCGAAGTAATAGCAAATTTATTTTGTCAGTTCCTTTCTGAATAACTAGTCCCTAGATTTCTACAATTTTCACCCAAAGTTTTTTTACTCCTAGAACTTGTCCTTCCAAGAATCCTCTGAGATTTAAAGTTCTGGTGAATGCTAACTTTTAACGTCATTCATTGGAATGGCACCGTTGATCTAAAATGAATTGCTAAATGTGTTGGTAAGCGCATAACTCAACAACGGCTGGACCAATTTGGCCAATTCTTTTTTTAGAATATTCCTTGAAGTACGAGGATGGTTCTTACGGAGAGAAAAAATATAAAAATTGCCTGAAAAAGACTAAAAACAACACTTTTCTATGCTCCCATACAAAAGATTCGTAATAATACTTAAAAGTCAATTTGAACTTTAATACCATTCCATAAAGTTTAAGTATTAGTGGAGAGGTTTCGGGAAGGCAAAACAATTGAGTGACGTTTGTATCGTATAAATATTGACATTAGTCAAATACAAATTGTCTGTTAGTAAGAGTAAGAGAGTAGCGGGGTAAGTAGGTAGGTAGACAGGTAGCCAGTTGACGGGAGCGAAGCCGCGGGGTACAGCTAGTATAATAATAAATTACCAAAACCAAAACAGAAGACTGAAGAAGGCATTTTGTTATATAAGGCCAACTAACTGTATTCGCCAACACACTAATTGCAATCTTGTTGTTATTAGACTAATTCTAAAAAGACAATACATACAAAGCTGTTTGTGGTTATTTAGTTTCTTGGTCTCTCTTCCTACTCATACTCGAGAGAATGTAACGGAGTTAATGACCTATGATGCTGCAGACTACAGACTTTTCGTCTATTTTTGTTTCTTTACTATGAATCTTATGTTAGAGCACTAGAAAGTAAAAGTGACAAGACTTCCTAAAAGAAAGGTTTAGAAATGTCGAATGGAAAAAAAACAGTGTCCAATTCCTATAAATAGAAATACGTTGACGTAATACTGAACTGAATGAGTATGTATTTAAATACTTATCTATATCGATCGTTCAGTAGCAGCTTGACAAGTAACAAGTTACATTGAAACAATGCGAGTATCTCATATCGACCTAGATCTGTCAATCAGACAGACTGACAGACGTGGATAAAATTCTTTGTACAGCGACCTTCAAGATGATACGTCACGATAGCAAAAAAAACAGGTCATATTAAGGGTATTTAAATTATTTATCCCCGATTTCTGGAAAGAAATCGAAGTATCACAAATCTATACTTAATATTATAAAGCTGAACAGTTTGTTTGTTTGCTTGAACACGCTAACTTCTGGCCCGATTTGAAAAAATATTAGATTTCAGTGTTAGAAAGCCAATTTATAGAGGAAAGTATAGTCTATATATCATCATGCTAAGACAAATAGGAGCGGAGCATTAATGGAAAATGTGACGCAGACGAAGTTGCGCGCGTCAGTTAGTTAAACATAAGTCAGGTAATGCCTTTGGGTTTTGAAAATTCATTCAAACTATCACAGCAGCTTCAGAAAGGTAACTAGTTTTTGCTCCAGAAACTGGGCGTTTTTTTTATTACCCTTAATACGCAATACATTTAGTCAGTATTTTTTAAACAATTACAGGATTTTCTAAAATTTCCAACCAAAGATTTCTTAATAAAAAACGACACCGACTTCCGAAATTAAAGTTACTTTGTAGTGTTTTTTTTTCTGGAAGTCGGTTGTATTTTTTTGTAAAAAGTTTTTTATTTTTCACTGTTTAGTGGTACCCCACACCTAACAACACCACTGCAAAATCGCAGAAAAGCAAAATACAAACGCACTAGTTGCCCATACGATTTTCGAAAGTTCCCCTCGACTTCTCTGGGATGCCATCATCAGATCCTGGTTTCCTTATCATGGGACCATTTGGGAAGTATTCCCTCTCCAACAAAAAAAACATTTTTGAAATCGGTTGGCAAGCGACGGAGTTATGCCTGAACAAACATAAAAAAAAACAAACATCCGAATTGAGAACCTCCTCCTTTTTGGGAACTCGGTTAAAAATGCAGATAGTAAACTACGATACTTGCTGAATGCAAATCTCCACCCACTTAGTCATTTACATGCAATATCATAAGTATGATTTGTTACAGTTATACTTGCCACTAAACAAGCAAACTTGAGATCTTTAATCAAACCAAATAGACATGGTTTTCCAACGCCCAGATTTGCAAAATTCTACACAGCATTACTTACATCGGTACATTGAAAATGTAAACTATTACTTTAGAAATATTAAACAGAAATAAAAATGATGTTTCTTAATGTTTTTTGCAAATGTAATCTCTGGGGGTAAGTATACCTACTGATACGATTACCAAGATTCTTTCACAAGAAGAAAGCTACACTATTGGTAAGTGTCCTTGGCTACTTTAGGCATCGGAAAATTGCATGATTCATGTAGGATAGACTACGGGGGCGAACTCACGAGATATAACTAATCATAAATATATCTTACTTCATAAACATGCCCCAATCATCCGACCTTGGATAAGTTGTAAGTATTAATTTACATTAGCTTGCATAGCGGATGTCGTAACAGTTAAAATTAGCAAAAAAAATGTTAAATCCGCTATTTACAACAAATTAAACAGCAGATTTGCATCATAAATTAGCGTTACATCAAATAAAACAATACTTAAAATTTTGGAATAAGCATGAAATTACAATTTTAATTTGGATCTACGGAATGCTTAAAAATATTAAATTATTCGCGTGGGTGTCTGGGGTGTGCCTTTGTTTCCATATATTCTTGATCAAAACAGCAGGTACCATATCATGTGGCCAATCAATGACAAAGAGAATAAAAACTGAAATAGTTGACGTATTATATTACTTAACTAGACATAGAAACCTATAGATAAAATAAATCAGGCGAGTTTAAACCATACCTTCCAACAACCAAATAGCGTTAAAAAAAGTCAAGTAGTAGCTACCGAAGTAGCTTGTTATTGTCAAATCTCTTCATATTGAGTAACCAATTAATATAAATTAACCGAACTCCAAAGCTATTGAGAGCCTCACAATACAACCTTTCAAATGAGAAATGATGATCGATTGCAATCAACAATCTCTATTCGATAATCGCCCTTTAATATCAGACTAGGAAGTGAATGGCCATCGCACATCGGCGATCGTTGTACAAAGGAAGAACGGTCGACCGACCAAGACCACTCTCGCTCCCTTCCGTGCCTGTGATGACGTATCACAGTTGCCGGTGATTCAGCCATTGCTCCGGTTACCGCTAATGAGTCGAGATGACATTTGCGCAGGACATTCACTACAAAGGTCAGTACACCGCGTAGGCGACAACTGTAAGATCAAGGTTTAAGTTAAACACCATTTCAATGAGCACCAACATGATTACCGGATAATTAAAAGAATCGATTAGTACCTGCGTGCATTTTTAGAATTGATTTTTGGTCTATTCTGAAATTTAAAGTCAGGATACATTAATCAAGAAATTGGTCCAATTAAATGCTTACTTCCTTACATCTATTCTATGTTTCAATGACAAACCAAAGTCGATAAGTATGTTTTGCAAGTGCAAACATTGTTGCGGTTGAGGTTTCAAATTAAACGATCATTTTACGGCTCCTTGATCGTGTGTCACTCGAGTAGCTTGCATTCGATACGGGGTCGACTAGAAAACTAGAAGTTTCAAGACAGCTGAAGAATAAATGTTAGTTGATTAAGTGCAGCATGTATGCTACAATAGACTCTTTAGTATATTTCCGCGTCGTGAATGGCCTTCGGCCATGAACAAATTGACAGAAGACAAAGAACGGATTTGAAAGAAGACCAGCCTTGGATGCTCATGTTTATTTTTTGTTTTCAATTAAAACTCGTGTAAAGATAATGAGATCATGTCGTAATCTCTCGTAATGATAAGAGTTCAGTAGGTGAATGTCGAACGAAAGTTCATTGCAAATCGTAATTAATACCAATGTATATCCATAATCCTTCGTATGCATTATTCCAAAGGTCGTTATGTATTCAATAAATCCTGCCTAGTTTACCTTTGTTGACATTAAGGAGCTGTCGAGACGAATGTAGAAAGTAGTTTCGAGCTTGAATATATCACCGAGTGAATCTTAATGTCAGTGTAATTTTATCTTACCTTCGGGCCAGGTTGATGGATATGTCGAGAATCAGCTCACCGACACTCGCGAAGTGCTCAGCCTTCCAGTCTCCTTTTGGTTGCGAGACCACTGCAAAAGACAGTGGAATATCAATATTTTGCACATAACAAAGAATAGAACTTATTTTTTAGTATTTTTGAGTTCTTACTCAATACTAACGTTAACGTGAGGTTAAACGTTTGCCCCTGTCACACTACAATTGCCAAAGTTGAGAACTCTTTCATACAAAAGATGATTTAGCATTTAATATTTGACATGATGATGTAAACAGTAATGTCATGTATTATTACAAAACGTTGCTGCATTAAATATAATCGAAAGTTCTGTATAAAATGTCGTTAACATAACGAGTGGCGAACTGGCGAAGTCTTCCGGTTCACGCACTTCAACGCTTGATGACATCGTAATGTGACTTGCGTGTTTGCGTTCACGAGTAATTTTATTACTTTTTATGTCATTTGCAACTTCGTATTTTCACATAACATACATTGTAAGCACCAAAAAAGGTTAAATAAATGAAAACTTTTCTGGTGGGCTCGTCCATTGGTTATCCAACAAATTGTTTCGTAGTTTGTCGAAAAAGGAAACATTTAAAAGAAACTGTGGATTTCAACGCTTTAAATACTTACAGATTCTGTTTCTGGCTTCAAGATAAGCCTGATTGATAGCTTCGTATGTGATGCAATTGGCCTGTCCTTCATATCCGCTGGAACAAACAAAAACACGTTTAATAACTTTACGCCATAAACTTTATTGCTCCGTGCTCCAGTGTGTTTGTAATTGTAAAATAAACTTTTGGGGCATTTATTGTGAGTGCAAGTCATATTTGTCAAGCATTGATGTAATCTTCGAATGTTTCGCTTTCAGGTATTTCTGAACTGAGACTGTTTGTATGTCTTTGGTAATTTTGGGCAAGTGAACGATATCGATATAGTTCGATACATTTAAAAAGGTCTCTTGAATTGTATTGTGTCCATGTATGGGATTGGAGATTTCTTAAGACACAATAAGATCTTATAATACGACTCTAAAACATCTCCAAAGAACACCCATCCGAAGGGACTGTTCTGTAATCTCAAATAAAAGATTTTGCAAGTACGCATCCACAACGCATAATCCTCATAATTAGTAGCAATAATTCACCCAATATGAGAGCTAAGATACATATTTATTCGCAATTGGCCTCGTGGCCTACATTTGATGGCAAGTCAAACGTCTAAGGCCGTTCGTTACTTAACTGGTGGAGCGATAGTAATCGCTGTTATTCAACATGTTTTAAGTGTTTTCACGTGATTCTAAAATTTGGTAACATCGCTAGAAGATGGCACGGCTGATACCGGAGCAATCATTACCTTTCTAGATAGAGAACAAATGGCGTGTTACGTGATTGAGCTTGTGGGAGATTAAGACCACTATTAACTGTAAACAGATTTAAATTACTCGGTTTGCGAATAAAAATGTAGTAATTATCTCGATGAAAACATCAAACTTAGATTTTTGACGTAAATAATGACATAAGTAGGCGAAAACGTGATGTTAACAACGATTTAATTGAAACAAGTACGAAGTCCTAAGTTACACAGATGGTTGTTATTTTTATTAACCCGATTCTCGGTTATGTGAAAAAGGGGTTCTAACTTATTTCTATGAGAGCAATAGCTGGCATAGTCCCCACCCCGCCGCCATTTTTTTGATTATGCTTATTCATGCATGGAGATATATG
Organism: Ceramica pisi; assembly: GCA_963859965.1. Classification (NCBI taxonomy): domain Eukaryota; kingdom Metazoa; phylum Arthropoda; class Insecta; order Lepidoptera; family Noctuidae; genus Ceramica; species Ceramica pisi. Next base: position 8,544,038 of record OY982541.1, on the reverse strand, counting down.
GGTAGAGGATACTTAAACAAACAAAACATTTTAGCAACATGGTGCCCTAAAGTGTCACGTTGCCGACATATTTGAAAATAAATTCGCAATGAAAATCATTAACATCCGCACCTTTGAAAAAACATAAAAATGGCTATGCCAGCTCCTTTGGAAATAACGGGGACTGCTACAATGGTTCTGTGCCCTTTAACGATTTTTCGTAGCACATTAGTTAGGTGATTTAGTTTAGGTACATTCAGATGGAACCGACCCAGCAAGGCGGTAAATAGGTATTGAAGCGAGTAAACAGTTAACGGTATTGTGATCATTCAAATTTCCTTATAAAGCGCTGGCAGTCATCATGCTGCTAAACTCAAATCGAATATTCAAATTAGATGCGGAAGTGGAGGTGGGGCACTCAGAAAATTATAATAATATGGAAATTAAAATCATATTATAATGCCTAATTATTGGCAGGCGCCTCCAAGCTATAAGTTTTTTTTTATTTAAATCTTTTTGGGTTCCTTATTAAAACGTGCAGAGATAGTACGAATCTAATAATACTCTTATATCTTCTTATATATAAAAATGAATCCCTATTTCCCTTGGTCCCGGCACAAAGACTATTAAACCACTTGACTGCGCATACAGTACCCCGACGCACGAAAACTATTAGTGTTTTTGCTCAGATGTTAGTCAGCGGCACTAGTTCTGATTTTAGTTGTGACCAACTGTTAGACCTGTGGGCATGCTAAGTTTTTACAAATCGTTTTAATTTTTATGCAATTTATAACGCATAAAAATGCCTTCATACCCGGTGAATTTGTGTGGGAAACATTCCAAGACCTTTTGTAACAAAAATGATGGCATAACTTTTCATCGGAGAGTAAAGACTACGCAAAATATTTTTGATTTGAATCAGATGATGAGCCACTGCAGGGGTCTATATAAAATGGTGGTTAGGTGAACGAGCACACTGTGAGAAGCGCGCGTTGATGTCTTTTGGAAAAGTCTCTTTCTTTCATTAGGAAATACTTATATTTTTATCCCTTTCTTCCCCTTTGTATTTTTATCGTAAAAATCTGTGCTGTTACGTTTAATGATTGAAGTCGATTTATCGATGATCATAAAATTACAACTAATACAATTTTTAATCAATTCACATACTTACATTAAACACGTAACTACTTTTAAACGACATTAAAAATAGGAGGAGGGTCTCAGATTTTTCATCTGTGTGTTTGACATACATGTTTTCATTTTAGATTTTCGAAGATTTCAGAATTAAAATAAAAGTGGAAAGATAAGGTTAATAGGGAAACTTTGTTTAAACAAGATATAGCGCTGTTTGTTTGGATTGAGTATTTTTAACCGACTTCCCAAAAAGGAGGAGGTTATCAATTCGGTTGTATGTTTTTTTTTTTTATCTTTGTTACCTAATAACTCTGACAATTATGAACCGATTTGATTTTTTTTTGTTTTATCTGAAAGGATATACTTGCAGATTGGTCCCATTTAAATCATATCAAAATCGGTTACGATCTTTGGATTTTAAATCGAAATCGCTGGAATTTGACTATTTAGATGATTCTTTGTTAATCGAAATTGCGTATTTTGCTTTTCTGCGATTTTGTAGTGGTCGGTGTACTTTAAATTCGGAAGTCGGTGTCAAAATACGAAGATGCTAACAAAAACACCGACTTCCGAATTTAAAGTTATTTTTTACTTTGTAGTGTTTTTTTTTAGAAGTCGGTTGTATTTTTTTGTAAAAAGTTTTTTATTAAAATGTTAAAATCCATTTTATCGATATCGACTATTTTCCTTTAATCAAGTAGTGCCACCACTAACCATAGGCTACCTATGCAACTTGACCTTGAACGGACCAATTGCAGCCGCGCGTTGTTCCTCGTCCCCCGGCCCGCTGTAGTGAGCCGCGTGCTTAGAAGAAATCGGCCTTTACGCTCTCTAGTGGTTATATACTCTATGTCCCGGCATGACGCGCGAACGGCTGGGCCGATTTCACTAATTATTTTTTTTGTTGTGTTTGTTATTCTCAGTAGAAGGTTGGTATGAAAGAAAAAAAAAATTGCGGGAGCGAAGCCGCGGGGGACAGCTAGTGCTTAATAGAAAAGATACTCTTACTGATTCCGTGCTGTTAGCAAAATGAAAACGCTGCATTATAATGCAATTTATTCCTTTTCGGTATAATTTCTGCTGTAACTATCTTACTTAAATAAATAAATAAACATTTATATCATCATCAGTCTGAAGTACGTGAACATAAATAAAAGTCTATTTTTGTTTTTCCTTAAATACTTTCATCAGACTAGTGTCGATCGTGATCGATTTCAACAATAATAATTCTATTTTATTATACGGAACCAATATATTATAACTGTGACTATAAATACAGATCGCAGTCCTAAATTTTTATTATCATTTGATTCCGGTTCGGAGTCACATGACTGTATATTTTTACATAAATAAGCGATATTACCAAAACTGTTACATGTAACAAATTCTTGTTGTATTTATTAGAAAATAACTTTCATTGTGTTTTTATAATAACACGCGTGACTATTGGAAAACGTTTCTAGTTTATTTGACTCTAGTTTTTTTTCGGAGAGAGCTGATTTTAATAAATACTTAATTTTAAGTCAATTGTGTCTTCGACTCTTTCACATGAATGCCTCTTACAGGAATGGTTACTTCCAGGAGTAATTTTTCCAATAAGGTTTTAAGTAGGAATACATAACACCGTTAGGAAGCAGCATTTTAAAATAACAAAATAAAAGTGCTAATATCTTTGGTGCAATGATATTCCTTGCGTTTACAATTTTAGAAAGGAACCATAAACTTCGATTTCTCGCTATTTTCATCACTTAATTCTCAGAACGTTTTATTACAAGCTCATCAGACGAAACATGGCTCTAATATTAAAGACCACACATAAAACTTTAATGTGCCAATCTTGACAATTGTTTAATTGCCGCTTATTTAACAACGTGTTGCAAAGAAGCCATGTTAACACGCAGTCGGTCGTATTGACGACGGTTGCCAACCGTGTTCCCACGTCCACGATACAGTTTACCGAGCCTCTTCGATTCTCACCATCTTGCCTTTCTACTAGAAGTACTAAGCCTTAAGTAAGACAGTGGCTACCAACTCTTCTTTAGGGTTCCGTACCCAAAGGGTAATCAACGGAATCCTATTACTAAGCCTCCGCTATCCGTCCGTCCATCTGTCTGTCAGCGGGCTATATCTCATAAACCGTAATAGTTAGACAGTCTAAATTTTCACACATTGTGTATATTTCTATTGCCGTTATAATAACAAATAATTAAAAATAAGCTTTATGGTACGGAACCCTTCGTGTGCGAGTCAGAGTCGCACTTGGCCGGTTTTTTGACCTGAGGCTCTAGATAATACTCAAACACAACAAAATAAACACAACGTCGAAAAGTCATAACGTATGAGATTGGTGACATTGTGGATGACATACCTAATAAGCGCAACCGAAATATTTAATTAAACGTGTATGAACAATGGCTATAGAGGATGGAATACTACTTTGTTTAGAAGCCCACGGACCACTAGGACTAGAACTCTAGAAGGTGCAAGATCTGTATCATTTTGAAAATAAACTATTATGAAAACTGTTAGCATATTCGTAAAACTCAAGAGAAAAGTAAACACAACATTATTTTTAAAGAAAACAAAACAATGTTCATGGAAAACGAACTTCGAAACATTATAAAATCTTTTGCGGACCATTTTTAACTGTTGCAGGTCACTGGCGTTTTGCGACCCACCGTTTGGCAACCTGTGCATTAGTTTTGCAATGAGCTTCTACGCATACGCTACTTTTGCGTGATATGCGAAAATAAAAGATGTTTGCGTAGCGGTGTTTAACTTCTGTGCAAGCTTAATGGTGTTTTCTTAACCTGATAGATGAATGACTGAGCGTTTTCTTGTGTATTTTTGTAATATTATTTACGTCACAATATTGTGACGTAAATAATTTTTGTTGCATAGGCTGGAGCATTGGACTTTGTTTAGTTTAGAATAACAAACATCTTGGATAACGATGTCCATCTGAATAGGAACATGAGAGGCTTTGGAATTTTCAATAGCTGTGAGTTTTGCACTTAGAAACTTTTGTCGTAAAAGTGAGTAAAATCAATGTCTTGTCTATGACCTACGCTTGGTCTTTCTCTGATACAATGTATTTCTGTAAGATTCAATATCTTAGGACTGTAATTTACAGAACACAATAGATATTTAAAGAACAAACTATACACACTTAAAATAGAAAAAAAAAAACTCCTAACTAAAATATGGCATCAAAAAATTCGTCCCCATCTCTATCGACTGGAAGTGAGCCCAAAAGACTGGCTGCATATCTTAGGCTTATTAACATTCTAAAAAGTTATAAAACTGCGGAGCAAAATTTCAATGTTAAATTCTATACTGTGACTTCTTCGGCACGGAACCGTCTAGAAACATTAATTTCTTCCTAGCCTCGGGCTCTGTGTTGTCGAGTCTAGACTTACTTAATATTCTAAACCCACTCATTTTTATCTCTTCATTTCACACTGATCGAAACTATCTTAGATGAGAGATATTACCTACTATTTTATCTCTTTCCTTGTAAATAGGAAAGCCAAATTATGCTGGCCGTTTGAAAATAGTGAGACGTGTGCCAACCGCTAGATAGTAACTGAAATTCATTATTACTTTTTTTTTATCATGACTTGAAAGTTTTGGCGAAGTGCACTTAAAGTATCCTTAGCACTAGGTGGTATAAAAACTTACTTCCGCAATTTAGGAGAGGTTCCAGCATAGGTCGACAGTTTTAAGAACCTATCGATAAAATCCTCGTCTCGAAAACACCATCGGTATTTCGATAGCCGTTTCATTTAGCAGTGATTATGATGAGTTCGCGAGTGGTTTACCGTTTTGCCTCGATATTGTCAATAGGAGGAGAGCCGTGACCGAGTGCTAGACAAACGAGCGGGTACCTACCTACGGACGACACAGAATCAGATGGTACCGGGAACGGGTCGCACCGTTATACGGACACACTACTCTCGGACAATGTTTGCTTGTGATCAATGCGCTTGCGCTTGATTGACGACACCTTAGGTATAGACAAAGTGATATTCTATGAGCGATAGCGATTATAGGAAAGTCCAAAAAATTTGGTATTTACAATGGAATCAATATATTGTTATCATCTATCGTTGGCATTTCGACAATCGGCTGATAGAGTAATAATATGAAACGTGGTCTAGTAGAGCAATAGACGACTCAACAACAATGTCATAAAGTTTTACAGCGAAATTCAGATACCAAAAGAGACATTTTCGAAGATTGAAAAAATATTTAAGTGTTTTTAATAAAATCAAGTCTTCGAATTGCTATACCTCGATCTCGACAAATAGCAATCAAGTAAAGGCTATATCTTCTTGAATCATTCAATTTCATACAACCATGTTTGGACATGAAAACTGATGGTATAGAGATTGAATAAGAAACAAATTGAAGTTTTTATTTCGTGCAAAAATTATTTATTTACACAAAAGTTGACAAAAGGCTTTTGAAGACAGACAGGGTCATTGTTACATTGTGAACTTTATTTACCAGTATTTATTTACTCCATGTAGTATCAATATTAATTCGCTAAGTAAATACAAATCGAGATACATTGTCCAAATTGAGATACTTACGTTACCAGTGTTACAAATCGAGATACTTACCTACGTTGCCGGTGTTACAAATCGAGATACAGAGAGAGAAATACGGTTTCACGGCGTAATTGTACCTTCTAAAGGTACAAACAAATTAAGCGAAAGGATTTGAAAGTGAATGTGATCCGTCAGTTAGCTAATGCCACGCTCTGTAAAGATGAAAGTGTTCAAAAGCACTGAGACCATGTTATAATGTTGTGTTACGACAGAGGTCACTGCGGTGACCGCGGAATCGAGAACAAAAGTTTTGGTATAAATATAGAGCTGATAGTTCTTCTATGTAATTTATTGTTCGGAAGTGCGCGACTGTGTGGAAGAAAGTGACTATTGTTTTGTTGTTGATGTCAAAAGGCGTTGAACCATAAGTTTTCCATGGCTTTGACAATGCTTCTTGATTAAATAATATAATGTCGAAAGAAATTGTTTGTCTACCTATTTGCTACAAGTTCGCTACAGAAAACAGTTCAACCGATTTTAATGAAAATGGAAAGGATTGAAACGGTTCTTATAAACTGAAACTTTTCACGTCAGAAATAAAGATTTCACTCTGATGGCGACGCTAGGCACAGCTTGTTCTAGTACACTACAAAGTTCCAGTATTCTTCAATGTAGATAAGTAAAAAGCGTATGGCAAAAAGCTTTACTATGCCCACAATTTTAGTGCCACGCAGGTCAATGACATCACTTATTAGTTAACTCCATCGAGCAATGTGTGTCCGCTCATTTATCACGTATCATAGTCATAGAGAAAGACAAGTGAGTGTCGAGCACAGTGTCAAGTGTATCGCGGAAGTGTGTCAAGTTTGCGCAGGCACATGATGTAACGGCGACAGTAGAGACTCCGCGCAGGTGACATTGTGCCGGCCGACGGTGGTAGGGCTGCCGAGTCAGCGGTTCATCTTGCAGTAAGATTGATGATGTCATGTTAGCTGTATTTTAGATCTAGCCAGTAGTCTTAGAGCGAGTTTTAATGTACTCGATTGCGTAAACGTAACGTTCGCTTACGTCAAATTGTATGAAAAAAAGGACTTCCGTTATGGTCACCAGACAGCGCTTAGGTTATAATACAAATTGATATGTTTACGCTAACGTGATCGAGAACGTTGATAATCTCACATACGGCCACTGGATAAAGTCTTAAGTTGATTTTGGGAGTGTTTCAGCAAGGTTGTACTTTTAGTCACCGCGGCCCTGGAACGCAAAGGGCATTAGAAGGAACACGTATGGATTTCCCAGCCTAAAAAAAAAAAAAAGTCTTTTGACTTTTGGTCAGCCAGTAGTAAGAGTTAAAACTGAGATACGGATATGGTAAGATTTTCACAAGCGGGAGTGGGTGAAGACGGGGACGAATTAAATTCCATTCCTTATATTTACTTCATATAAATGAAAATATCTTAACATATTGCATCTGTGTAAGATAAATACCTACATATATGCATGTGCCTATACTTGTACATGAATTGAAATCTTTTTATAATGAATGCTAAAAATAGAGAAATGTATTTTAAAACTGCAGCAAGTTAAAAATAATCGCGTGCAAAAGAATACATTTAAGTCGTAGTTCCATACTTCTTTGTGACCAGCCACCCTCAGTTCATACTTTCTGAACTAGTGCTATTTACTGTAAATTTAATGCATCCAGAATTGCAGACACAATTAATCGTGCAACAGATCTTATTGTGTATCTGAGCAAGTACAAGTGGTTGCGAAAGCGTGACATTCGATGCATGCCCAATGGACGAGTGACAGTGAAATTCAACATTCTCAACGTAATTCGATACAGATGGATATCTAAAGGCCGATCGATCAATCTGGTGGGTTTTATCTGAAACACCATCATCGAGACCTATGTATGGTGACCTCCTGGATTACTAATTTCTTTTAGCAGCAGGGGTGGAAGTTTCATGATTTTGACGAGCGTTTGCATTCGCACCGCAGCCGCGCAGTATCAAAATGTCAAAAACCTTTAGTTTCCCCCACTTTTTGAGAGATTTTGACTTTGATTGTCATTGAGATAATATTGCGACTTGAATATTAATATTTTTAAAGGAGGTACGAGAATTAGCCTTCCGATAAAATCAAAAGGAGAAGAATACCTACTCCTTTTTTTCAACCAATCGGGTTACGGTTGAAGTTTTTATTACTTTCAAAAAGGCCACTTAAATGAAACCTTTTTTGTTTAAATGTTTTCAAAACCGTTTAGGCAAATATAACTTCACATTCAGCAATTATTTTTGATGACCCTCGATAAGGTCTCAGCACCTTATGCGAGTAATATCGTCCAACAGGTTTGGTAACACTTCGTTAAAATATCAACTGAATTTAACATAAACAGGAAATAAATTGCATGCCACGCAATTTTACAGACAAGTACATTTCAGAGTCTGATTGAAATACGCTTAACTTAAGCCAATACATTATGTATGGTAGGATTGGTAATTTTAGTCCAATTTAACCTGTCGCAGCGTATGTCTGTATACGTAAATGATTTTATACATACAGCCGCTTACTTAAATGGCCTAATAGGCATGCAATAGAGCTATCTATCATCGTTAATGTTAATATACATTAAGAAATACACTGTATACTACGGAATTGAATTATTATAGTAGATATGTAGGTTATGAATTAATGATCTCTACGTTGATTGTGTGATTGTTGTTGCGATATCGAACGATTGAAATAAGCATTTGCCTGAAGGCAACGCTGTACGTTTTGTTAGAATTCGATATGATACCATCCAAGTCATATGCTGCTTCCTTCTCAGTAGGTTACCAAATTAGGTTTTTCACTACACCCACTCAACACGAAAAAAACGAATACTTTAAAATAGATTCTTCAATATTGTTCAATTCAGTTATACATACTACACGAAGCTATAGGGCGTCGCTTTTATCAACACCCACCAGCCCATTGCAATTAATTGGAAAAAACAAGTACCTGCTTGTTGCGTTACTAAATTGAAAAGTATTAAAGTATTGCAGTAATCCGTAGTACTTACAAGTTGCCCTTGAGCAGGTTGATGCTATAGTCGTACGCCGAGGTTCTGCCTGGGCCGTTAAGGTAAAGGGCGCAATCACTGTTGTCGCCCACGCCGTGCGCCGGGCCCAGGGGTGACAGCGCCGCTGCGTATGCGCAGCATAGCGCTGCTATTAACGTCCTGGAAAAGAAAGATGGGGGGTTAGATTATGTTCCATAAACATTTCACCAAAACTTTATGGTGGATTTTTTTTTGGAAAATATCGGAAATTAGATATAATAAAATGTAGTTAGATAAAATAGAACCAGGGGAAAGTTAGGTAGTTTTTAGTCGGATATTGGTAGCGTAATCCGTGTGCTTAAATAAGATGTAAGCTTAATTTAAGAGAGCTGATACTTTAATGTTTCTAGAGAAGTGGTTCCCAAAGTTGAGTGGACCACGACCCACCTAACAAACACTACCAATTTCGGGACTCACCTCTTGGCTGTCATGAAGAAAAAAGGCGTAAATTTTATGAATGACTTACTTAAATAAGAATATTATTGAAACTTATTATTTACTTTTTTTTAACCGACTTTCCAAAAAGGAGGAGGTTCTCAATTCGGATGTTTGTATTTTTTTTTTTTTTTATGTTTGTTCGGGCATAACTCCGTCGCTTGCCAACCGATTTTAAAAATGATTTTTTTGTTGGAAAGGGAATACTTCCCTAATGGTCCCATGATAAGGAAACCAGGATCTGATGATGGCATCCCAGAGAAGTCGAGGGGAACTTTCGAAAATCGTATGGGCAACAAGTGCGTTTGTATTTGCAGTGATGTTGTTAGGTGTGGGGTACCACTAAAAAGTGAAAAATAAAAAACTTTTTACAAAAAAATACAACCGACTTCCAAAAAAAAAACACTATAAAGTAAAAAATAACTTTAATTTCGGAAGTCGGTGTCAAAAACGAACGAATTAACAAAAACACCGAGTTCCGAAATTAAAGTTATTTTTTACTTTGTAGTGTTTTTTTTTTGGAAGTCAGTTGTATTTTTTTGTAAAAAGTTTTTATTTGAGATGGGTTTGCTCTTGACTCTAGTCTACGTCAGAGATGACAGAGACAAAGTCTACGATGGAGCGAGTTTAGCCAAAAGTAGCCTGTTCACTCTAACTTTGAAAATATTAGGGTTGTAAGCGTTCTAGAAACACAGACGCAGGCAGATAATTCCAATCTTTTGCTGTGCGCACTATGAAAGACGCTTGGAAACGCCTAGTGCGAATTGGTGGAACAGCAATAAGGTAGGGATAACTTGCAGTGCGTCTGGATGTCCGATGTCTGTAGAATAACGACAAGCAGGCAACCTTGCGGTGATGAGCCAAGCTGTAGCTGTATGTAGCTTGGCATCTACCAGTTTTACGTCGCCAATGAGCCTCTTAGCTCTGGGATCCACCGAGTTAATCGCGGCAAGCTGATACTTCGCTGAGCATCCCAAAGGTGGCTGCAATATTCCATGCAGGATCGGACTTGTGTTTTGTATACTAGTCAAAAGCTGTCCAGGCCTGAAGTATCGTTTCACCCTATTCTTCTGGCCGCAGTTTGGGCTTTGCACTCAATGGTGGCGCCGCAGTTGAGACTGGATGTCTATATAATTTGTGTCAATAAAGTTCCATACCTAGGAGCTCGAGTCGATCAGTTACTGGAACAGATGTACCCCGAAAAGTAGGAGTTAGGTCGAAACATCTATTTATTGCGGTAAAAAGACACGCCGGTGTTTTGGTGGCGTTAAGAGACCAGATTATCATCATCTCACAAGGCTTAAGGTCTAATTTGTACATGGCCTCTCTCAAGGAACGAACTTCATCCCCGCTGGTTATTGCGCTGGACAAGTATCTCTCTGCAACCGTACTGGTACCCAACAAGGAATTGATGTGCAGCAGGAAAAAAGATTCAGAAAGAACAGAACCTTGAGGAACACCGGTAATAGCCATGAGGTCAGCCGTCAACTCCGCCCGCTGGCCTTATTCACGTCTAGACTGCACAATACTCTTCGAACCTCTATATTGTGAACTGCGATCTCCGGCATCGAAGAATCACAACGAGGTAAAGTTGGTGGTTGCTTGGAGCCAGCTACCAGACGTGTGAATTGCTCGCAAAGAGAAATGCAAATAAATTGTTTCTCTACGATATAAATAAAGCATTTGGTAATAATTTAGCTCGAGGAAATGTTTAAGTTAAAACCCACTGATGTGTAGCTGCCATTTCAATTCAGCAGTTACATTCATTTCTTGGCAATTTCTTCGCTATTTTTAGCGATTCAAAATCGATTTCATTCGCGTTGAAAGTTTGCACATAATCTATTGAAATAAAATCGACTTATGTACAAAGAAATCCTAGTTTGGAAAACGTAGTGGAATAGAATCGGTTTTAATAAAAAAAAAAATTATAGTTACATTGTACCTACATATTTGCGAAGGCGCCAGACGTTTGCACGGTCTCCTGAAACTGGGTCAATTTAACCGTCTCTAAGTGTTTAAAACCACATCGCACGCTGTGTGATTCATTTGACATGATTAGGTATCCAGTAGTCAGCTACAGATAAGTATCTGTAGATTTAATTACCTTAAAATAAACCCTAGTTTGAGGTAATTAAATCTGATGGAGAGATTGTGCGGAGTACATCTGTAAAGGTAGTTAATCCTAATATTCTCTATCTATCGTTCAACACAGTGTTTGTCCCATAGTAATTTTAACTTAGGTATTTTTATGGTTTCGTACCCAAAGGGTAAAACGGGATCCTATTACTAAGACTCTGCTGTCCGTACGTCTGTCACCAGGCTGTATCTCATGAACCGTGATAGTTCGTAGGTTGAAATTTTCACAGATGATGAATTTCTGTTACCGGTGTAACAAAAATTCTAAAATACAGACTAAAATAAATATTAAATTTTATTCTGTATTTTAGTATTAGCTCCCAAACCTACAACAAACATGATTTTTTTTGCTCGTTTTTGTTGGATTTTGATAACAGCACCGGGTGGACGCTTGAAATATACGCAGAATTAATAATTAAATTTTCAATTTAAAAATAAATTATTAAATAAAATGAAACAAATATCTAAGGGCGGCTCCCATACAACAAACGTGATTTTTTTTGCCGTTTTTATTGAGAATGGTACGGAACGTTCGTGCACGAGTCCGACTCGCACTTTGTCGGTTTTTTTTTTTGGGACATCAAACGACTCCTTCCGCTATGGGCAGAGCAGAAGGGAGTGTCAGACTTTTACTAACTAAATCCCATCCGTGTTCCAAATGCTCTTTGCGTTTCAGAGCCGCAGTGACTATTTCGAACAAATAGCAGTAACTTAGGTACTAGAGGCATCTCTACGTTCGTTTTTATCATATCGGTGCAATCGTTTTTTGTAGTTAATACTACAAAAAACGATTGCAGTGCATATTGATTATAAGTCCATAACGAGCTGCTTAACGTTTAAAAATAATGTACGTCCTTGTGCCTCATACGTTACCACACCGAAATACATACTTAATATTGCGTCAAATACTTCTTAGGAAAATTCCAATTACGTTATGAAAGGTTTTCTCGGTCGTTAGGCCATGTTGGAAATGCTTTGCTTCGATTAGCTGCTGATTTTTAATAGGTATACTGACAGCTATATACTGGTATAGTCCTCAATATTCCATGGAGCAAATGCTCGTAGTAGGTAGGTAACCTATGCGTTTAAAGCGTAGGTATATATTTGAATACTAGCTGACCCACGCAACTTCGTCTGCATCACATTTTCCATTAATGCTCGGCTCCTTTTTGTCTTAGCGTGATGATATGTAGCCTATATCCTTCCTAGATACATGGGCTATCTAATACTGAAATAATTTTTCAATTCGGACCAGTAGTTCCTGAGATTACCCCCTACATACTTACAAACTTACAAACAAATATTACCTCTTTATAATATTATATTATAGTATAGACTAGCTGACCCGCGCGACTTCGTCTGCGTCAAATTTTCCATTAATGCTCCGCCCCTTTTTGTTTTAGCGTGATGATATATAGCCTATAACCTTCCTCGATAAATGGGCTATTTAACTCTGAAATAATTTTTCAAATTGGACCAGTAGTCCCTGAGATTAGCGCGTTCTACCAAACAAACAAACACACATCTGCTTTATATTATAATACTAGCTGACCCCTGCAACGTCGTCTGCGTAATATTTTTCATTACTGCTCTGCTCCTATTAGTCTTAGCGTGATGATATATAGCCTATAGCCTTCCTCGATAAATGGGCTATCTAACACTGAAAGAATTTTTCAAGTAGGACCAGTAGTTCCTGAGATTAGCGCGTTCAACCAAACAAACTCTTCTGCTTTATAATATTATACTAGCTGACCCGCGCAACTTCGTCTGCGTCACATTTTCCATTACTGCTCCGCTCCTATTTGTCTTAGCGTGATGATATATAGCCTATAGCCTTCCTCGATAAATGGGCTATCTAACACTGAAATAATTTTTCAAATCGGACCAGTAGTTCCTGAGATTAGCGCGTTCAACCAAACAAACAAACAAACTCTTCTGCTTTATAATATTACTAGCTGACCCGCGCAACTTCGCCTGCGTCACATTTTTCCATCCACGCTAAGACAAATAGGAGCGGAGCAGTCCGCTCCTATTTGTCTTAGCGTGATGATATATAGCCTATAACCTTCCTCGATAAATGGGCTATCTAACACTGAAAGAATTTTTCAAATCGGACCAGCAGTTCCTGAGATTAGCGCGTTCAACCAAATAAACAAACAAACAAACTCTTCTGCTTTATAATATTAGTATAGATTATATAGATTAATTTTCATTTTTTTATTATAAGGTATGAACTGATTACGATGATACAAAAAACTTAATATTACTACAATTTACGCACTATAAAAGTTACGTGAAGTAATGATACCAAGGACACATAACCCTAATTTTACTACTAGAAAACTTTAAATTCAAATATCTTTTGATAGACTGAACCGATTGCAATGAAACAAAAACTAAATGTTACTTCAAGTTTTGCTCAATCCTTGTGTATAAAAGTTATCTACATTGCTTTCGCACATTTGACGTGATGCCCGAACAAATCAACAGACAAACAGAAAAACAGACAAACAGACAAAAATTCGAAAAATACTGGAAATGGGTTCTGTTGGTTGTTCTTTAACACCCGAGCTATTTTTTTTGTTTTTTTTTTCATGTACAAAAACCACTTTTCTACTGTTTTATTTAATGTATATAGATAGATAGATATAGATGAAAATTCAAATATATAGAAGTAGTACCTATTTCTAAATGCCTAAGGTTCTAAATTTTTATGAAGGATTAGAGAATAATCGATAACATAATTGCACATGCATACCTATCCCCTAATTCTACGCAGACTCTACTTAGATTGTCATCAATACATTTTAGAAGAAGAAAAACATTGAATTTGTAAGAACTTAATGGTTATTGTCACTTAATAAGTCTATTAAAATGTCTAACTTATTGCCTCTTAGTAACTTGTTACTGAGTAATGGAGTGTCAGTCAGTCAGTCACGGTGTGCGGTGAAAGCTAACGTGAAACTACTGACGACTGAAGCAGTGACCACCCAAAGTATCGACGTGCCGGTAGTTCATACGATGTGACTAATGATGCCGTGGTGACACCTCTAGTAGAGTTACAAGAAATTAGTGTTGTGCCTTGCATGATCTTTGAATTGAAATTTTGTATATTGTATTGTATTGAGCAATGAGACTCGAGCGTTTTTTTTGATAACAAAAAAAAAACAATATTATATAAATGAATACAAAAGTAAATTGGCCGTTTGTTTCTGAACGGATTTCGATACTTTGTCCTGGATAAGTAGGAGCGTGTTACCTTGGCATGATTTCTGAATTTGTTCACGGGTGAAACCGCTTGCAGAAACTATTATATTTTACTAACTAACCGGGCAAAAGTTCTTTTGACAAAAAAAGGACTCTACGACCTATTCTCAGACTAACTGAGTATAGACAAAAAAATCATAAAAATCGGTTCGATAACAAATACAGAAGATTAGATAAATTTCTAATGAAGTCTACTTTAAGTTTAAATGCTGGTCTGACTGGCCATCTGCTATTTTAGAAGTATTGATTTTGCAGCGATCATAACAGCACTCGATCCAGTTATTATATTTCAAAATAATTGTGATAAATCATAATAACTCATGTCATCATCACACTTAAGTGCTTCTTATTTGTTAATTATGATTGAAAGTGTTTTATTTGGCCGTGATGTAGCCATTTTGCAAGTGATCTAGTACGCATGTTCGTTACAGACGCAAATGTAATGTGTTTCAAAATTTTAGTTATTATTTTGAAACCTTAACTAGAGCATTGCTTGAATCCTAGACTGTAGAGTAGGTATTCATATTTCGAAATAAAGACGGTTAATGTTCTCGTGAAGTAATACTGAAATAATTAATAGATCTGGTCTAACAAGCTCGCAGTTAACTTTAGCTGACGTGAAAACTAGTTAACAATAATTATCCAAAACTTTATGCCAGTTGATTACGAAACGTTAGGCATTCCTGACATAGATATCAATAGAATTCGTAGTAATTATATTTAATAATTAAGATTCTGCAATCGCGAAGTGAGTTGGAAATATGATTTTATGGCTTGGCAATTGACTAGAGAAAAAAAAATTAAAGGTACACATAACTCTGTTTACCTTTAATGTTTTATGTATGCTTCAACTGGCTTCAAGTCTAGACCAATATAAAAGAATATATGATTTTAAAGTACTACCACATGTTATGACACCGTTGTTTCGGAGCACTAGTTGTGATATCCTTTCAAATTCGAAGCCAAGCCTTGCAATATGCCTATATAGCATAAATATTTATGAGCTATACTGAGAGTTTGAATCCATAGGTAATTAAAGTGTTTTCGCGATATCATAAATGATATTTATTTTGTAAGTAGGTTGATAATAACACTTTTACACGTCAATCTTTTTTGGTCATTTTAAAATAGATGAGGCCGTATGGAAATCTTTACGAAACTAATTTAGATTTTAAATAAGTATATTTTTTTGTTGTGAATCTACCACAGTGTAGTCTATCTACCCAAAAGTTGACTGGTAGCAAATGCCTTGTTTTATTAAGTCCAACTGTGTACCACGATTGTTGAAATAGTTTAATAAATCTATACTTATAATAAATCTGTAGAGAGGTCAATTCTGTACATGAAATATATTTCCAAAATAACTATCAGGGGGTGATTAGGGATCGATACTGATGCCAAAAAAGCAATCAGTACAATTTTTGTCTGTCTGTCTGTCGGTCTGTCTGTCTGTCTGTCTGTCTGTCTGTCTGTCTGTATAACCGTTATAGAAACATAAACTACTCGACCGATTTTAATGAAACTTGGTACAATTATTATTCATACTCTTGAGCAGGTTATAGTATACTTTTCATCACGCTACAATCAATAGGAGCGGAGCAGTGAAGGGAAATGTTGGGAAAACGGGAGAAGTTACTCCATTTTTTAAGCTTCCGTCGCGTGTGCAACCTTAATGGTGAAAGCTACACAGAAATCATGTATGACGGAAATGTTCTCCTTAAAATTATATAAAAAATATCCAACGACAGCATATGTCTATCTTTTATGATTGACGAACAAGAACACGTGTAACTCCCGATAGCTTAGCAGTTCGAAGCTTTCTGATTGTATTTGTCTACTCTTACGTTTATAAAACTCTCAGTCGTCCCTAATTAACATTAATAAAAGTTAACATTATTAACTATTCCATAAAAAAGAATCATAGAAATCGGAATATACTGAATCATGCTATAAGGATTATTTTTGTCATTTTCGTGGTCGCGAACGCACAGGCAGGCGGCTAGCTTGGCGCCTAGAGGCTAGCGAGTAGCTTCGGAAAACGGCTTACGACAGTTTGCAATATCCTTTAATAATTATAATGTCGAGGGGAAGATGGTTATAATTTCGCTTTACACCAAACGAGTAATATTATAAATGTGAAAGTTTGGTTGTTTGTTACTCAATCACGCCAGAACGGCTTAACGGATCTTAATGAAATTTAGAACAAAGATAGATTATAGTCTGGAATAGCACATAAGCTACTTTTCATCCCGGGAATATGTTCCCTAGGGATCACGCGGGCGAAGCCGCTGGCAGAAGCTAGTATGTAATACTTCTTATTAACATAGCATAATACTTGAAGAACACCGTTATATTTCCCGAAGAATATGGTATATACCTACATACTGTTGCAAGATTAAAGTTAAGAGTGAACTTTTTTTGAGATAGAAAATGAAGGTATAGTTAAGCAACAACCCGGCTGCGTGAAGTGTGTTCATCAGCTTATAGTAGGTGAGCTTAATAATTATCGTTTAGTTCCGACATGGTGACAGGTGAGACTAGCCGTTGGACTCAACTGGGCAGCCTGTCTTATAATCCCGACGCACCAGTTATATTACTTTACCTTATTGAAAGCAAAAGGTTTCCTGCAACATTTGTCTGGCCTTATAATCAACAGCGACTAGAGGTGAGAACTATCCATCACCCATCGGAAATTACATAACGATTCGCGCAAACTTTCCGTAAAATAAATGTAATATCTAAAGCTATTAATTTAATTACGTGTATTCACAAACATGGCCAATTATTTGAGGATATAGTTATTTCGTGAAGTGATCCACAACTTTCTATCGGCTTTCTGCCTCGAGGCGGTTTATTATCATAAATGTTTACGTCTATCTTATCTTAACAGTGTTTGTTAATTGATCCATCTCATGGGTAATGGAAAATGTAAATGTTTATTCATGTTAATGTTTATACCAAAATAGCTAATCGTTTTAGACAAAACACTTTCAAAGTAAATTTTGGTAATGTGTTTTTATTAATAGTACCTATTGTGAAATATCAATGTTTTCACTTATAGATAACTAGCTTTGCCCGCTTCACAAATTATATACTAAAACCTTCCTCGAGAACCACTCTATCCATTAGTGAAAACAGCATGAAAATCGGTGCAGTAGTTTTTGGGTTTATCGCGAACAGACAGACAGACAGACGCGGTGGAGGACTTTGTTTTATAATATGTAGTGAGTGATAGTGATGTCTAGTCCAAACGTTTTTAACTTAACATTTAAAGCTTATCATTAATTAGATTCAATTGGACGTTTAAGACAACGCGTGTGTACCTACTCTCCGCGGGGTACAGCAGAAATACTTTTACTACACTCAAACGGAAATGCTTAGGTCACGTGTTATCAATGGACTGCTACTGGGGAATTACTGATGGAAATTCTCGATAATAACTTGCTCGACCCGGGAATTAAACGTCAAGCTCAGCAAAAGATCAACTTGGTTCGTAGTACACAAACCACACTAATAAAATTACAATTCAAATTAACCGTTACTTACAGGACACCGTTAATGTGCACTCGTTTGTAAAAACGGATCGTTTCCGTCTGTAATGACGGTCGTGAGTCGGACTCGTCGGCCTCGCCTCACTAAATGCCATCGGTAAATGATCCTCTCACCGGGATTATGGTGATATAATTATGATTATTTGGTAGGTACTTCGTCCTTGATTAAGTTCTAATTGCGCTATTTTACATGGTGGAACTGCGCGCCATTGAGACGTCTGACAAATGATGTTGTTTTAAATGGTACAATGCGAACACAAAGCTACGCAAGTTAGAAGTCTCTCGCAGGTTTTGTTTTGGTCACATTCATCCCGAAAGTTTTATATTTAATTAAATACAATTCTTTTCGGTATTAACGTACGTCTTTTGATAGTGCTACGCTAACTAAATAAACATCCATTTCAAAACTGCTCAAAAAGAGAAAAAAACTAGAAGATTTCGTTAACATTTTGCACTAAAGGTTTTGCAACAAAATCATTGAACTTAATAAAATAGAAGCCGAAACAATTTTTTTGTTTTTTGTCCCAGCACTGTTACACAACATGGCTGGCCCAGTGACCGCGCGGCGTCGGCGCCTGCGCATCTTGCGTGATCGACATCATGAGTGCTTTCAAGCAAACATTTATAGAAAACAAACAATTTGAGAATAGGTACTCCATTGAAGTTTATGGGTACGGTTACGTGACTTGCATGTTTTGTGCTTCAGTCATGTCGCGTTGGTTTCTTGTTTACACAATGTTGCATACAAAACAGATAGGTACGTGCTGAAGCACTATTGGGGAAGTGCCAAGTGTCATTTCCTGGTAAAAGGTCCCATTGAGGAAAGAAGATCTTATTACTGTATTTGGATATCCTCAATTTTACCTATGTATGTAGAGTTCCCAGGTCTGTTTCTAAAAAGAGGAAAAAAAGGATACAAACTTTTTGGACTCAAATATTTAACGTGTATCTTGCTACAAAAAAAAAATAGGAATCGCACTGAATTAGCTTTTAAAGCAGTTTGGGACGTGTTAAAGTGCACTCGACTTTTACAGAAAGGTTAAACGGTCTTAGCCGACGAAAATTAAAAAGCCAAATGGCCAACAAAAACAACAAAGCTAAAATCAACAAATGCTTCCTGAAACCTTACATAAGTAGTTGGTAAACAAGATACTAGTTATAATATATTTCATGCTGTTAGGACTGCATCATTGCGTCACAAGGCATGAATGTGAAAAAAGTCGAATATTAATCGCGCACTTTTCTCTCGTGTTACCGTTCCCGAGTTGCGCAAGAGTCGGTCATTTCATTGCGATGCACGGCTTACGTCAGCGACCCCTCACCTGGACTTTAGTATCTATGATATTTAGTTGTTGGTCAATTGTTGGTTGCACTGCCCTTTGAGCCTTTCGAAATGAAAAGAGTACCGAATCGCTATACAGTTAGTAATTTTCCTTCACTCAGATCAGTGAAATTATTGACAGATACACCTTATTTTTTGTTGACATAGAATGAGGGTTTCTTTCATTTGTCATGAAGATTCAACCTATTAGCCCTACTACGCATTTGCGGTTGAACCGCCTAGCGGTTGACCGCGCGGCTGGCCGCTATTCCAGTTTTTATATGCAACCGCAAGTGATTGTACGCATTGAACCGCCATTAAATGACAAGCGGTTGCATATTAAACTGGAACCGCGCAGTTAACCGGCGGCTGACCTCTAGTGCGTACGCAGGCTTAAAGTGGAGGAGGTTTCCATCTAAAGAACTAAGAATATGTAGATGAGTCATCATCATTATATCAGCAGAAAGACGTCCACTACTAGACATAGGCCTCCCCCAAGCGTCTGTAGATGTCTATTTGTAATCCAACAACAACCCTAATCTCTTCAAAGTTAGAGTAAACAGGCTCCTTGGTGAGCTCGCTCCATCGTAGACTTTGTCTCTGTCATCTCTGACCAAGACTAAAGTCAAGAGCAAACCGATCTCAAATAATAAAAAATAAAAAATAATTACCAACTAATATTATTATTACTCGCGTTTTACCTACTTTGAGTTTTTTTTAAAGAAACTAGTAACTGGGTTGCGGAGGTCAATTAGTCAGTCGCTCTATTTAAAATACTGCAGCTGCTGTATTCAGCAGCGCAGAAGAAATTCAATACAAAAGAATAGACGGACAGACATAACTGTCATAATTCCCAATTAAAAAATCAGCGCATTTAAACAATAATGACCATGACTGACCAGTCATTATTTACACTAATCCAAAAGTTGAAAAACAGCGATGTAATAACTGTTCATCTATCATAACAAGATTAGCAAGAAGACTTATTACGTTAGGTATATTAAAACATTTTTTTCGCAAACCATTAGAGAAGATGCTGTGGATTCTAGTTCATTAGAAAGTATCAAATTCGCGATGGAACCGGTCACTTCCGATCATCCAATTATATATTACTTGAACCCAGTCTGTTACATCACTTGCGTGTCTATGTTTGCAGATTTATTGCATAGATATATTTTTTAGATATTTTCCATACTAATGAAGCCTAAAATGTGAGCCTCTAATAAACTAAAGAAATTTCTTTTTTATGATAAAATTTTGCTTTGTTTAAATATTAATAACAGGTTTTTTATTCAAAGTTTATCCATAGAGAAATTGACTTTTTTAATATACAAATCAGTATTTAAATTCGTAGTATTTTATGTTAATTTTTTTTAATAAGTTGCTGATCCAAACAAGCACAAATACTTCAAACACAAAAGCTTCCATAGTACATTTTGATGCAAGTGCGTGAATTTAATCGCTGTAGCTGACGCGGCTCGTAAAGGAAACGAAATTGCAATGACAAAAGCTCACGTGTATTAAACGACGTTTTTCAATGCCATTGCGAAGATATAAGATGTCTATTTGTTTGCCAATGCTTTGTCAAACTCCAATTCGTCGTCCCTAAAATCTACCTATTCTGTATCATTTCTTTAAACGGTATTTTGATTGTGAAGCTAATCATATTCTGTTACATTATAGGAACGGTTCATTTACAGTTAGGGACAACTTCTTTCACAATGTTGTTCTCCAACTTCGTTAACAAACGAACAAGTTTCTACAGAAAAATCTTAACTCGCTATTTATTCTACATCAACACAGACGTTGACGTTGAAAAATATTTGAAAAGTCATTTAGGAAATAAATGTGATGCGCTTCTGTTTAACCTTGACCTTGGAGTCTACTGTTACGAAAATAAATCTATGTTCAAAATATTGACTACTGTTTACGTAAAGTTGTGAAATACTTTGAAATATGCTTTAATTAATTAAATACCTACATAAGTAGTTGAAGTGTGCATTAGATTTAATATACACATATTAAAAAGTAAGGAAATTTTGCAGTCATTAAGATATTTTAAAAAACTTGTAAAAAAAATATTAATATTTTTTAAACCAAATTAGACTAAAGTCCAGTAAGTAGACTAAATCATACTCTCAGAGAACCAATTCTAAGATTTTTTAAACTACTTTCGCATTCGCATGTCAATCGCAAACTGTCAAAAAATCCTTAATTTAAATACATTTTTGACAGTTTGCGATTGAGATGCGAATGCGATGCGAACGTGAAAATTAGTAGAATTAGCACATAGATCATTCAAGGTCTGACATAAAAATATGACCTCTCGTTAAACTCTAATAAAATCTAACAAGTGCAGTTCAAATGTCGAGTTAAATAGGTAACACTCCATAACTCAAACAACACGGTATAATAAACGAGAACAAGACTTTCGACCATCGTTACTCATACCGCACTAAACGTAACGAGTATAATGCAATTTATCAAATCTTGGCTAAGCTTTCGCTTTCGACGATCCGTACCTTTTAACCAGGCGTAACAGTAACGAGGCGTTAGAATAACGGATTGTAGTTCGCCGGTGACGTCACATTCTCCGTCATTCATACCATCAATCTTAGAAGGCATAATTACAGTTATTATAAAGAACATTGTTTTATTATTAATGGCCGCAAATTCATATGTCACTCTGGTTTGTTTTTTGTTGTTGTTGAGTCACTTAATCGGTGTTGTTCTGCTTTCGTTTTCTAAGGAGTATAGTAGGTGTATTTGATTCATTTCTTTTAACTTCCTTTCCACTTAGTAAGCTAGCTTAGATAAATTGAAAGTGTTGTCTGTTTATGTAAGCTGACATTTAAAATTTCAATTGCACTATTAATAAGGATAATTAAGTTCTTCCGGATTCGTCACATTCTCACTGTTTATTTGCTATATTGTACAGGTGTTAAAAACAAATCGATTTCATTTTAAAACGAGGTAAACGAAAGTCGATAACCTTCTTGAATGCGGAGAGTATTGAGTATGAATGTGGATTCACTTTTTAGTGGTGCCCCACATTTAAATACACCACTGCAAAATCGCAGAAAAGCAAAATACGCAATTTCGATTATCAAAGAATCATCAGGTATTTCGATTTAAAATCCAAAGTTCGTAACCGATTTGATATGATTTAAATGGGACCAATCTGCAAGTATATCCTTTCAGATAAAACAAGAATTTTTCAAATCGGTTTGTAATTGTCGGAGTTATGAGGATATCCTCCTCCTTTTTGGGAAGTCGGTTAAAAATCGGAATATCTAAGTAAAGACATTTGGAAATTGGCAACAGAATGAGATCGATAAACCTAAGTACACATTATTTTTTGAGGAGAAAGGTAATATGATGTAGGTAAGACATACGTAGAACATACCTAAGTCCCGGAATATGAAAGTCAGAACAGCTGGTCTAAAAGACATTGTATGGCTACCGACATCTTATCCTTATATAGTACACTCGCACTTTCATTTTCCCATGGAGCACAGTTCACCGTCTATTACGGTGTGCCTTATATAGGTGTAGGCAGAGGTAACGGCACAAACTAAATCTTATTATTGATGAGTAGGCCATAAATCCCGGAAAATGGTACCTCGCTTTATAAACCACGAGCAAAAGCAGTCTAAGTCTTTAGGTATTAAAGTCATTTTAAAATACATAACGATTGAATAAGTCACCAAAACATCGGAAAAAAATATTAATGTCAATTGAAAGATATTTTCCATTGCCAAAACAAAACAAGTCTGCTAATTCTACTAATTTTCACATTTGCATGGCATTCGCATCTCAATCGCAATCTGTCAAAAATGTATGAAAATTAAGGCTTTTTTGATAGTTTACGATTGTCATGCGAATGCGAAAGTTTTTTAAAATTATAGAATTGACACTCTGGTATTGACTGATTCCAGTGAATGAATAATAAAGGGTAAAAGACATATATATTGTACTGGGGCACTTTCATTTTCCCGTGGAGCACGGCTCTCCGCCTAAAACGGCGTACCTTCAAGACAGAGGTAACGGTACTAGCTAATCTTATTATTGATGAGGCCGGTTTACGCACGTGCCGGTTTCACCTGCTTAACCGAACGTGTGTGTGTGCATGGATAAGCTATACGAGCGATGATCGCTGGGAAGATTTTAATATTTGGAGATAAGTATTAAGTACCTTCAGATAAGGTACCTACTATAAGTAGGTACTGGTATGTTTTTTAATTCAAGTATTATAAAAATATTCCAGGAATTCAAGTCCTGTTAAATCAAATAAAATATTTGGTGAATTGAAATCTCAGTAAGTCCATGATAAAGTGAAGAAGCCTTCATATTAATTAATGTATTAATTATACTTATGTTATTAGTGAGATAACTGACACAATTTCCCAATTCGTTTAAAATTGTATGTAATATTTATTTTCCGCAGTGTACCTACTTGCTCTCATTAATTGGGCCCTACATCATAAAAAATAAACGCACATGATTGAAAGAAAATAAGCCAACACTGCACTTTTTATCGCACTTGTGCCGTAATTACATCACAAGGATTAGGTGCCTCACTGATTTAAGTGACAGTTGCCATGATATACGACCATATGGATTCCCAAGTTACCACTACTATTACCTACATACAACAAGTTGGTAATAATGCCTTAAAAAGGAAAAAGGTTAACCCAGTTCAAATTGAATCGGGAGTTATTAATGATGAAATATTGCGCTGTTTATGATGCAATTATCACACTTGTTGGATATTTTTTTTCATTGATTGTTGTACGAGTTGTTTCAAGGTGTTTAACTTTTAAAGAGGTTGTGATTTGATGTTGAACTCTTGTGAATGTTGAATCGTAAGGACGTAAGATGTGCATAAGTGTATGTTTTTGTTGAAAATCTCTGTTTTTACGCATTAGTCGATATGATCGTACAATATTATTATTTTTGGTCAGATGTATAACCCGAGGAGTTATTCACGTATATTTAAGGAACGTTCGAATATTATTTGTTTTTAAAGTTTTTGGATCGATTCAATGATTGTCGCTGAGAGGAGATTGCGTTTTGAATTTGAACTACGAAAATTAGCCTCCTGCATAAAATATTAATTTAAAAAGTATCTAAGAGGGTCTTACTTAAATTGTATTATTTATTTTAGAGTAAACAAATGCCTAAAATTACCTAATATAGAAAAATGTTATGAAAATTTTAACTAAGAATAAATTATGCAAAAAATATATAAATGAAGGACCGTAACCTCATTTGTAATTGAAGTGGTTTTTAATTAATTAATGTTAATGCGTACGACCCGGCGTAGGTTGTATGCATAGTTGCATACTTATGTAGATATATGCAAACGTGCCTAATTTTAGAATACAAAGATATCGAACCTTCTTGAAACTATGTCAAGAGGTCAAATAACTAAAGTTTGCTAAATATTAAAATATTGATGTTCCGTATTTTTATCTAAATTGCACCGTAGTTAAATTATAACTTTATCTAGAATTGCATTTAATATATAAATTGTTGTTCAGTATATCTGAAATATCCAAAGCATGATCAGGAAATCATTCGGTTAGAAATCAGTAAATAAAAATGTTCACCGAATTTTAAGGAATCGTATTATTAACTCATACTTTATTGATTAATTCATTGTACAGCAACAGTACAATTGCTGGGTTTCTTTAATGCATCTGTAGTTAAATTGAAATTTCGAATAAATAAGTTTAATATATTAAAACCATAAACACAAGGTAAGTTAGTTGATGCATTTTACAGTTCTAGTCAGCCCCATAATACAATCACTAAAACATACTTAGATCAACACAATTCAGGTTTGATAAGCACTTGTAAGTCTACAACTTTACGCGTATATTCATTATTAATAGTATGCTAAAAGCTACAATTACGTGCTACGGCATTGTTCGTAGCGCCGGCTCGTAGCGCTACGATCCTTCCGTACAAAAGACTTCAACGACAAGGTGCGAAGACAACTTTCAGGATAATTTCCTACAATATAATCCTTTAAGCAATTAAAATTAATTTCTATATGGATGGGATAAATATGTTTTGTATCGTCAGCACATATAAAATCATCTCAATTATTGACTTAATAGAATGCATGCTCATGCAATGCACAAAAATAATAGAATGAAATAATTAAATGAATAAATACCAAAATAAACAAAATCAAAATTACCTCTTTATTATCATCATGTCCCCTCACTATCCAATTAAAAGTCCGACACAACACTTATACCATTAGGCACAAAGACTCACTAAGTCCAGTTTAAGTTATGGTCATAACTTCAAACTTTTTGGGGGTAGATATTTTTTACAGGAGGTAGTTTGGTACGCGTGCTGGCGATAGTGCGGCGAGATCGACACTGAAGTCGAGAGCCTCCGTCGCAGCGTCGAAGCCTGTCGAATGAAAGTCGCTGGCACTCGCGACTCCCAGAAGGACGACCGCAGACTAAGTTTACTGATACTAGAACTTTATGCTAAATATAGTGAGACTTCACGGTGAATCTGTTATAGTACTTGGTGGATTAGTTCTTACTTGGGTCTGATTTGAGGCCTATTTGGGTTATTGTGCCAATTTATTTTGCAACTGAAGCCAGAGGTTGGCAAGCTCGTCTACCTCATGATTTAGACAAAATAAATGGTGCAGGACCCTTTCACTGTAAGTATTCATCTCCTTTCAACTGAGAAAGGAGATGAATAATAATAATAATTATTATTATATATACTTATCTGACGAAGAATCATAATTTTTATTATTATGTTATTACGTCTAGTTAGTATCATGTTGTATGATGTTTCTACACTGACAGCCGTTAATCTATCTCCTTTCGTTCAGTCCATCCAAAGTCTGTAAGAGATTTCCCTGTGCGTTAAGACCGCCTATTCAGGCCTATTGTATACTTGGTTCTATAAATATTTGTCCAGTGCTCATCATGATAAGAGTAAAGGACATTGTTCAGTGCTCATACATCGTTCGCCTAAGAACCAACAGAGACGTGAATTTACTATCTGTGTTTTAAATAATGCATATGTTCGACTGAAACTAAATTAAAATCACGGACACTTTTCAGAATTGTAAAATATCCAAAATGATTTCGGATTTTGAGGTTATAAAACATACCAAACAATAGAAACATACCAAATGGACTAAGATCCCAGAGCTGCCAGACTTTTTATCTCACCAAAAAATGGTGTAGGAGTAGTGTTACTATGTTCTTCTAACATACGAAAGCGTGGTAACTTAGGTCGACGGCCGATTCCCTGATATCAGGTGCAAAATACATTACATCAAAGTGTCAACTGTCATTTTCATCGACTGTCAGTGTCAATAGTGTTCGTGTCATACAGCGCTTTAATCGCTTTATTCTTTTTGTAGGTAACTAAAAATCTTACAGCGCTGAGACTGCTTTGTTTCATTTTAAAATAATGGCGCCGGGTTATAAAACCCAAGTGAGTTACTTTTTAAAATGTTTTCGTAATTAAAAAGTTTCCGTTCTATTCTAATCATCAAAATGTAATTTAAAAAAAAAAACTAGGAATAATGGTAAAGGTTTCGCATGTGTTGATTCATAGGCCACTTTTTACCATGTCCTTTGTAAATTGTGAGAAATATTTAATATTTGTCGGTTAAGCTAAATTCGTTTCGGTTTCAGTGCAATGTACGACAAGTAAATACAATTTTTTTAAACATTCTGCATTATGGTCATGACAAATACCGTTGTGTAAACTTATACTCATGCTTACTATAGTAGGTATGTTTGATATCAATTCACACTATTGTGAGAAACCGTGACTATTATTATACGTCAGTAAGTTCTCGCTTCGGTAATAAGTCGTTGCTCTTATGTCCGGTTTCTGAATCATTTGAAACGGATTGACATTGGAATTTTTAAATTTTACTATGTCGCGTTTCGAAGGGGTATCGTTTTGCCCAGTAACTAGGATTCTAGAGGTCAGATAGGTAGTCACTCCATGCGAAATATTGGTGTTCAGCTGCTTCTAGTCAGACTGGAAGCTAATCCGAACATATGTATTGGTTTAGTATAGCTAGCAACAATGAAAGAAGAAGGATCTGAGTATCAAAAACAAATGATAAAATATGCCATACTTCTGAAAGACTTCCTTACAGTCTAACACAGGGATGGCGAACTTTGGCACGCGGGCCGGTGGCATGCCGCATAATAATTCGGACACGCCAATGTTAGATTTGATAGATTTAAATTAGCATTCAGGTGAAAATAACAGAAAAAATCACACTAACTTTTCTGTATTTTGAACTACGATATTGATCAGTATGATATAGCAACTAGTTTGTTGTTTTTGTCTGCTTAATTACCGAGTCAAGATTATTTGGATACATTATTATTATTTTTTGTAGAAATGGCACAGTTACCAATATAGGTTTGCCATCCCTCGTTTGCATATAAGGAAATGTTATTAAAATTTAGTCAGGGGCAGTAGTTCGTAGAATATACGAGTAATTCTAGGTATATTCAGTTGTCCAGGTGATCGAAAGTATGCCATCCTATATAGTATATACCTCGTCGGATGCCACAAGTAATATTCAATCCAACACAGTCTATTTCAGAGTTAAAAATCGTAGAAATCTATTAAGATATATTTATCTGTGTTCTGTTCTCAGCTGAGCTCATCTTCGAGTTTGGAATGTGAGAATTAAGTTTAATGTGGAATTATGTAAATTCAGATAACTGCAGTAATCCACCCACGTATTTATTTAGAGTCAATTGAAAGTCCAGAGTTGGTCAATAAATTATTAAATGATTGCATTTTTTAGAGTTCTTAATTCTAAAATATTATATTATGTAATTTTTTTGACACACAAAATGCAACAGTGCATTTAGAAATAATTGTTTGAAGCCAAAATAACATTATTGATTATATTGTTTTTCAAAAACACAGGCCCGGTATCCGAATTGGGTATTTTCCTGAAAAAATTGAATTACCCCGTACAGACAGATTTCCACACAAGCGGACAAAACTCGCGTGACGACACATTTAGTACACTTTTACTAAAGCTTGACGTCAGTAGCCCCCACTCCTAAGCTGTGATGCGCTTTATCTTTAGGTATAAATTTTATAGATTAGAAAAGCAAAATATGTATCCAATATTTTTTGTAAATCAAACGAACGGACTAAATGGAATTATTATTTATCTATCTAAGAAAATACCCACCTTGATGTTACGAACTTGTGTCAAATCTTACTTAAATGACAAATCCACGATTTTTTTGTTGATAGTACTTGTCTATATTACGAGTACGTTTGTCTGGACGTGTGTGTACGTTTGTTTGTCGCATCACAGTCGCAATCTGACAAAAAGTATGAAAAATGAGGTTCATTCAAAATTAGTAGCAGAGTTGATTAAAAAATCGTAGAGTTGGGTTTCAAAGACCCAATTCTACGGGTTTTTAAGCAAACTTCGCATCCGAAACTCAGAAGCAATAAGTCAAAAACACTTCAATTTCCATACATTTTTGTCAAAATTTGAAAAATTGGCGTTCAGTGCAAAGTTTGACATGATTTCAGGCCCACGTACGGATTGACATTTTTGAAGACGGTTAACAACATCAAAATATTAATTCAGACATCGGGTTCTACAGTTTAACAAGTTAATTATTATGTAGTATATTTACTGGTATTAAGAGGGTGTGTCGGAGATGAGGCAACAAGTTCACGTGATCTAACGAAAGTGGTTATACATGAGAAAATACACGTACGTTCATACGTATATTATGTATGTTAATTGCCTTTGCCGGTAACATTGACTCATCAGTCATCAATCATGGTAATTCTAGCTATTCAGTTTTGCGAAATATTTTTTAGAATTAAAGTTTTACGCTCTTCACAAATTATGTTTTGTAAACTTATGAGCTCATTAAATATGACTAAATTAATATTATTTATGGTATCACATGACTATCTTATTGAATGATTTTATAGTATTCGAAAGCGAAATTATTGATTCCGAGATGAATCTCATCATCATTATGTTTGGTAAACAATGGGCGAAATTGTCTGTTTGTTTGTTGAAAACCAAATTTTGGGTTAAAAGAGATTGCCCATGAACAGTACTCTTGATAAATTACTTGTGTCTCAAAACCTTGAACGGCATGAAATATTTAAAATAAAAATATATTTTTAATAAGATTTTGATTGATATTTAAAATGGGATAGTTTTTTGAAAAATAATTAGTACTTTTATGTTTCCGACGTTATAGTACGCCATTTTTTACTACCGACTGTCAATACTAGGGATGTCCATTTTTTCTATTGCGGGTAATGTGCGTACCTACCTACATAAAATGATATCGATTTTGTATTGATTGTTCAATCTTTTATTGTAAAGTAATAACTGAGTTCTAAATCACAAGGGGTTGTTGGCATTATCAATATCAGTGGCTGTAAACGGTGACATCGGCGCTAAGTTGTGTTTGTGAAATACCACTGGCTGGTTTACGGAAATCGATCAAAAATCGATATTTCATCAGTATGGGTACAACCTTATTTGACGTTTATTGCGCGTCTGTCATATTTTTGCAATACAATACTGTTATTTCTGCTGGTTTTGGTACGTTGTGCTTCGAGTCGAGCCTTTTAGTTCCTCCGTTACTGCTGCCAACCCATTGAAAATAAACATATTTTTAACGTCACTGCACCGTGTGTATTGTTTATTACTAAAAGCCGGACTTTTTGAGTTGTTATCATGGCGAGTGCGACTGTAATGCAATGTCTTAACTGCTCTTTGAGATTAACGCCACTTAGGCGCAGACACATGTTGTCGGAAATTCCGAATAACATCATGGACATTTTACGAGTCTGGATCTCACCAACACCGGTAAAAATGCATATTATTGTATTTTTAACGTAGTAGGATTTTTTTAAGTTAGGAACTGCGCTTTATGTTTACGTACCATATAACAAATCTTAGAAGACACAAGTACAATCCATGTCTGTGTGTTAGTTTCTCACCTCAACGTTGGGTTACCGGATTGTAACATAACCTATATAGGTAGAAACCTTCTACTGATGTGTTGGTAATAACTAACTTATTTACTAGGATTGTTTTTTTGCAATCACTTAAGTGTATTTGAGGATATGAATGAATTGTGTGTAGTATCATTTAGATTGCAGTTGCACAGAATTTTAGTATTGGGAACTAATAATTATTTAGTAAGAGGAAGAATAAAATCGAGGCATGTGTCTAGTAGAACATATTATAGTTATATTTTAGTTAATAAAGATGAAAATGTAAGAGATACATTAGGCACTATAGTAGGATACTATTGTTCTTGCCTTGTGGGAAAAAGAACTGTAGGTTGCTGTGTGCATGTAATGTGCATAGTGTGGTATTTGAGCTGGGCACGTTATGACAATGTTAGTGTTCCAGCATTATTTTTGAATAACATATTTTTAGAAGATTAAATACAAGTTTAAGAAATAATCATTCTTATATTTGTTGTATTTGGTATTGTGTGTTTTACCTTCCCTCTCTACTTACAATGACCATTTCATGACACCTACCACATCTATGATTTGAGTAGGATCTAGACAATAACACTAAGCGATTGACTATTTTAGTAATGATTTCTTCCATGCTTTGCAATTTCATGAAACGCGGGCATGAGATTCAAAAATGCGCAAAATCTAAATCAGTAAGACTTGGTGAGGTAAAACGTTACAGATTTTACACAAATTATGCTTCAAAGATACCAAGCTCACCCGTAAACCCATTCAGACCCTTTTAAATAGCTTTTTTCAACTAATTTTTGGTCGAACATAACCTCAAAATAGTAATTTCATTTTCGTAAATAACTCAGAAATGCCATTGTAGTTTGTGTTAAATCTTTTGAGGTAGTATTTAGACATGCCATCAAGTATTTTAAAGATGATTTTATGAAGACACAACAATGTTGAATTGAGTACATTTGTCCATAGTGCCGTGGGCATTCTCCTTTGCCAGTGTACATTAGCTGTTCTAATGAAAAATGTATTTAAACTTTACATTAAGAACGTTTAAATAAACGCTGGATATACCCATCCGATTATGATAATTCGATTGTTTGGCATTTCGACAATCGCATTAAAACTCAATCGAATATTTGTCTAGAGCATTAGGATAGAGCACACGTAAGGTAGGCCACAGAAACAAAGCCGGGAGTTATCAATTCAATTCATTTATTTATACTTATTTAAAATTCGCACATGCCAACATAAAAAGTACCTACAAAAATAAAATTTTATCATTTAACAAGCAATTTTTATTTTAATGATGTATCATTAAAATAAAAATTCAAATCAGAATAAAACAATAAAAATCAGCTAGTTTGCCAACTTTAAGAACAGTATACGAAAAATAGTTTTTGTTTAAGAGATGGTCAATTTTTTACTTTTAATGAATTTGTTCAAGATGCACTAAGTTTCAAGTTTAGTTCATTGAGCAATTTGTTCGTAAGTGATGTTTATAAGTGAGCCTGCTTGTAAGTGGACGGTAAATAAATGTTTATGGAATTCAAGTAGTTTGTTATCATAGTTAACGTAGTATGTATGTCAAAGCGAGGTTGTTGATGTGTGGTTAGCCTTTGAAGCTTATGAGTTTTAACGTTTAAACTAGCTTAGCTAATCTTTATTGATGATCCAGCAGGTTCAATAAAGATAAACAAATATTACTAAATCATACTGTCCTATGTTACTGTGATATTAGACATGTTGAAGACTTGAAGTATAAATGTGTATATTTTATTTAAATGTTTGTTTACCAATCTCGTCTCAATGGCTAAAAAGGTTTAATAGACCGAAGTTATGAGTGTTCGAGTCGACGAAATGCTTTTAGAGAAAATGGGAACCTATTGTTTGGGTTCCATTTGTCCGTCTTGGCAGGGGCACTACCATGCCCCCAGATAAGAAATCCGAAATCGCCAACAAATCTAAAGCAGAGGTTCCCAAACTTATTTAGTATGCGCCGATGCGCGGTGCATAATAAATAAATTTGTAAACGTAATAAGTTTAAGTTTAAGCGGAAATGTTTGTCTTTTAGAAAGGGGGCTTTCTAAATGGCAAAAAATTTCCGCGTCCCCCTTGTCCAGATAATATATAAAATAAGATTTTAATTTACTTTCATAATATAAAGTCAAAAAAATCTTCAACCATCAAAGTTTTTTATTATTACACAACTGCGCTAGAAGGAGTGTTGTGTTTTTATTTTCGAGTGTCTGTTTTTATGTCTGTATATTTTTTGGCAGGCTCTGTAGCCTTAACTGCTTGATAGATTTTAGCTTGAGAGGTGTCGTTAGATGCGTCTTGATTGTGATAGTAATACTGGGTATAGTAAAACCTGCCTGCCATGTTACCAAATTTCTATTAAATACGCAAGGCGCAAACACGGTTAATGTGTAAATGAGGTCCTTAGCCATACTAGTGGACCACGCCCCCTGTGGGGGTTTGAAAGCAATGATCTTAGGCGTAATTAATATGTAATTCTCGAGGTTTCTGAATATGATAAGAGGTCTTTGCCCAGCTGTGGGACAGCATTAGACCGGTGTTATTATAGCCTGGGAAACTGCTGTAACTTATAATTACACGTAGCCATGTACTGTGAATACTTTCTCGTATTAAAATGAATTAAAACAGTAGGTCAGGTTAACATCTGATGAAGAAGATTACCAATACGACTATTTTATTTGAAGCTTACAAAACTACCCAGATATGATGGTTCTCAGGAAATTGCGATGCCATTATTTATATCAAATGTTGGAAATCGTGACTATTACCTATCTATCTTATATATAAAAAAAAATGAATCCCTATTTCTCTTGGCGTGAACGGCTGGACCGACTTTGCTAATTCATTTTTGTTGTGTTTGTTAATGTCACGAGATGGTTCTTATGCAAAACAAAGTTACAGTTGACGGGAGCGGAGCCGCGGGGGACAGCTAGTTATTTATATAAGAGCTTTACCAGCTGAAATTGACAAATTGATTTCCTTTTGTATTCATAATTAAACCTGAATTTACCTTCAAAAAATGCATTTATGGATGGTGGGTCAGTGTCCGAAAGACTTTGACCAATTTAAAATTTATGGTCGTGTTCTATGTTCGGCTGTCTGCATCTAACATTTTAGAAAATTAACAAAGCTTATTTCGAAATAAAATGCATTGGTATAGATCAATTATCAGTATAAAACTAAATTAACAAATAACGTTACACCTACTAGAACGAACATATTTCACGTCTCACACACCTACGGTCTATATTTTGAAACCACAGCGCTATTGCGGTTATCTTAACGAGTATCTGCCTACCCAGAAGGGATTTATGGTCGTGATTGTACACACTTTAGCTGGTAACACATGGTAGGTAGTTTAAAAAAATAAAACAAAATCAGCAAGGTGTTATCATCACGTAATTGCCGATGAAGAAGTTTCTGAGCAGAACACACTGTTGAACGAGTTTTCGTGAGGGTCAATTCTACAATTTTTAAACCAAAACACCTCTGTTCTCCATATTTCTGGTACATTGTGTCTGCTATGTAAATGCGAATGTTGCTTAAAATGGGAAAAATCTTCTGGACAAAGTTATTCTAAGGGCGAAAGTGATTATTGAAGTGGGGAATCCATACATGGCTTTTTTAATCGCTATCGCTTATAGAAAGCTGCAGTTAGTATTTTGTATCTGTGTAAATGTTAGGGGTTAAAGTATAAAATTGCCGATTTGTTGAAAAATTTAAATTGTTTTTTTTTTTATTTATCATATTTATTTAGTCGAAATAAGTAGATACCATTATTATCTATACATTGCTGCCATCTTATAGGAATGTATGCCTTTGCGATAGATGGAACTCTGGTGATCTAGATTCGAGAAACTGTGTGAAAGTATTTAGGTAGTACTGCCCCCTGAGAATAAAACTTTTTATCACGTAGAAAATTGTCCAAATCACGAAAAAAATGGTAGTCCGTTGGAGCACCCTTTTTATTTTATTGATTTGATGCAAGTGAGTCAATATTTTTGGTAAGGTACCTAATGTTAAAACATGCTGCTTATTCCTGGGTTGTTTGGCTCGGATCGGCTTCCACCATTTCTTTCAATTCATTGTTATTCACCGGTCTTCCACGTGGTTCGTTCTTCAAATCAAAGTTTCCATCACGAAAGCGTTTAAACCAAAATCACGTGCATTAGCAGTCCCCTTTCCAAACGCAACATTGATATTGCGAGTTGTTCCTGCCGTGTTAGTTCCGCGTCGGAACTCGTATTAAAAAATCACTCGATTTTTCGAAGTATCGATCTTTCTTGTCTAAGCTGAATAAAAAGAACAACTGAAAGTCGATAATCGAATGTTGGACATTTTTTAAAAGACGAACTTCATACTCGTAGGAACCATATGAAAAAAGTTTCACTCTAAAATCTCAACCCATGAAGGTTCTATGTCAATTCGAAGTACCTATTACAATAAAACGGTAATTTCATACTTTAACCCCTATTATATGTGTTGATCCGTAGCCCTACCTACTCTGTGAAAAATGGTCGTTGCGCCGATGCTGCACTGTCAGATCGCGCCTATTTGTGTAAGCAACAGATCGAATCAAAGCGTTTAATTTAACTGTATTTTTGAACGATCAAGAACTTGTTTCGATAGATAGTTAAAAGTACTAGTAGGATGCGTATAATTATTTCGAACATAATTTAAAAAAAAATGCTTTTAATTCAAGTTTTAGATTTTTTGTTGATTGAATTCTTGCATCAATCAGTGTGAACAAAAAAGAGTATTAACTATGCAAAGGAGTATTAAGAGACAACATTAAATCAATTCAACCAACATTAAGATACTTTAGCAAAATGTAGATTTATTGAAAAATCGTGACTTCGAAACAACCCCACTGAATCACGAGCAGAACTATGACTTGTGTAATTAACTGAAATATTCGTCGTGTATTCCACTTTATTTTATTACAAAAATCCGATGATTGCCATAAAGTACCGGATCGATTTCCAAACATTTGATTACCAGCACTATAAACTTAGTAATCAAATCGATATCCTATTTGAATTAATTTCATGCCATATTATGGGTTCTGAAATGAAATTTGACGTCTGTGGGGCACGTAGCCTCAAAGTATGGGTGAATGAACACAGTTTCACAACACATCCATAATCTCGTTAACTGTATAACAATGAATCGATAGTTATGTGAGCGGATCGAATAATTTGTCTCTTACCATGGAATCGGTTACGCCACTGATGATCAGTGACTCGATTTGTTTATACAACGAGACTGGAGCATGCAACGCCCGAAGTTTTCGTAACCGCAGATGCAACTGTGTTAAAACAGTTTTTATTCAAGTCGAGTCCTTACAGTTGCGCCAAAATAATCGGTCTGCTGTTATTTGTGTCACTTGCGAAATGACTAACGTTCATCCGACGATCTGCCTTGTTGGGTTTGAA
Organism: Ceramica pisi; assembly: GCA_963859965.1. Classification (NCBI taxonomy): domain Eukaryota; kingdom Metazoa; phylum Arthropoda; class Insecta; order Lepidoptera; family Noctuidae; genus Ceramica; species Ceramica pisi. The sequence continues at coordinate 8,508,072 of OY982541.1, read as the reverse complement.
GAATCTTTATTCTCAAGATAATTAAAACTGCAGTTCGCTTACGTGATATTAATTGAACAGAAATACATCATCGTCCAATAATGAAGCATGCAAAACAGAAAATGTATGGAGGTATTTTTTATTGACTGAAATTAAAAGATTAGGGATTGGGTGTCTAAGGCCTTTTGGTAAAACTGGTCCTTCGATATCGATTACGATTATATTATTACGGGTACGACGTTTATCGATATCGAATACGACGTTTTCAGACGTTCTAGCTTTTAGGGATGACATCCGGGACCAAATGCATAAATTCCCGAGTTGTCTAGGTGTGTGATGATCGGATGTGGGTTACCATCCAATCAACCATACCTACACACGACAAATCCACCGAACGACTTCTAATTTAGATACCGTATGACAATAATTGTGTCAGAGAAAACTTTTTACAGAAAAATACAACCAACTTCCAAATAATAAAAAAAAAAATACTACAAAGTAAAAAATAACTTTAATTTCGGAAATCGGTGTTTTTGGTAGTTTTCTTATTTTGACACCGACTTCCGAAAGTAAAGTTATTTTTCATTTTGAGAACCTGCTCCTTTTTTGACGGTTAAAAAGAGCAATCTTATCAAGCAATCTGCCTAGCTAGCCTTATCCCAGTTATGTTGGAAACGGGATCTTTCCTTGAAGCCCGGATATTATTATGATAGGGAAAAGAGCTATTCTAATAACTAAAGGAGTTTATAAACAATGGAGTAGAAAGATCCACATTCTACCAAACACTCGATACCAAATATTGTGCATCAAAAGATTTCTCTGTTATGTATGCGAATTTGTGACTTTCACGAAATCACGTGCTTCGGCATACGCCCTCTCTATTTCTCAAATCACTAATACATATATAATGTAGTATGTAGAATATGTAGATACGTCGGCGGCCATATATGGACATTTAATATTATGTTACAATAAGCGTAGTATCGTATTGATGTTGGATGGTAGAAAGCGAAAATGTCCATCATCAAAATTCTCTTAAGGCTAGCGCATACATACCTAGTAGGGAGGCATTCTGAAGTTCCTCACTTCATGATGTCTCTGTTTCCCGTCACAGTTCCTTTATTAACCTTTCAAATCGTTTGAATCGTTGGCAGTATACAATACAACCACTATGCATGATAGCAATGGTTGCGGTCAGTTTAGAACACCTGTGTGACCTGTCTGTAGTGTGTACCTAGTATGTCTGCTGCGGTCCTTAACCTCAACTCGATCTTATTGTGGTGCACGCTGTCACTACCTCTGCCCCGTATGCGAAAGCGAAATTTGTTACTGTCATCATTTAAATGTTTCAACTGAAGAGCTAATATTGTTTGCTTTATTAGATTGGTATTATTTGTTTTTAGAATGCATTGGTAGTTGTATGTATAAAACCCTTTTCCCGATAATCTTTTACTGATGTTAACTAGGTACTTACTAAGGATTTAATAAAAAGAAGTGATTAAAAAGAAGAAAAGAGCATTATTTTCACGTTCTTCGAGATAAATAGTAATTGCTGTAATGGCAAAATACACGCAACTAGCGGCCGGCAACAGTTCTATGAAAATTCATATCTGTCGTGGTTTAGCAGCCAAATATATTACATAGTAAACTCATATCTGTCGTGTTATAAAAATGGAATGATCTTTTAATCCGAATAATGACAACCAAGGAGGTAACTTATAAAAGATTTTATTTAAATTTCGAACAAGCTTGCAACAGATGGGGTGTTAATTTGTTTTTTTTTAAGCGGGAATAATTATTTGTTCGTCATTGATTTTGAAAAGCAATTGTATTTTAATTTCCGCGCATTATTTGAGAAAAGTACTATACAAGCCGTGGTTATAAATAGGCATTGATGAACTTACGTATGTGTGCCTCGGCTTCACCTCAGCCCACATTTACACGTTCGTCCATCAATACTTCTTCTGCCGCCCGCTGCAGTAATGTACTATTTTTAACCTGTTAAATAGATATGAGTGGATAAAAGATAGTTTTTATTCGTTTTAAAGTTGTTGAACTAATTAATTTCTTAACTACATAATCGTTTGTTGATAGATTACCTTGATTTACCCAGATATCTATGAACACTGATAACTTTTGACTTATAATTTATTTTGATACATATTTACAATATTTACATGCATAATATTCCTTAATGCTTTTCACTTAATATTCTAATTGTAATGTTTTGAGGTTTATTCTATTACCCGTTGTAGACACGTTATCCTTAGCGCAGCGTGTCCTTACCATCTCCAGCGCAAGTCCCACTCGTAAAACTTGTCAATATTCTACTTCCGTAAATTATGAGGCAATTAAGCTAGAGCTAGAAAACCTCGATTTTGCGACAATTTATAAATTGGACGATCCTAACACAATGATGGATACTTTTATAACTTTGTTAACGTCGGTCATTGTTAATCACACCAAGTATGTCAAGATTCCAAGTAAAAAAAGGACCATCAAACCCTGGATAACCTCAGGCTTATTGAGGTGTATCCAAAATCGAGACAAAATGCATATACGATCAAGTAAAGAACCTGACAATCTAATTCTTAAAAAAACGTATACACGCTACCGCAATTTTTGCAATGACCTGCTTAGTAAACTAAAAATTGCCTATGAAAGGAATGAATTTGAGAAAACAAAAAATAACCCCAGAGCCCTTTGGAACACTATTAAAACTATTACAAATACAGCTAAAATAAAAACCAGTCCTGTTGAACTACTGAAAATATGTGACAATCCCAAAGAATCCATAAATGAAGTTGGTAAATTCTTCAGTAATGTAGGGAAAACCTTAGCGGATAAAATTCTATCACAGAGTCAGTGTCCCGTTGATATGAGCAGTCAGGATCTGAATATCGGTGATAACACCCCACTATCTCCCGCTAACTCCCTCGTGTTGCTAGATACAGACGAATCTGAGGTGGAGTCTCTTGTTTCGCAGCTACGTAATGACTGTGCGCTGGGTTGGGATGGTATATCGCCTATAGTGCTAAAAATGAGCCGTCAGACACTAATAAAACCCTTGACGTACATCTTTTAGCTGTCTCCACGCGGGTGTTTTTCCGGACGCACTTAAAAAAGCAATTGTGCACCCAATCCACAAGGGTGGGAACAGAGGCTGTGTCAACAACTATCGACCCATTTCGGTTTTGACTGCTCTTTCCAAGGTTTTGGAAAGGATTCTTGGTAACCGACTTAAGAAATTCTTGGAAAGATACAAGATTATAGCAGATAATCAGTATGGTTTCCGTTCCGGTGTCTCGACTGAAGATGCAGTACTTGATTTGACGCAGTTGGTTGCTGGGAATCTCGACAAAAAAGCCAAATGTCTAGGAATATTCCTAGATCTCTCGAAAGCATTCGACACAGTTTCTGTTCCCATACTTATTGCCAAATTGGAGCGACTCGGTGTTAGAGGTATATCATTGCAAATATTCAAAGATTATCTGAACAACCGTACTCAAAGAACCAAAATTGAAAATCACTTCAGTGATGATGAAACCTTATCATACGGAGTGCCCCAAGGTAGCATCTTAGGTCCTATTTTATTTCAAATATATATAAATGACTTATGCAGAATGTCTCTCCCCAATTCGACGATCTTTGTATATGCCGATGACACCGTGGTAATGGTTAACGGGTCAACATGGGATTGTGTTAAAAGTAACGCGGAATTTGCACTACGTGAAATAATAAACTGGCTCAACTTAAATCTGCTTACCCTCAACTGCAACAAGACCTCATATATTCCTTTCGCCATCCGTCAGAACACCTTACCAGACGACACCCTTTCGATAATAGCGCACACTTGCTTAAAACAGTCATCTTCATGCCAATGTCCAACACTCACGCGTACCGATCACGTCAAATACCTGGGTGTTCAAATTGATGCCGGATTACGCTGGAATCAACACATTGATGTCTTAACCTCGAGAACGCTGAGACTAATACATATCTTTAAGTCACTTAGAGCTTCCGCAAATCCTGATACTCTAAAAATGGTGTTCTATGCTCTGTGTCAGTCAGTTCTTGGGTATTGTATTAGTGTATGGGGGGGTGCGGCTAAAACTACTTTTCTTAGAGTGGAGAGAGCTCAGAGAGCAATACTGAAAGTGATGCTACGGAAACCTTATCGTTATCCAACAACTCAACTCTACTCAGATTGTAAGGTACTAACAGTTCGACAGCTCTTCGTGTTGAAATCCATTCTCAGAAGACACTCCAGTGTCCCACCGTCTAATCCCACCAAACGAACCAACATTCCCCCAGGTACACGACACAAAACTGCTTTTGCCAAATACCAGTACTTCACTTTAAGTTCTCTGATATACAAAAAAATACATAAAGAATTAAATATAATGGATTGCAATAAGTTTGAATTGAAAGCTAAGCTGATGGAATGGTTACTTCAACAGGACTATACAAAAACTGAATCTCTGCTAAAATGCATTGCCTAGTATTGCCTTACATTTGCTTTTACTGACTCACATATTACACCTCACACTCACTACTCCCATACAAAAACTCACCACACATGCATACATCATAAATCATACTCACACACATTCACCCATTCACATTTATAAGTATCAAAATGAATTTTTTTACTATTTTTCCTTTCTTTTTCCTTAAATATAATATGTTTATGTTTAAAAGTAAATTCATTGTTAATTTGTTAACACGTACTATAAGTTGCCACAGTCCGCAGTTGTATAATCCCTATTTTTAAGTAACCTCACAGCTGAACACTGTCTCTTAAGATACAGGTTATCCTAGTTTGAGAGGCAGGGCTCACAATATCTGTATACAGACTGCTGCAGCGTTAGATAGCGTCTTGGTACACAGTGTATAATAATAATGTAATAATCATCTAATGTATGTTTTCTTGTGACAATAAAACTATTTTATTATTTTATTATTAATGAATAATCTTTAAGTTCATAAGACGGCGCTTATTGACCTTTTCAATTTGTTCTTGCAGACGACTGGCTGTCATTATTTGCACTCGCTTAGTCTATGACGCATTAGAATAAAATATTCACTTACATGCATGTCTTACATATGTCTATATTGTCCATCTTTTAAATTCGACCATTTTCTGCTAACAGCTCCACCCGCGTGATAATTTAAAATTATCCCTTGGGAAACTACTCCCGGGATGAAAAGTAGGTACTATCTCTGTGCCAAATTTTATCCAGATCCATTCGGCTGTTCTGGCGTGATTGAGTAACAAACATCCATCCAAACTTTCGCATTTATATCTATACAATATTACTAGCTGTTCTGACAAACGATGTTCTGCCAAAAAAAAAATAGCCTGCGACCTATTCTCAGACCTACCAAATATATACAAAAAATAAAGCATAAAATCGATGGAGCCGTTTCGCAAGAGTTCGATAAAAACCACCGTGACACTAACTAACAATATAAAAAAAAATCTTGTTAAATTATGACGCCATACAGGTTACGACTTTAATTTTATTGCTTTTGTGTCCGACTTATTCTAATTTTCATGAATTTGTAATGTAAACTTAATGTTACATCAAGTGATGTGATCACCAGATGCGCCCGCGCAAGGCGAACGTATGAACAAGGAGCCACAGGTCATCGAGACGTTTCGGCGGCCACTGCTAGAAACAATCATAACCAAAACTCTCCATACCAACCGAGCATGTCAGTGAATGCCCTCCTTTTACTCATAGAAATTGACGAGCCATGATAATTTTAAGTAAATAGCTAATATGGCTATGGTAGCCGAAACTGCGTGCGAACATGAATATTATTAGCAATGACATCTACTTTTTTGGTGTACAATAAAATACTATCGACTCAACGCTTCTCTATTCTACTATGCGGGCGGGTTGCGGCGGAGCGTTTTCGTAGTCCGCGTATGAAGCATTAAAATATTAGCAACCATTTATTTATTTATTACATCATCAAACATTTACTACATCCGCTCTTCGCGCTGTTGTAACTCACACAAAAAGCTCCTATTCTTCTAAATCAATTGTTACCATTGTTATAAGTTCACACTTTCTTCTTCGGCAGTTTAGGAAATAATAATTTTATCTTCGAAACGAAACATTGTTTCAAAAACTATTGTTACGCAAAATTGTTTTTCAGAACATCACTAATTGGGCTCGACCGGATCATCAAAATATTGCTAAACAGATTAACTAATTGGAATCTGTAAAGCAAATTACGTTGCAATTCCTTTAAAGAATATGTAAATGGAATATTGCAAGTTTAAACTTAATATGCCGTCTGATTTCTTGTAAATAAATGCATGAATACGTATCCAAGCATAGTTTTCACACAAAACGTATTTGTTGGTAACTAACACACAACTAGTCTTGCGAAACCGAAATATTTCAAATACTAGAAGAACAATGCCCCATAAAGTCGATACTCAATCAAACATTTTGGCAGAACCACATTATGCAGATATACCAAAGATCGTTCTAGCATATTCAAAGCACTAATAAATTCGAAGGATCAAGTAATGGACAACATTACATTTAGCCATAATGTGACCTGTAGTTCTTGAAGGGTCAGGCAGAGCATAGGTGTATCTATAGTAAACCCACATTTAGCTAAATTTATATTATTATGCGAGTATATACAAAGATAACTTCTTTTTCTCCTATCCAAAAATCCCGCTTGCTGGGCTACTGCTACTAAGAAACGACAAGTATGTATGTATGTGCAAAAATAAATCACGACTTTTGTTCGTTCGTATATATTTCAGATGAAGAATCCGATAATTCGTTGCATTCATCGGGAATCGAATTTAATAGTGCTAGTTAATGAGACGCACAGGACTGGTCGTTGTGGCGACGCTTGGGGGTGGCCTTTGTCCCACATTGGACGTCTTTCGGCTGATATGATGATGATGAGGCTAACGAGGCAGTTTATAATTCAGCCATGTACCTACATATGTTTACTTATGCATATTGCCAGCCAGATAAAATCAGCTACAATTCTACAATTCAAACAATGTAGTACGAGTATAATTACAGCTCACATTCGACATGCCCAACATCACCGTGCTGGCGTGTTCATTGTGCATATGTTACGAGAATTGTCTCTCATTATTAGCCTTCGTAGATCTAGGACAATTATAACCTTTGTTGAGATACTTGGAAATTAATTAAGTACATATAATGCTGTACCGGATTAAACCTTCTTTCAATCACAAATCTTTTTGGAGACTAGTCGTTGCATGAGAGATAATTACACCTCGGTCGTCGATAAAATCGAACTCACTAGCCAAGACACTACATTCAACAGTCAGGCTTGCGATATTGTGACTACTCCTGAGCCTTTCAATAATGAAACGCAATCTTCGTAAGAAAAATCCTAGTTATGAGCCGCTTGTGTAGGTACAGGAGAACAAGTTAAGGAAAATGGAAGATGAAGAACGTTCAATCATACAGGCTTTAATGTCTCTCTCCAATAGGTACTAATGACTTCCCAGCTTCGAATTGGATAGATTTTTTTTGCCCAGAACTAAAGAAGACGGATACAATGGCGAACACGAAGGAGCTCGAAGTACCTCGCCTCGAATTTGCTAGGTCTCTTGTACTACATTCCGCTTCTCTATTTTTTATAGCTTCATGTTTTAATGAAAGCAATATCTTTGCAGTTGATAAATAATATCAACTACAAGTAAGTTAAAATAAATAATACACAACCACATTATAAGCATAGCTAATGACTGGTTCTATGTTACGCAGCCTAGAAGGGGACGTCTCTTCAGCCTGTGCGAAATAGCGAGCGATTGTACAACTGTAACATAACAATAAGAATAATTAGATGAGTGGGTGATTAAATGTCATGTGACTTGAAAAAATTGGAGGTGTTCAACCTGGTCTAATTTTAAGGAAGAGCCTTATGTAACGGTAGAACAATACTGGACGAGCGAACCCGAAAGCTCTGGCTTAGGTGTGGCTTATTGCGTAAGAGAGGCAACTAGCAAATATTTTTTTGCTAAAAATCATCAGTTCTTAGTAAAAAGAACTATGCAAATGAGTCATGATTAAAATTAATATTTATGTTTTTCTTATTAAGTATTGATTTACGAATGGAATTATAGAAAGAGGAAGAAGGCTTAGAGGTAGTGTACATTTTTTAATGTTATTTATTTTCATCCTTTTTGTGTTTTACGTGATGTTTGCATAAGTAAGACGTTTTCCTTTTTAATGTTCTAGCAGCTAATTAAAACTTTATTTGCATGAATCTGCTTGTAAATTAAATAGTAATTAATTGGTGTATATTATAAATATTTTACAGTCAGTTCTAATAATATGAGTCATTGCGTCAAACGCTTGTCGAAGACATAGATTAAGACATAAATTAAAGCATTTGTAACATCTATACTAATACTATTATACTAATAATCTATATCTATCTTCTATACTTATAATAAATCTGTAGAGAGGTCAATTCTGTACATGAAATATATTTCCAAAATAACTATCAGGGGGTGATTAGGGATCGATACTGATGCCAAAAATGCAATCAGTACCATTTTTGTCTGTCTGTCTGTCGGTCTGTCTGTCTGTCTGTCTGTCTGTCTGTATAACCGTTATAGAAACAAAAACTACTCGACGGATTTTAATGAAACTTGGTACAATTATTATTCATACTCCTGAGCAGGTTATAGTATACTTTTCATCACGCTACAATCAATAGAAAAAATGAAAAAAAAAATGAAAATGTGAAAGTTTGGTTGTTTGTTACTCAATCACGCCAGAGCGGCTAAACGGATCTTAATGAAATTTAGAACAAAGATAGATTATAGTCTGGAATAGCACATAAGCTACTTTGAATCCCGGGAACATGTTCCCTAGGGATCACGCGGGCGAAGCCGCTGGCAGAAGCTAGTACTTATAATAAATCTGTAGAGAGGTCAATTCTGTACATGAAATATATTTCCAAAATAACTATCAGGGGGTGATTAGGGATCGATACTGATGCCAAAAATGCAATCAGTAAATTTTTTGTCTGTCTGTCTGTCTGTCTGTCTGTATAACCGTTATAGAAACAAAAACTACTCGACGGATTTTAACGAAACTTGGTACAATTATTTTTCATACTCCTGAGCAGGTTATAGTATACTTTTCATCACGCTACAATCAATAGGAGCAGAGCAGTGAAGGGAAATGTTGGGAAAACGGGAGAAGTTACTCCATTTTTTAAGCTTCTGTCGCGTGTGCAACCTTAATGGTTAAAGCTACACAGAAATCATGTATGACGGAAATGTTCTCCTTAAAATTATGTAAAAAATATCCCACGACAGCATATGTCTATCTTTTATGATTGACGCACAATAACACGTGTAACTCCCGATAGCTTAGCAGTTCGAAGCTTTCTGATTATATTTGTCTACTCTTACGTTTATAACACTCTCAGTCATCCCTAAATAAAAAAGTTAACATTGTTAACTATTCCATAAAAAATAATCATAGAAATTGGTATAGAAACACCAAAGTTATACATGAAATACGCTAATAATAAGCCATCGCGCGTGAATACTGAATCATGCTTTATGGATTATTTTTGTCTAAGGTCGCGAACGCACAGGCAGGCAGCTTGCTTGGCGCCTAGAGGCTAGCGAGTCACCTAGCGAGTAGCTTCGTAAAACGAACATTCTCGAACGTTCGCGACCGCCCTAGCAGCTAGGCGCCAAGCGCGCAGTGCGGCCGGTCGCGAACGTTCGAGAATCGGTCGCGCCTGTGGTCGCCGCGCTCGACGCGTCTCGCGGCCGAAGGTATAAAAAGGCGGGGCGTCCGAGCGCGAGCTTCAAAGCCTGGCTGGAGGCTTTATTACTAAGTATATTAAAGCCTTCACAGGCAAGTCGGGTTAAGCAGAAGCCAATCTTCTCAGGTTGACCTGCGAGAGGCCAAAAGCGCGAGCTTCATACAATTTTTGCCAGTTGATGCGAATTGACGTTCAGAGCGTTCGACCTTATTGACAGACAATACATAATTTAGTCTTTGATAATTTATTTTAAGATTCCTTTTGTTATTATTTTATAAAATAGGTATAAGTTATTTTGGTAGTGTTTAATTAAATATTCGTTCAAACTACAAATTATTAATAGTTTACATTTTATTTCTTTTTAGGTGAAGTACGCATAGATTTTTAGATACCGATAGCTTTATAAGTTTTGGCTAATTTACGTTCACTTTTTTATAGGTATTAGTTTTATTTTCATTTGGTTTATAAAATTCTTCCGTTACTGAGTGAATGACTGACAGATAACGCAACAACACAACCAAGACTACTGACTGGTCGTATGAAGCTGCACGTAGGGTCCTTGGGGAGTTTAGGGGAGCTCTAAGAGAGGATTTCCCGAAATTCCTACGGGAACGGGAGAAAACGGGATATGCGCGTACGAAGTCGCGGGCAATAGCTAGTACAATAATAATCTATACTAATATTATAAAGAGGTAACATTTGTTTGTAAGTTTGTATGTAGGGGGTAATCTCAGGAACTACTGGTCCGATTTGAAAAAATCTTTCAGTATTAGATAGCCCATGTATCGAGGAAGGATATAGGATACATATCATCACGCTAAGACTAAAAGGAGCCGAGCATTAATGGAAAATGCTAGTTTATAAATAAAATTAGTGCTTACTAAGCATCTCTACAAAAAGAAATGTGTATACTATATTTTGAAAAACGTTATAATATTATGATCTCCTATTCTTTAATACAGTGTAGCTTTTTTTTTTTTTGACGTACAAAATTGTTATTATTTTTATATTTACACAACTAATGCCGACACGGTTGGCGCAGTGGTTGAGCGATTGACTGCTGCGCAGCATGTCGCGGGTTCGATTCCCGCACGGAACAAATATTTGTACAACCTACATGTATTTGTTCTGAGTCTGGGTGTTTTTCTATCTATAATATGTATGTATTTACAAAAAAAAAAATGTATATAAGTAGTTTATCAGCCATATCGTTACCATAACACAGGCATTAGGTTGCTTAGCTTGGGACTATATGGCGTTGTGTGAAATGTCCAAGTATATATTATATATATTACAATGCCCGATTTCTAAGGTTTTCATCGGTTGTTTATATCCCCGTTAACGCTATTTGTCATAACGCCATTGATTAACGGACAGAAAAACGACAGATTAAGTTATCAGAAACCAGGCATCAGTCTGCATTTTATCACCTAGACAATTATTTACTTGTCTCATAGTGGTGGCACCGTGGTGGCACCTAACAGCTGTCATCTTATATATTTTGCTTTCATACATATTACGTGTATAGAAACCAGTTTCAATTTCACTACTCTTCAGTTGCGAAATGATGCAACGAATCATTGTTTCATCAGGAGCATGTGATTGGTACATGCTTTAATTTCAATTATTAGATCTTATCGGTATCGATATAAAGTAGCCTGTCGATCAAACATCTATATAATCCAGTTCTAGACTTCAACTTATTGTTATTGAATCACCAAGTTATTTGCACGTTGGTGTATCAGTAAAACGTATGAAACAGCTGCAGGAGAATTTCTTTTTGCTTAGCAATAGGTATCTTTTTTTAAGTCTTACTGACTAAAACTCATGCATGTTCCTCTTAAGGCCTTTCACATTCTAGGGCCGCGGCGTGTCTTTCGAACAGATTCCGCAACCCTGGCTGCTTAGCATCTGGGATTGGACTGTAATGAAAAACATCCACTTCTGGGAACAACAAAAAAAAACTCGTGATATCGTTTCAAAGAGCTGCATCTTCTTTGTGACATAATACTGAAATTCTTTACCATATCATTAAGTTCTGTAGCCTGCGAAGAATCTCCTCACCTTAGGCAATAAAAGGCGTGTCAGTTTTCAAATGATTACAAACTCGATAACAGCGCACCTCTACGATGTGAAGAGCACTCCGAGCAAAAGGAGCGAGTGCCCATTCACAAAGGAAAGGCCTTGTCGTAACGATGCGCATGCGTCTGCAGAGCATCATGTGACTCCAGCGGATAGGTTCTACGTCATGATGTTGCTCACATGACATACAGCTCATCTATTCTGTCAATATCTCACCATGTAAACTTAGGTGGAGTGAGCATGAAGTGAAACTTCATTCCATCTTGTTTGTATGCATTGACGGCTCCATTCATGTTGACTTCAGTAGGTGAACTAAATATTAAATGAGCAGCCGGTCGATTCTGTAAACATGTCGAAGTGAGAGCTTGGGTGATGTGATGACGACGTGAACTGTCATTTTATCTTGATTACTTGGATTGACTCACTTTGTGATCACTTTACCCAAGCCTTCACTTCGACATGTTTACCTGCATTGCGATTCTGTAAATATGTCGAAGTGAACACTTAGGCGAAGTGAACGGCAAGTGAGCTGTCAAACCATATAAATAAACAAGATGGAATGACAGGTCACTTGTCTTTCTCTCCACCTAAGTCATCACGGTGAGATGTCAACAGAATCGACCGGCAGAATTGCACTGCTGTCAATGCATTATTTACACGGCGAAAGATTGACAAAATCTCACTGCAGGCGTATCTTACAGTTCTGTCATAAATGAACTTAGTCCACTAGCATAAACAAATTCTTATGTTTCCCTTGTCACAAAGTATCGTAAGGTAACATAGTTTCCGAGCTAGACAGTATACGAACACTCATAACTTATATTACAAAATATAACTCCGAAAAAACGTTGCCCTGAAGAAAATGCTTGATGCTAGTAACGCCTGTATATCATGCGAGCAACAATTTGAGAACGTCAGTTATTCACACAATCATGAACATTATTGTTTTATTACTGTTTTAAACATTATAACCGTCTCTTTCACATAATGATTCATGAAACTGGGACTCATTTTGAAAAGTTTTGCAGAACAATTGCAAATTTTTTATTTCATTACCCGTCGGTATTTTCCAAGTTACTGGCTACCCTTACTAATATTATAAATGCGAAAGGGAGTTTGTTTTCATGTCACCTCTTCTAATCTTATAAACGGCGGAACGGGAATGGATGAAGTAGGTAATATGGGCATACGGGTAGACCATGTCCTGGAAAATAACATAGGATACTTTACATCGCGCGATATGATCCCTTGGGATAGTTTTATACTTATACGTGGGAAAAGCCGCGGGCGAAAGCTATATTTGCATAAATGGAAAAATTAAGCTCGAATTACCATCAACAACTGAAAACGAAGTACCTACATCCTAATCATTAGTTGACAAAGACGTTACAAATTGCTGCACAACAGTCCCTAAATCTTACACACCAACAAAAAGCTTCGTTGCGTAAAACAGAAGTCAACGCATAGCAATTTGACAAACAATGGAACAGTCATCATCATTCATCAATCACTTCATTCATGAGCTGTTTGGAAGTTAAGGTTCACGCTTTAAAGCTGTAACAATAAATCAATATTTATATTTACATTTGTAACGTAAATGTGAATTGTTAGTACTTTATCGACCTTCCAGGTTTAATATGCAACTAGTGTAGTGATCTATCAGTTTTATTGTTTTGTCATAAGCTTAGTAGACTGTGATAAACGCAGGACTAAAAGCAAAACCAATACCGATTTTGCATTGATTGACGTAACGTTCTCTGACAGTTGGACAATTCCACATCTACGCTTCGTCGTAACTCATTTGATAAATTCGTCAACAGTGACAGATAAGACTGCTGCCATTGAAGCTGTCATGTATTACAAGCTGAGACACTGCTAATAACCTTGACAACTGAGAACAAACATGAGGACAATAGCATTGTAACAAAGATGTGTTCTAAATGTAGTTATTGATGTGATGTCTTCACCAGGGTTGCGTGCCATTGTTTTTCAATATAGTGCGTTATTATTACGAAATGTTTGATTTGCTATCGATATATCGTGGTATAATAAAGCGTTTGCAATAAAATGTTGATGATAGCCGCTCCCGGTCACGACTGTTTATCGACCGCAGCGTGTAATGTGAGGCTCGAGGTGTTCGTCCGCCCCCCACATCCATGTACTACAAGTCTACAACCTTCATTGAAAGCTCGCATGTGTAATTCAAATAGCTCACACACGACTCAAATCGGCAATGTAGTTCGAGGTCGATCTCTTATTAGAGTGTTGAATTGATCTGCGGTATGTGTCGCAATCCCGCCCCGGGACTGCCCGCGAGTCTCCCAGCTATCATTAATCAATCGTTTAATCAGACCGCTAATATCGATAGGTAATTAATAATTATAACCAACGTTGCATGGTGTCAATTCGGCGAAAGCTTTTAGCCTATTATCCCGACGGTTAGAAGTCGTCGATCTTCAGACTATTTAAATTTCTTAAGGACTTGTACGATCAGAAAAACTATGGTGCTGCAAGACCAAAGAAAAAAGAATAGATCAATATAATAACAAGCATCAGAGCTATTCTCATTCGGCAGTTTAAAGAATGAAGAAGAGAGTCCCGCTGGGGACACTCCTAGGTCCAAAATACTTTAAAAAAAAAAATACACAGTTGTGGTCCTATTTCTTTAGCTTTACCAATACAAGGAACATGCATACTAAGACACGTAAAAAAAAATAAAAAAAAAAATACAGCTATATATATATATATACTATACAGCTTACTTACCTTTCATTTTAAAACCCACACAGAATATCAATACATATGTAAGTTCTCTCCATTCAATCTGAACTTATGGTAATTATACAAGTAAATATACGTTTCTAACAGTCCACTGTCAATGAGGATGAGGGCTTCTTTTTATTTTTGGATGGAAAATCATAAACAGACTTCTCGAAGCGGGAGGGAGTGTCAATCCCCATGTTCCTTCAAAATGCCCTTTACGTTCCGGGCCGCGACAACTCTTTCGAACGATTCCGTTCCGGGTGAGGGCTAGATTCCATACTTTAATGCCGAAGTTTGACAGATTTTCAGGATAAATAAGAGGTTGCCCAGCTAGCAAAAAATTATCTTACAAATATCCCAAGACCATTTATTTTTCATCCTTATAACCCACTTATAGACTTATATAAGTGTGGATTTGGGCGCACTTTATAAGTATATTCACCCTGGCAATTGCCTTACAATGGTCTCGCTAAGTGTATTTTCTATCTTACAAAGCTCTTGCTGATACTTTTATAAAGACAAACAAATTTACAAGTGACTTACAATGGCATTTGCTAAGGGCAAATAACCTTTTAGTCCACTTACTAATGGTGTTCTAAGTGGAATATGGCTAGTAGTTCTCTTTCTGATCTTCTAGTAAGAGTGTAATCACATACTGCCGTGAAGTTGCAAGGAGTAGTGAAACTTTTGAAAAATAATAATGATTAAGGCATCAAAAAGATAAGTTAAGTAAATTATATATTTAACTTTCCTACAAAACGCTTAGTGTATATTTTCCAATTTCTTCCTCTATATTTGTCGATTTTAAGGTTGCGAAGTAGTATTTCTCGATTATTTTGAAATTTGAATAATATTTTTTTACGGGCCCTTTCAAATCCTATCTTATATAGTATAACTAATTTTAATTATTTGTAAAATAATATAAAAATGGTAGCCATTATTATGACCACAATTTACAAGTGCTTTATCAGAACAATATAAGTCCATTACTCTTGTGTATGGTTTATATCTCACTCGTAAAGTCACACTAAAAAGACGTTACCCATACCTACACCTAATCGGCCATACTGTTCATAATTTTAGAGTTCCTTAATAAGTAAAAGCAAGGTATTAATTAATATATATCCACAACGTTAGTTATATTATTCACATTGTATGTATATGTTTTAGGACAAATATACATATAGTATAGTTGCAATTATATTACTAAGTAAAAAAAAAAGATCCGAATGCTTACTAATGAAAATTGGCCATGGAAGATAACGCACTTTGTATTGTGTGAAAAATGTATCGCCTGTGGATATCCTGTTTCAAAGTTCCGGCCACAACATTTTACATTGGCCCAAAATGATATACTTACTTTATTGTAAGTATTTGAATTTCTTCTGGTGCGAAAGCTGCCATAAATTTGCAATTTACGACCATTACTCAAGTGATGAATGTGAAGTATGTCATTAAATAACCAATAAACTTCATAAATAAAAAAATTATATATAATAGCCAATTACAGCATACCTTCAATCTACATAATGAAAAATATTTGGTAGGTAGACTTTTTAATACTTAAGTACTCGTAGTTTTGGCATTGTTAATATGTTTTATTTATTTAAAGATCTATTAATTTAACGGTTTTGAAAAATTATCGACAACGTTTACAGAGCAAACAAATAAGGACATCCACTAAGAGAAATCGACATAAAGAAAAAAATGTGTCTGAAACCTCCAGCTCCAAGGAAAACTTAGTTCCTGAGAATCTAACACGTAGTGATGAGTCTGAAACAGATTTTTTGTTGTAAACAAAATACTTAAGGTGGAACCTCCACGGTAGCCCGCGAAATTAAAATTTTGTTGTGCTTTTTGCAATTTGCAAGTCAGTATTAGGTTCTATGTTGATTAAAGTATGATTCGCAGGCGTAAGAATTATGTATGAAGAATTATGTAGGGAGCAGTTGATTTTTTTTTTTTAATGAAGAAAATAAAAATAAATAATTTAAACATACGTGTATTGCATTTTTTTTTGTATTTTGGTTCACATTCCCAAAGTATGCAACATAGGTATAAAAATCAGTTCCGCGTTGTGCTCAATTTTAACTAATTTACATTTTATGTACGTTACTAGACACATAGTCAGACCCATAATATTTTTTAAAAATTTCAACAAATATCACCAACTTTTTTTCCGCAATTATATAATCTCAATTTCAAGTTATCATAATAGTCATCGTTATTTTGTACGGAACCATCAAAAATATTGTTCGACTCAGTTGCTCGAGGTGCTCGGAGGGACGCCGATTTTTGCATTAATTTCAAGTATTTTCTACGTATATTTCTTCGGTATGCTCCACTTCTATTAAACCGCTTCCATTTTTGTAAATCCATTGGTGATTTTATTACAATTTCAGTAAGCCACGTCGACAATGAAAATAAGTAACCCTTCACAGAAGATTTTTAAGACACTTGTAGGAGATTTAAAATGCTACTACTTTTTAATATGTCTTAGGTGACATAAATCACACTTTGAAATACAATTTTTACAGAAGTCTAATAAAAGACTTAGTATAGTCACTTCTAAGACTGAATATACTTACAAAATCCCTTTATGAGTATTATTTAGGAATCAAAGGCAACTTGTAAAAGGTGCTTATAATACTACTGCCCTTATTAATATTATATAAGGTTTTCTCATATACGTCTATAAGAATATGTTACAAGTATGAATGCTCTTAAAACTTAATTAGGCTTAATCAGAACACATATAAACCCCATATGAGACCATAGCTCTCACTAACTGTTGTTTATAAGGGTATCAGTGTTTCTGGCTTAATCAAAATACATATAAACCTTTTATGAAACCACAGCTCTTACAAGCTTTTGTTATATGTAAGGGCATTTTGCTAGTTGGGTGACTAATACTGTAGACTTAAAGATTTGAAAAAGTTACTTAAAGCTGCATGTGGGTAATGGCCACCTTAAAACGTCCTATTAGTTGATGCCGATGAACCCTTTAAGGGCTATTGATGCGACTTCTTTTATTTACTGAAGCGTTTAAACTATATTTGGTTTCTTGATTAATGAAGACATTATTACAATTTACATACTTGCTACAAGCTAGGTCCACGATGTTCGAAATTAACAAAAAGCGAGGTAATTGATACAAAATCGTGAGGTAAACACAAAAATTAAACGTATTTAGTATCCTATTAAGACATCCTGTCAATTGGCTGTCGTTAAAAAAATTGATTACATCTAAATCGTATGGGTGCGGCTTCAATTCGTAGCAAGCTGCTTGCGACCAAGTGTCGGTGACATTGGCCTTCTTCCAAACTATTTGAGCCAATTAGTGTCCACCTTTACTACCTATTACATTATAAATGTGTCGTTACATGGTTCATGTCAAACTTCACTAAATTTTATAGCCTATAAGGTGTCATAGGCAGTTAAAAATTCATATGACCTGAATATCTAGGTAGAAATAACACTAAATAAGGCTGTATGAATAGACTCAAGCGCACATTTTCTTGTTTATTACTTATTCAAGCTTGCTTGTTGCATAATACTTCGTAAGTGAATATAATTGAACTTAATACGTGAATATTCTTTTAATTGTGTGGATATTAATTTCATAATGAACTTATAAAATCCTTTTTCAGTGTCTGCAGTGTGAAAATGTACATTCATGTTGCGTAAGCGCATTAACTGCGATAACCTTAGTAAACTCTTTAATTAAATGGACCATTTTACTTTATACGTTTCTAGGATCCATTCATTATTAACGGGTTACAAAAACTTTGTGAACTTATTTCAATTCAATGTAGGTACATGAGGTCTGTTTTATATTGCTGCCATATACTTAGAATTCAATCGCTGCTGCTAGACTGACCTTCTGGCTTAGGTATACGATATTTGGAAATTAAAATTAACTTGTTGGTACAAATACTTGGGCCAAACAAGGAATTCTTACTAATTTATCTGTGTCATAAATATTTTTTTGTGTGGTAAAAATCTTAGCAAGGATATTAAACTGTCACAAACGTTCGCCGGACGAATGAGTTAATCAGATTTAGACGTTCCAAGTAGATGCTGGCAGATTGTTAATAGATATAATTTATCCTATGAAACCCATTATGGTTGCAGTAAGTGTGAATAAAACCAATTGCTGAATAATTGATGCTATCGACAATCTTCTAAGTGTAATCAATTAAAATATAATTAGTTATCGTCAAGTATAGAGCCAACGACAAATAAGTGCAGCAGAATGTGTTTTATGACAAACATGTGCCGACGAGTGGATAATTAGATCTCCTTACAAGCTAATCACGACTATGTTATCAAGCAGATTGTAAATGTTTATTACATAATCTACCTTTATGAAGGCAAATATGTATGTATAATTAATATACGAGTTATCTTCTAAGGCGGTGCGCTGACTGAGCCAAAATAGTCACACTTATTGTGGTCTTTTAAAATAAATGATGGTGCCCACTCTTAATATCAGCCAAAATAATGAAAAACACAGAAAAAAAACGGTTTTAACTTTGACACAACTCGACGTACACAACTAGTATTCTGGTATGTGTGGATTTCCTGCATGGTTATAGTTATCAGAAAACATCAACTCCGTGTTTTCTGTTACCCGGTCTATAACCAAGGCTATAAGTCAATAGGAGTGGGCCATTGTCAACCAAATCATTGCTCACTCAACAGATATTGTGGTCAAACTCGAACCTATCTTGTAACTTCTAACAACAAAAAACCTTTCGTCCAGAAAATGAACTCTGTTCCAGAGGGATAGAAAAATAACTGTCAATGCAGACGAATTCCGAGCGGGCGCTAGTCAATAATAAAAAAAAAATCACTATCTAATACCTGGCTTACAAAGCCAAGACACATTGTATAGTGATTGCATAACTCCGTCAATGCGATGCCTAATACGTGTAATTAAAGTTTATTTGTAAACCAATTAAGTTTGTCGCTATATGTGTCACCTTGTTTGATTGGTGGTGTCAAGTGCGAATATTATATCGGTAATAAATAATTATAACGTTTTTTGATTTGCATCGGTTAAGACCTCGTGTCAGGTTTCTATGTGCTAATGCTCTATGTCTTATAATATTAACAGATAATGAGATAACTATTTCTTATAATAACATCTATAAGCCGTTTGCGGTTGCATTATTAATTATTATCTTTAATTTTTTTTTATTATATTATAATACAGTTCTCAAAAACTTATTTCTATATAGTTTTTGGAAGGAAATTTTCAACGCGCACCCAATTAAAAGCAAGTCACTAAAATGTAAGAATAAAAAGCCTTCTATATGCTTTTGAAAATTTGTCACATTAATTTTGCGATTCGCCATTTCAGAAACCAGGCCATAGTCGAAAATGTATTCAACATAGTAATAATATTAATATTCATACATCCTCTTTAACTCAATAATTTAACTGCAACCGGATGAGCTGCACCCACGCTGTTAGATAACAACTAGCAGAATTAGGTAAATATTCAGTTTTACTATGCACAAGCTAAGTAAGTAGCTACAGGTTTCATACAGACAAATCTCTACATTATAAAAATACCGAAGTAAGCGGAAGGGTGCAAAGTCCCCGCAACCTCAAATGAAAAGGGAGGACCCTGCGACCAGAGAGGGTGTTGTCTGGTGGGTAACTGCCTACAATACAGATCTAGATACACTACATAGATCTAAAATAAAAATACAATAATAAACTACATAATAATCTACATAATAGTGAAAACCGTATCAAAATCGGTTGAGTGGCTTAACTGTTTTTTTTTTGTTGCTGAATTGTGCGCTTACCACACACCAACAGACAAAAAACAACATTATTTCATTAATAGTTTACCTCATACACTTAGTCGCTATAGAAAAGAGGTATTAAATTAACAACATGCGGTAAGACGATCTCTTTTTCCGGTTTATCTGATTTTATTGGATCATTTTCCGCAATCAGTTTGGGTAAGAGCATGTCTGAGTGGCGAAACGTGTAGTGAGCAAATACAGCTCGAGACAGATGATGGCCGTTATGCAAGATCATCGAAGAGCCACCGGCGCCCGCGTCGCTTCACTGCGGACCATGAAGACCAACGTCCATTGTCTGCTATCCCTTTTGTTTGAACCACTGATTCCACACAATATGTATGTTCTGAAAGTTTGAAGAGCAATGACAAATTATAGATTAATCTGTATGTATCTGAAAAAGTAGCCAGTAGTTTTCCAAATGCTTTTTGAGATGCTGTTGTAATTCAATGATGTTTTTCAATGTGTTCAAGATTTATCAAACGTGTTGTCAAAGTTAAATCACTACTAAGTACATGCCGGCAGAGGTAAATTAACTAATTTACTAAATAGGAAAGGGATATTATACTTCTTCTTTCCTTACAGTTATTGCAACCATTGATTAATCATTTAGTAATTTAGTGTCATGTTTGATAAAAAAAAAGTATCGAGCCAATCATTCTAAATCGCGTTTCTATCTTTACGATTTACTTGAGGATATGTTCAATTTTTATGTAATGATTTTTATTTATTAAAAAACTCATAATTAATTAGATTTTTAGACGTTCAAAAATCTTAAAAAGTACTGCAACCCCCCCTTAAGTACCACTTAACAATATAAATATCAATTCTCTAATCTTTATACGCCGCTCTGCCATTTTCTCGCAAAATTTTGGCAAAATAGATGAGATGCACGAAAATGCAAGTATAACCTATGTGCCCTCGTCAGAGACATCTTTGGTAACATTGCGTCCCATAGACTAGGTTCACAAATACCTGCATAAGTGAGATACCTACGTTCGTGAGTGGCATATGTAAATCTCCAAGTAGATTACATAGAGGTCTTGTTTTAACCGTCATTACATCCGTTTCGGATATAAACTATGTACCTACAAGTACATAGTAACATACACGTTTACAGTCGGTCGGTATGCGGCCTTCTTGTAAGATAAATAATATTTGTAAATGAAAACAGGTACATTGGAGTACGGTTTTTATAGTATTGCGCAAGTGTCTATAAATTCATGTCTGTTTATAATTTATCGGTACAGCTGATTAAGTTAATTGCGGAATTATGGCCCGATGTGATTGGTTTTTCTAAGACAAGTTTGCTTTGGTCGCATTCTGAATGCAACCTACGCGCGTATGTTGATGCTTCGAAATAATCCTGTGTGGACAAAAGACATAATTATTTCGCAGCTGTTGTTTTGACATCTGGGGGGCTACTCTCTAACCCCGAAGTCCGTAGTTTCGGGCTTAGTTGCGTGCGTATTTTACTTCATATCACCTAACCACTAAGAATAAATGACAACAGGATTTTATAGTTATTACATCATAATTGGACGTAGATAACCAAAAAGGATCCACCCCACAAAATGTTACATTTGAGTTATTGAAGATTGAAGTTTATCCTGTGTTTGCTCATGAATAGACTTGCTTGCGTTTTTTGTTTCCTAAGAAAATATGTGTGTGTCAATGTATATTTTATTCGTACAAATAAATTTTATTGAGTTTAGTTTTATTTCTTGAGATATTCAGCTAAATGTGTGTTAGGATCCTTTTTGATAAAAGCTATTTTCAATTATGTTAAGCTCATTTTAATTTCGCAAAAACGATTCAAAGTAGCTAATTGTGACTTAATCGTTAAAAATTGTTCATTTAATTAATAAAACAACTAGCTTTATAATTTTTTTTTTTTTTTTTGTATAAAACATCAATTCAATTTACTCTTCTTCCTGTGCGAAGCCCGGTTCGCCGCCAAATCCGTCCATATCGTCATGAAGACTCGGATTGCCCCTTAAAGATTTATAGAAATCCAGGCAGTCTTTAGGTATATACATATTTATTTATTATATACTTTATTGTACACCTCATAACAAGTACAGGAAAAACGTTTATAAAAACAAGTATACAATGGGCGGTCTTATCGCACAGGGCATTCTCTTACAGACAACCTTAGGATGGATTGAACGAAAGATCATTAGAGGATTTTTCTTCTTACTTTTTTATTACTGCGACATATTCGTCAGCTGTGTAAATTCTTTCGTGGTATTTTGACTGCGCCTCTAAGAATGTATGACCCGATTCAAGATACTTGAGTGTGATCGTTTTTAATGTTTGGTGTGAACTTAATATTGCCTCATGAGTACGATTTTAATGTTACGGTTTTGGCCCCCACAGCAGTCACTCCACAGAACCAAATTTTGCACTTTTGGATTAAGTTTTGTTTTTATATATTTAATCAAACACGATCCCACTTCTAGGGCGCCTCTACCAGCTTTGCCTTCAATCCAAACATAACAGTGGCCGTTGTTATTGGAGCCTGGATGTATGCCGCAATTATACAACCAGAGTTGGCGTTTATAAAGAAATATGCTCGTAGGGATTCGGGACAGTGGGAGGGTTTTTTCTAACGTTAAACATTCAAAGTTTTCTTAAGTTTTTGCTTGCTTTAAATCTTTATTCATATTCTTTGAATCGTTTTTGTGATTTAACCAGTGCATTTTTTTAATAAAAAATTAATTTAACAAAAAAGATTCAAATGTTTTGAATCGTTCTTGTGATTTAACCAGTGCATTTTTTAGTAAAAATTTTGTTTAACAAAAAGGATTCATGCTTTCTGAATCTTTTTAGTGATTCATCTTTTGCATAGATTTGAAGTAAATATTATAATCTAAAAGGATCCACATGCTTTGGATTCTTTTAAATATTTCAGTTTTGTGTCAGTTTCTTAGACTGACCGTTTTACAATATGATCCAAGGAGAATGGATCGTTATTATGAAACTAAAATAGGGGTTCGCCATACATGTGGCTTGGTAACCAGTGTCATTTTAATGTCAAAATATTTGTATTTTACTTGGATTGTTTTTGCTAATCGAAAATATAGACCTTGACGAGCAGTTTGGTATACTTAACTCATTTTCGGTCATGTTGTGGGTTGGATCCTTTTTGCTTATCTACGTCCAATTGATAGTCATTCATTCTTAGTTCGGGTTTCGAACTAATCATAATTTAAGTCCGTAGGTGATACGGAGTAGAATACGCTGGCAACTAAGCCCGAAACTTCGGACTTCGGGCTTTGAGAGTAGCCCCCCTGTACTGGTTTATAATTAGTTTGATATTTAATTAGATCCGAAATAAATTGGTCATTGGTCATTTAAGTTGCCATACCGTATGGTAATAGAGCACTCTTCAATTCTCTGTTTGCAACGATTTCTTACTGATATCCTAAATATTTCAGTAAGATAAATCTTTCACTTGAACTTAGTCATGAGTACCTAGGATATTTGTAATAGGTAATAATTATCAATAAATGTGGTTCTACTTCAATTGTACTCCCATAAAACTCGATCACTTTCAGTAATTTTCCAAACTCAAATTTTCACTTTAATCCCATTGCCAACTGTTGCTAAAATCGCAACACGCCAATTCTCGTTCTTACTTAAAAGAGAAGCTTCAAATTCAAATAGCAATATCAACGACAAAATCAATATCAGGAACTGTTCAAAATGTAGGAAAATAAAAAATGTTTTTGACAGATTGCGTCAGCATCATGAATGCGGACGCTCCTATACGAGAATTGCACCTGAGATTATTTTCAATACATACAAAGTGTAAAACAGTTTCGAAAATCAAAACTGTACTCGTATTTAACTTACTTACTAGTAATTCCTTACATATAGTGCTCGGTTTAGACACTCGTTACCTACTTCTGTGAGTTACTGCTAAGGCGTGTCCTAATGGCCGGTACGATTTAGTTAACATGCTGTATGTAATATATCTTGCGGATAAGTACGTACCTAGATTAGGTACTTTTGTTTATATGTAAATGTGGCTGGAATGAGAGCAGTTGAAACTGAACTGATATAGATATAATGTAGTTTCTATGTATACAGGCATCGATGTAAGGATATAGGAAATACAGATATTTATATCTAGTATCATTTAAAGATATATAAGTTTTTTAGAGAGGATACGCTCTAAAAACTTAGTGCAAAATAGTTTTGGCTAATTTAGACTTTAATCTGCACAGGTGAAAATGATTATAAATTATTTATTTAAAACTCATATCCCTACAGAAATAGTACCTAGGCGGACTTAACGCCAAAAGGCATTCTATACTAGTCTAATTAAACCAGTATGAGTCCAGTGTGTAATCGATTAAGTCCAGTCGTAAATTACAGTTGTCTTCTGTTAAGGATATAATCAGAACAGTCGTGATCACCACATTAGCTATTTGTCCACTTGCATCCAAGGCCGACTAGGATTTATTAGATCGTGGGATGATTCTAAATTTTAATAATCGCAATTTAAATTGTGCGTAATTATCTACTACATGTTATATATTAGCTATAATAAAGTTCTAATGAGTTCGTTAGTATTTAAGAAGCAATTCCTGAAGTTATACGTGATTTATTAATATATTTAAAAAATTAAGACATTTTAATTATTCGTTTATGGTTTGTAGATACCTAACCTCTTATTGAATCTTCTTTATTCATCGAGTAGTATGGAAAAAGCTTAAACATTTTGATTCTAGTGCTGAACCAAGTTATTATGGTGGTCTATCCTACAGAGATTACTATTTATATTTGTATGCAATGGAAAAAAAGCCTTCACAAAGTTCAAAATTATCCACAAGAACTGATTTAAAATTACATTTCTTACGCAAAATATCTCCGGATTTTGTTATTGTAATAATTTTACAATGTCACAGGTCAATAGTTCAGTACATAGACTTCAACAATAGACTCGGTTGCATCTACACAGCAAGCTATTTTACGGATATCAGCATTTCATCAGTGGCTGAGTAATGCACATTTTGAGTTGTGCCAAAACATTTCCACGAAGTGCAACCAAGCTTACATCATTTGCATCCGATACTTCCGTAACTAAATCGGCATAAAATAGACCGCAACCGTTGCACTAGTTCAACTGAAAAATTTGGTAAATTGAATTGAATTTTCTTTGCTAAGTAATCTAAACTATGCAAGTAAGACCTAGATAGTATAAAAATATAAAATTGTTTGTAAAATAAACTCTCTGGAAGTACTGATCCAATTGTAAAAACTGGCCAAGTACGAGTCGGACTCTCAGCATACGAAGGGTTCCGTAACACAAAATGAATAAACACATGGGTTGTATGGGGCCTACTTTCATTTTTAATGTAATACATTTTTTAGGTATTAAGTGGGAATAGAAATACACTCTCTGTGAAAATTTTAACTGTCTATTTATTACGGTTCCTGAGATACTGCCCGCTGACAGTCAGACAGACGGACGGACGAACAGCGGAGGCTTAGTAATAGGGTTTCGTTGGTTACCCTTTGGGTACGGAACCCTAAAAACAATCTAAGCAACACTAACTGCAACCGCGCACTGTTTCGGAATAAAATAAAGTACCAAAGTGGTACTTTATTTTTATCCCGAGTGCACGGTTCCTGTGTGAATTATAATACCATGGCATTGGAATAACGCTCGAGTTAAACTTCCTATTATGTATATAGTTATGACTTCCTGAAACCCGTAAAGAGGTTAATGACTGTGTGAAGGTATGATCTCATATATCAGAGGGCAAGGCAAATTCTTTTAAGTGTTTCACATTGGCCGTTTTTGCAAGGTCCGTTGTTTTTTATGCAAACATTACAGTCAAGGGCCAGACTTTTCTCTTGCACTAAAATTAGTTTAAGTTTCAATATATAGTTCTTTAAAACTTTTACAAGTCTTTAATTAATCTTGTGTGTGTTGTCTTTCTATAACGTCTATGTTTATTTTTTATTTTTTTTATAAACTTCCAAAATTAACGTGGACACGCCAGTCTGTTTTTAATTTACCTAATAAAATAAATAATATTATTATGACTGTTGACATGATACAAACATGCACAAAGCTCACAGTAGGCAACTACGCTACGCAGTAGGCAACTACGCAAGATCAAAAGCATCACGACTCTACGTCACAATTCTATCATATGTTCAAAATCTTAATGGATGCATCAGATACTGGCACTTTAGGCAGTACCTAGCTGCCTTCATGCACATGTAGATCTTTACCGATACGGTCCACAAAGGGATATGTATGATCAGTTTGAAACTTCCTAGACATCTGAAGGCCAACGTTTATAAAACCAGAAGTTTTGTCGCTAGTTTTACCTCTGTATCCTTAGGATGTGTTAGTGTTTTTTTTTAAACCAACTAGCATCTGCCAGCGTCTTCGCCCGCGTAATTTTCGAAAATTATCGTTGACCTTAGGAAACATACTCCCGGGACAAAATTAGCCTGTGCTATTCCAGACTATAATAAATAATAATAAATAATAAATAAATAATAAATATCCTTGGACATTTCACACAACGCCATATAGTCACCAAGCTAAGCAACCTAATGCTTGTGTTATGGTAACGAGATGGCTGATAAACTACTTATATACATTTTTTTTTTGTAAATACATACATATTATAGATATAAAAACACCCAGACTCGGAACAAATACATGTAGGTCGTACAAATATTTGTTCCGTGCGGGAATCGAACCCGCGACATGCTGCGCAGCAGTCAATCGCTCAACCACTGCGCCAACTGTGTCGTCAATAATCTAGTTCTGTGCCGAATTTTATCCAGACCCGTTCAGCCATTCTGGCGTGATTGAGTAACAATCATCTATCCATACTTTCGCATTTGTAATATTACTAGCTGACTCGGCAAAAGTTGTTTTGACATATAAGAGAGGAAAAAAACCTTCGATCTATTCTAAAACCTACCAAATAAACACAGAAAGTTTCATAAAAATCAATCAAGCCGTTTCCAAGAAGTTCGATAACAAACACCGTGACACGAGACTTTTATACATATAGGTATTAGACTAGCTGACCCGCGCAACTTCGTCTGCGTCACATTTTCCATTACTGCTCCGCTCTTTTTTGTCTTAGCGTGATGATATATAGCCTATAACCTTCCTCGATAAATGGACTATCTAACACTGAAAGAATTTTTCAAATCGGATCAGTAGTTCCTGAGATTAGCGCGTTCAACCAAACCAACAAACAAACTCTTCTGCTTTATAATATTAAAGTATAGATATAGTATAGATTAGAAGAAGACGATGAGTAGATTACAGTTAGGAAGTATTAGGAATTAGCCATTTAGGATATAATTTAAGTTAGGATATCTAAGGATTTTCAAAATTAATATCGTTTACATTTAAGAGTTCCTTGCCTCTAATTACAAATCCATAGAAGAGTCCTATGATGTAATATGGTGTACCATTCACCGTTCAATCAGTCTAGCCTTTTCTCAACTATGTTGGGGTTGGCTTCCAAACTTCGAACGTAACCGGATGCAGCTGAACATCGCTGTTTTATAGTTTACTTGGAACGACTGTCTATCTGGCGTCCACTATCTAGCAACAGAGTAACACGATACCTACCTCTTGTAAAACTGACGCCAGAATATCTGCTTTCTGAGTTCTAACATCCAAAAACGAATAGTAAGGAGATCTTTAGCAGTCGTTAGGTTATTTTTTTTATATAAAACGTTGCCCCACACTAGGAATTTCTCACATACATAAACAGCCAGACCCGGAACAACTATCTGTAGGCCAAGCAAATATTTGTTCCGTGCGGGAATCGAACCCACGACACGCGGCGCAGCAGTCGATCACTCAACCACCGCGCCAACCATGCCGTCATTATTTATTGATATATCGGAATCAAAAACTTATCTGCTTTCAGTGCTTCTAGACTTCATATGTTAATTATTGATGCTCAGCTTACCCATCCTTGGCATGCATTGCTTAACCTTGAAGATCGATCTGTGCTGCTGTTTTTGTATTTGGCCACAAGCAACATACTCCTACTTTTTTAAACGACAAATCCGAAGAAATGAAGTATCAGTAAGAGGAAAAATCATTCATTTAAACATTAGACTCGGTTTACTGACCTGAGTAAACATAACGGCAACAAAAAACAATTACTTAGATATCTTTACTTAGGTGCAAACAGTCATACAACCGTGAAATGGAAAGTAAATCATTGTGCAAATCACTGTGATATAATATTTTAAAACCTCACGATCTGTTGCGAATTGTTTTTATGAAATAACTAGCAGCTATCAGCGATTTTGTTCGTGTTAAACTCGGAAATTGTCCCAATGGAAGGTACCTACCGGGATGAAAAGTACCTATCCTATACCCTTCTCTACGGTTCAATCTAACTCCATACTAAAGTTTATCACAATTGGTTCAGCCATGTAGGCGTTATAGCGCCACAAACAAACATACATATGTACAAATTAAGTTCCTTTCGCATTTATATCATTCGTCTGTATTTGTTTGCACAAGCTAGATTTGTTTTGATCTAATGTAACAGTGATTGTTGGCCATTTGTAAGAATTAGCCGCCATTTTCA
This sequence comes from Ceramica pisi, assembly GCA_963859965.1. Classification (NCBI taxonomy): domain Eukaryota; kingdom Metazoa; phylum Arthropoda; class Insecta; order Lepidoptera; family Noctuidae; genus Ceramica; species Ceramica pisi. The sequence continues at coordinate 8,479,019 of OY982541.1, read as the reverse complement.
TGCCAATCCTTGAATGGACACACAACGGTTAGTTGGTAATAAACTATGGCAATCTATCACTGCTTTTGACAGTTCGTTAATGTAATGAAATAGCCTGAAATCGCTGTACGAAGGTTCTAGAAATGTTATAAAGGTTATTTCAAATAAATGGATATCTAATATATTTATCAGGCGAACGTGAACAAAGGGACCCCTACCTTGCTACGTATTTATCCGCCCGGATTTTCCCACCCTGATTTTTCGACGTTAAGGAAATACTTCAGCAAAAAAAAAATACTAAAAAAATGTTATATTAACTTTTAGTGTTTTAGAATTGTATTAGGTAACTCAATATGGACTGTACCTAACAGTAACCAAGTGTTAGAAAGTGAAAATCCAGAAGCAAAATAGAATGGCGTATTCAGTAAAACCGCAGTCGCGGTGGTCCATTGTGTGCTAATAAAGAAAGACTTACAATCGTAATGAAGTAGTCATAGTCTATCTGCGATCTCCATTCTCATACAGTTGTACATTATTCACACCCACACGTCATGACATTTACATACCGAACACACTTGTTAAACAAATGATTTATAGTGAATACCAATTGGCCATGCAACCACACATAATGTTACCCGACAAAACTAACGAAACATAAAATGTTCAAATTATCCCCGAATATTACCCAAGTAAGCTAGATAAATATCTTCAACAAAGTCTAGTCCAGTCCAAAGACTCTGTTTAAGATTATATCTCGTCTTATTGCTTCTAAGATAATAATGAATTAAAGAATAATGAAGGTTATTAAAGTGTGTTCAATGTCAGTTTAATAAATGTCAGAACATGTCGGCAAGTAAGTGATTATAGCTCTTTAGCTTACCGGATTTCTTTCATCTACTAGTAAATGCCAACATTATGACCGACTGCCATTGATATATCCGACCGCAAAAGATGTCATTGTAACTTACTGTGGACCGTTCCATTTCATAACGTTACAAAATAAAAAGAACTCAGCGATTCTTGCAGTGACAAATAAATACCGCTGACTAAACACCAAATCAGTACTTTTGTGTAAGGTAAATTCTTATCTGCAACGAGCGTCTCGCAGAGAGATTCCTCGCAGCGATTAGAGTGTCTGTTGAAGGGCATATAATTGCGTACTGCGCGAGCACGTGAAAAGTAGATCAATACGAAGCTCCGGAGTCATATGACTGCGAAGGTCGGCGCCCGCGCACTCGCGATGCGCGCCGAGGGGGGATGCCATCGACCAGCCTTTCAGTTGCCTTCCAATTGCGAATCTACGCTTCGCTATAATTCGCCGATTAAACATTAAATTTTACCAATGTCATTGAGAAACCAATCCTGATTGGACCATAATTTTCATTCTAAATTCCGCAACTATTGCAAAACAACGAGTAATAATTCTTCGTGAAACTTTAGTCTCGGCATTACGCACTAAATTGGATATTTTTATAACATCATAACGAAGAGTTCCATTGTGTAACGTTAGCACATGAGGAATATAATATCTGTAATCCGTACATCATGTTACGTCAATTAATTGTGACCTAAATTTACGTAATTTGATTCTCTGTCTATCATTGGATGGTAAAGAAGTAAGCTCTTACGATTTACTACCCAAGACATAAGTATTCATGTGTAACCTTGTCTTAATTCTTACGTACCCATCCGGAATGTATTTAAAAGTATACATAACAATAAGTGCAATGTTTTATAGCCTTAAACTGGGTCAACGTTTTTTTTAATTTCCGCATAGCTGTCACGCGTTTTTATTGATTACACCAAAAAAGATTTTGCGGTCTAGACCTAAACAAAAAACATAAAAGGTCATCATAGCAGGATTAAAAATATTTTTAATTTATTTACTTCACGTTCGTTTGATCTGGTTATTGATCTTTTATTGCCAAACAAGTACCTTATTTGGTGTTACTCAAAAGTACCTACAGTACAAGAGAATAATGACCTTTTCTCAAGACATACTACTATGAAAATAAAAACAATTGTAAGTACGTCCTTTATGATTCTGATGGCAAAAATATACCACTTCCGATCTGTCGAGGCTAATCATAAATTAATGCATTGACATGAATTCATTTTTATTTTTAGAAAAATATTGTGAACTTGAAGGTGTTCTTAACTCGATTTCAATAAAAATATAAGGAAAAATCATTTTCTTGGGCGCCAATTCCGCACATCACTCACACAGACTGCCAATGACGTGGATTTGACTTTCGCTCAGACATATGGACTGCTACATTACTAATATACTTACCAACAATTAGTTTATATAGATCATTGAAACACGTGTGTCACGTGCTGGATTGTCACCAAAGGCGCGGCTCGTAGGCGGTCGGTACATTTCGTAAGTGGTCGGGTCACGGTATGCCCAGGCGCACAGCCTTAGCCTGACTAATTGCCTAATAAGACAATATATCCTACCATATTAATGACCAACCACAACATAACGTGCGGGCTTGAAAAATTGTTCTACAAAAGTATTGATTGATTGTTCTGTGACCCTGACGTATGGCTATTATTAATGTATTTGGGTATTATTGTGTGTTCTGGTTTAAAAGGATGATTAATTGTGGGGGTTCTTTGTAAGACAAATCAGTGGCCATGCTACTTTGACCTCGCGATGATAAGGACGGCAAATAGTTGAATCTGTTTTGTCTGCGACATTTTGGTCTACGAACACACACCTCCGTCTAATAAAAGTCAATTTGCTTTTTTATTTTATTTTATTTAAACCTCGTTTATAATTTTATTCAAAACGAGGTCTAAATAAAACAGTAACCACTAGGTAAATTATTGTTGGCGGTAAATGACAAAGTTTTCCTGTCGAATAAGTTTAATTATTAACGGACATAATAGATAACTTCAAAACAAATGTTTATGTCTACATGCCCAATTATTTTCCCCTATGTCTTAAATGTCCACGTAGCGTACTTAGGTAGGTATAATATGTCACAGTGTAACTAAAATAATTGGCATTTTTTCTGCAAACAGGACTTATTGATTTGGAGTTGTGTTGTGGATTTATTACAATTTGCTAGCCACTAATTAATTAATCAAATTAGCCGTACTCCACAGAATTGTAATTGGTTGGTAAGAATTAACATATTTGCTGTTATAATAAAATTGGTACAAGTTCGTGCAAAGGCGTGACCAGAATTATTTTCTATAATTATTCCCTTTAGGTTCGGCCATCTTGATACGATCGGCGCATGAGTGGTACCTACATAATCGCATCTGTCAAAATGGTGGTCTTGCCATGGTCGCGCACGCAGGCGATTCGTTCATTTGATAAATTCCATACAACACAGGGATAACATCTACCGTTTAACTTCAAAGCGGAGACCTTGAGTAGATTTTTATGTTTTTGTAGTCTTATTTTGGTTTCCGAATTTTTGTTATGGTCCGCTACATAAATAGCACAACTGATGAATGGCGTCGGCAGAAGGCATTGCGAAAGCAATTATTTATTGATTTACTCTAAAATAATTGCTAAATGCCACTTAGCAGGAATGTTTTACGTTTTTCTAAATCTAAAAGCAGGCAAGTTTACAACGTCCATCTTTACTTTCTTTATTGAAACTTTATTAATAGTAATAGTATAGGTGGTCTTAATGCAACAAGGCATTCTCTACCAGTCAACCTTTGACTTATAAAGACAACATAGGTCTACACTGTAAATCAGAACTGAAAGTTTCTTAAGTGAGCGACTTAGCAACTGTGCGACAATAAGTAAAGTGGTCTGGAGTCTAGACATATTTGTGTTGAGCAATCGAAAAGTAGCGATACACAGCCTCCTTAGTGCTGACCTAAAATATTTTAAGGCTCAGCCGAACTGAATCAACAGCCGGGCTGCATTTGAACTGCACGCCTATTGCAAAATTGCAGTTTGTAAATGCAGTTGACAAAAATGCGAACCGACTGTGCAGTCCGCTTGTTATAGCTGCAAATGCAGTGCGTCTGCTTGGAGCCTAAGTCATATTTTAAAAGTATGTACTATCTATAATCGTAAAGATTATATTAAAGAAGCAATGAAATGTTAAAGTACCTACGACGCAAGACCTGATTATTTACAATCTCCTGTAAGGATTATCAGTAATTCGCTATATTTTTATTATTTTGGTTTGCATTGCCTTGAATTCAAAGGCGGAAGTGAACCTAGTATTACTCGTACTATTATGGACTAGGTAGTTAGTGATGAGAATTTTCAGGCACTTTTCACTAGTAGGTACTTAGCAGATGCATCACTGACTTGAAAACGTGTGTCTTATTCTCTACATTTGATAAGGATCTTCCAAAAAACATGAATAACACAATCGAAAACGTGTTGCACAACCAAGTAGGTGGGTAGCTAACATGGTGCAAGGGTTTGTCTTGTTCCGACACACACTCAAAACTTCCTGATTTGAGGGTACTTCGGAACAAGGATTAAGTATAAGGTGATCCTAACTTACCCATCCCAATTGCACTCCGTTCCCTTTACTACCATATTGGTTGCATTTTACTCAGTTTCGAAATATAGTAAGTATTGATTAATGGATGACAGCCGTCCAAGATTTATTTCCATATGAATATCTACCGTAGCACGTCAAAGATTTGTGCAAGCTAATAAACTGTTTCGGAAAGCCACTGCTTAAGAAACACCGGTGTGCAAATTACATAAAATACGACATGGGAAACATATTTTATGTTTGCCAGCTTTTGGTTATACCCGTTCTAAGCACCGAGCGATGTGATTACGACTTGTTTCGGAAATATTGACTTGTTTAATTAAAGTGAAATTCGTGGAGTAATTTATTTCGCTTGGACTTGTAGCATTGAATTTTAAAATGTTACCAGCCTACACCTACAAGCTTTTAGTTCCAGGTAAACAACCTAAGGGAGGGCAACACACTTTAAAATTGTTTAATCAGAATATTCAAGGTTGCTCTTCCAAATTACTTGAAATAGAAATGTTTTTAGAAAAAACCAAGTTTGATGTAGTTTGCTTAACTGAACATTGGTTAAAAGATCACCAAGTAGAATCCATTAACTTCGAAAATTATTATGTAGCTAGCCATTTTAGCCGACAATGTATGATACATGGAGGATCACTAATTTTAATTAAAAGTTTCATTAAATCTAAAGAAAGAAAAGACATTGTTAAACTGTCGGTTGAACACACCATTGAATTGTCCTGTGTTGAGTTGGATAAGCATGTTGTTGTATGTGTCTACAGACCTCCAAGTTACCAGAATCTATCTGTGTTTGATTCTGTAATGGAAGATGTGTTAAAAAAAGTTTGTTCCAGCAATAAAACAATAATAATATGTGGCGACTTCAATATTAACTTATTAGAAACTAACTCAAATAGCATTAGATTATTGAGTCTATTTAAATCATATAATTTATCGAATGTTTTTATTGAACCTACCCGAGTAACAGCTTCTTCTGCAACTTGCATAGACAACATATTTTGTAATTGTGATTACTTACATAAAGAGATTGTTAATAAGTTGCCCTCTGATCACAGTGGACAAGCTATAACGTTTTATACCTACATACCTTTACAAAAAATTCAAATTCAATTTAGACCAATAACAGATAAAAATTTAGAAAAATTTAATAAAACTTTAGCCAGTATTTTATGTGGTCAAAGTTTTAATAACATAGAAGACCCAAATGAGTTTTACGGCGAGTTTTTTTTCAATACTAAACGCTCAATATAATGATAGTTTTCCAATAAAGTCTAAAAGTATTTACACTAAGTTTATATTCAGTGATTGGGCAACTACGGGCATTCGAATAAGTAGGGAAAAGCTATACGAACTATATGGCCTTAAGCAACATGTGAATAATATAAGCTTTCATAAGTATGTCGCGAAATATTCTAAAACATTTAAAAGTGTATGCAAAATAGCAAAAGCTCTGTTTATTAGCAATAAAATAAAATCGGCAGATGACAAAATAAAAGCTACCTGGAAAATAATTAATAATGAAACAGGTAGGAAGAAAAAGCGTGAAACTGAAGTTAATTTAAAATTCGTACATGGTCCCATAAACTCAGATGCAGAGGTAGCTCAGGAATTTGAAAACTTCTTTGCTGATATTCCTCGTAAAACTACACAAGCTCTTAACTCGTCACCCGCGCTCTCTGCTGCCTTACTTAGAAAGAATGTCAAGGTTTGTCCGTCATAGTTCAAGTTTAAACATACAAACCCCCTAGCCATTATAAATGCTTTTAAAGATCTTAAAATTAAATCAACAGAAGATCTTTGGGGAATGTCTGTTAAAGTATGTAGATCTATTATTGAAACTATTGCTCCCCACTTAGCTCTTATATTTAACTCTAGTGTAGACCAGGGAGTATTTCCTGATCTCATGAAGCACAGTAAAGTCGTCCCACTGTTTAAATCTGGTGATAGTCAAGAAACCAACAATTACAGGCCGGTTTAAATCCTGCCAGTTCTCAGTAAGGTGTTTGAAAAGTTAATGCTTAACCAGATGTTACTACATTTTAATGAAAATTCCATCTTTCATGAACATCAGTACGGTTTTACCAAAGGGCGTTGTACAACTGACGCCGGTGTCACTCTAATAAAGAACATCTTCAATGCCTGGGAAGATTCGCAAGACGCCATTGGAATTTTTTGCGATCTCTCGAAGGCGTTCGATTGCGTTAACCATGAAACACTTTTGTTGAAACTGGAGCATTATGGGATTAGGAATACATCTCTTGATCTGATTAGATCGTACTTGAAAGACAGGCAGGTTAAAGTACAGGTAAACAGCGTGAACTCACAAGGGTCTGAAATGACAATGGGCGTTCCGCAAGGTTCAATATTGGGTCCATTCCTCTTTTTGGTCTACATAAATGATTTGCCCCAATTGCTTCAAAATGACCCAAAGATGGTGTTATTTGCTGATGACACATCATTGATATTTAAGATAGAACGACGGTCACAAAATCTTGATGACGTCAATAACTCTATTCATCAAGTTCATGATTGGTTTACGGCAAACAACTTAGTATTAAATGAAAAAAAAAAACTAAATGTATTAAATTTACTTTACCAAATGTTAAAAGTAGTGAATGTGACATCGTATTGAATGGAAAAAAACTGGAATTTATTGATCAGACGGTTTTCCTGGGAATCACTTTAGACGAGAAATTGCAATGGGGACCTCACATAACATCTCTTGCGGCGCGGCTAAGCTCAGCCGCTTATGCTGTTAGAAAGATAAGTCAGTTGACGGATGTAGAAACAGCGCGTATGGTCTATTTTAGTTACTTTCACAGCAATATGTCGTATGGTATTTTGCTGTGGGGTCGAGCTGCTGACATTGAATCCATATTTATTTTACAAAAGAGTGCTGTCAGAGCCATTTATAATCTACGTCGACGCGATTCTCTTAGGGAAGTCTTTAAAAAGATTAATATTATGACAGTCCCTTGTCAATTCATTAATGAAAATATTGTGTACTAGCCCGTGTTCTGCCCGCGACTTCGTCCGCGACTACGTCGTTTTTCGTAAAAAAAGTAGCCTATGTCCTTCCTCACGGTTCAGTGGTTTTGATGTAACAGACAGATTAACTTTCGTATTTTAGTAGGGAAATATAATATGTCAATCTACAATACTGTTGAAAAATATCGCAATACGGAACCACACAATATTATTGTTAATAGCTGTGCCCGCGACTCCGTCAGCGTTTCTATGATTTTTTGTTATAGAATAGTTAATAATGTTAACTTTTTTAATTAGGGATGACTGAGAGTGTTATATACGTAAGAGTAGACAAATATAATCAGAAAGCTTGGAACCGCTAAGCTATCGGGAGTTACACGTATTATTGTGAGTCAATCATAAAAGATAGACATATGCTGTTGTGGGATATTTTTTATATAATTTTAAGGAGAACATTACCGTCATACATGATTTCTGTATAGCTTTAACCATTAAGGTTGCACACGCGACGGAAGCTTAAAAAATGGAGTAACTTCTCCCGTTTTCCCAAGATTTCCCTTCACTGCTCGGCTCCTATTGATTGTAGCGTAATGAAAAGTATACTATAACCAGCTCAGGAGTATGAAAAATAATTGTACCAAGTTTCGTTAAAATCCGTCGAGTAGTTTTTGTTTCTATAACGGTTATACAGACAGACAGACAGACAGACAGACAGACAAAAATTTTACTGATTGCATTTTTGGCATCAGTATTGATCCCTAATCACCCCCTGATAGTTATTTTGGAAATATATTTCATGTACAGAATTGACCTCTCTACAGATTTATTATAGACTAGCTTCTGCCCGCGACTTCGTACGCGTTCCCGTGGGATAAAACAGCCTTTGTGTTATTTCAGACCATAATCTATCCCTGTTCCAAATTTCACCCCGATCCCTTCAGCCGTTTTGACGTGATTGAGTAACAAACCTACACACAAACTCACAAACTTTCGCATTTATTATATTAAATAACAGCAGAAATCGAAATATTTTAATTTCCCCATAACTTCAAAACCAAACGTCCGATTTTAATCATTCAAAGACCAAATATTATCTATATAAACTGTACTTAGTGATGAAATACTTTATCTGGATACGGATTAATAGCATGAGTAAAATGACGCGTTTAAATGTAGTAAAAAAAAATCAAGATTTTTAAATAAAAAAATGGTTGTTGTGCCTCACTCGACATAGATAGGTACAGTGTGTCGCGGACTTTTTTGTAGATATTTATAAGATCTACAATTAATTAGAACAATTTATGGTTCTATCTTTTATAGTTTAAGCAGCGTACGCAAAATAAGTAACTTTTCTGGTTGATTTTTACACCTTGTGTCCGAAAAACCCAAATATCTTACGGAACCCTATTTTTTCCAAAATAAAATATAGCCTATGTTACTCGTGGATAATGTAGCTTTCAAATGGTGAAAGAATATTTAAAATCGGTCCAGTAGTTTTTGAGCCTATTCATTACAATCAAACAAACAGTCAATCAATCAAACAATACAGACAAAGTTTTCCTCGTTATATTATTATATATTGTAGATATTGCAAACTGTCGTAAGGCGTTTTACGAAGCTACTCGCTAGCCTTTAATGCGTTCGCGACCATGGCTTATTATTAGCGTATTTCATGTATAACTTTGGTGTTTCTATACCGATTTCTATGACTCTTTTTATGGAATAGTTAATATAACTTTAATTAGGGACGACTGAGAGTTTTATAAACGTAAGAGTAGACAAATATAATCAGAAAGCTTCGAACTGCTAAGCTATCGGGTGTTACACGTGTTATTGTTCGTCAAACATAAAAGATAGACATATGCTGTCGTTGGATATTTTTTATATAATTTTAAGGAGAACATTTCCGTCATACATGATTTCTGTGTAGCTTTCACCGTTAAGGTTGCACACGCGACGGAAGCTTAAAAAATGGAGTAACTTCTCCCGTTTTCCCAACATTTCCCTTCACTGCTCTGCTCCTATTGATTGTAGCGTGATGAAAAGTATACTATAACCTGCTCAGGAGTATGAATAATAATTGTACCAAGTTTCGTTAAAATCCGTCGAGCAGTTTTTGTTTCTATAACGGTTATACAGACAGACAGACAGACAGACAGACAGACAGACAAAAATTGTACTGATTGCATTTTTGGCATCAGTATCGATCCCTAATCACCCCCTGATAGTTATTTTGGAAATATATTTCATGTACAGAATTGACCTGTCTACAGATTTATTATAAGTATAGATATAGATAGATAGATAGATGTAAGGAAAAATCGACATCTCTTTAGCAAAATTAGTGATAGACATAATTTTAATACTAGAAATAGAAATAAATTAGATCAGCCATTTTATAGATTAGCCAAAGTACGAACATCTTTCATGGGGTACTGTATTAAATGTAACAACAAAATACCTTGTGACATATTAGAATTAAATGAAAGAAAATTTAAAAATTATATTAAAAGCACACTATGTAAACAAGCATATTACAAATTAGATGATTATATTCAAGATAAGAATGCTTGGAAACATGCTGGTCCTGCTCCATTGGACAATCTAGGGTGTAAGTAAACAAAGTCAAACTTGTTGATAATGTTTGTAAATAGTATATCTATAGATGTCTTTAATGACTTTTATATTTAATTTAACTCACACACTGATTCATTGCTGATAATTGGATGAATCAATAGTACCAACATTTATAAATATGTGTGTGTTTGCATTGTATAGACTCAAGTACCCTGGCGGTTGGGAGTGTCATGCTCACTCAAAAACCTAGCTGATAGTGGCCTATGCGTTTAATTATTTGGCTCCATTCAATATGGTTGAGTCGAATGGGCGTGGCGCATGTCATGGCGCCGTCGGTTGGCACTGGTCATTTCTCAGCTGCCATGGTTTATTTTCATTTATTTTAATTATTTCTTTGAATTGTTCCTTTCTTATTCCGGACGTCTTTATCATGCTCGTCACATCGTTCTCACATGTTTGTATAATTTCAACACGATGTCAACAAAACTTTGTAACAATTTATCATTTTTAAAAGAGTGTCCGTGGAGTTTCTTGCACGTTCTTCTCCATAGAGATCTACGCTTTGGAACGTGCAAATAGCTTCATCTTTTTTGGACCGACCGACCTTGACAATTCAAAAGTGCCTGTAAATGGTTTAATTGAAATAAATGGTTGACTTTGACTTTGACTTTGACTTTTTCCAGCGACTTCGTCTGCTCAAAACATTATTCACTGTCTATTTCACCTACTGTCCAGTTTCGAAAACTGTTTTATGATGCACCAACAAATGCACTCGGTGTGGACTAGTTTTATCTGCAGCGATTTGGACTAATAAGAACCATCCAGTAGTCAGTCAGTTGCTGTTTTTAACCCCCGACTCAAAAAGAGAGGGGTTTTATAAGTTTAACGTGTCTGTATGTGGTATCGTAACTCCCAAACGGATGAACCGATTTTCGTTTAGTTTTGTTTTGGGTCATAGATAATTTTATCCCGAGTGTTCTTAGCTTATTATATGTTTCATAAAAATCTGTTCAGCCGTTTACAGATCATCAGCTGTTTTCTAGTTGATGAGGGGATCTGACTAACCTCCTAATTCACTACTTACCTACACAACATAATGTAGCATATCCCAAGGAGTTTTGAGTACTCAAACTCCACAGAAGCTCGAAGAGACTTTAACATGACATGACTGCCGAAATATGTGTATTATGCATGAGCTTATTGCCCCCAAACGGGCACACATCTGAGTTCCTAAGAAATACCAGATGGAAAACCCCAGTACATAACACTTACCCCACCTTCGGAATCGTATCCCTAATGTAATGTAGGCACCTATCTGAATAATAGGGTTAGACATGTCAACCGCGAATTACAATTTGTAATATCATGCGTTACATATCAGTAAAGCCTCCAATAACATTGCGTCATGGATCAGACAGAACCGGTGATGTAGTGTGACATGGTACTCAACCGGCCTGAGAGTATGTCATCATAAGACTGTGTCAAGTTTACAACTGTCCACGCGAGACGAGTTCGATATAATTAATTATTTCAAGTCCTTGGGGTTAAGCAATCAGTGATAATGATCTTTATGCATTGCCCTTGTCACTGGGAACCAGATCTGCAATATTCCGGTAGTGCAAGGCAATTTTGATAGATCGTATCGGTCTGCTTGAAGTAGCTGACACTAATTCGTATATTTAGTATGGACATATGAAAGAGCTAGATGATAAAAATTTATGAATAGAAAAAGTCCAAAAAGTAGATTTAAGACATTTACACAGTGCACATAGTCTCTTTAGGCATCTCCTATACCCGGTTATAGGAGATGCCTACAGAGAGCTGCTGAGCTTTATCCTCTGCCACTCTTACTTACATCTAGGTAATCTAGAACTTAGTTTTAACATACCCACTTATTACGGGAGATAGTACCTAATCGCGATCAGTGAAGTACGTAGGCAGACATTGCTTTATAGCTTTCCAAATTATAATGTAGGTGAAATCGTTAAAAGGCTAATCAAATTACATTTTATTTATAATAATAGCTGACCCGTTCAACTTCGTCTGCGTCACGTTTTCCATTACTGCTCCGCTCCTATTTGTCTTAGCGTGATTATGTATATATATATACGCCTATAACCTTCCTCAATAAATGGGCTATCTAACACTGAAAGATTTTTTCAAATCGGACCAGTAGTTCCTGAGATTAGCGCGTTCAACCAAACAAACAAACTCTTCTGCTTTCTATTATTAGTATAGATTGCATAATATACAAAATCTACGTTCAGTTACGTACCCTGATCTCTCTCTCGAATTAATAATATAATTATGAAGAGGGTACCTAATGCAGGGCACTGTATCATCTCTATCGGTTGAAATGCCGACCAGCCCAGGTACCTAATCTCCTGGTACAAACTAATCTTGAATCAAAATCAACAAAACCAAGTAAGTATCGAACGAATGGTGCTGAATCAAGTGGATACTTAATTTCGTCCAGAACAGTCCAAAAAGAAACACATTATCTCCGATTTTTACTGACAATATTGCTGATTGTACCTAGACCACTGATTAATTTAGTTTGTTTTAACATTTTATAATAATAGGTAATATCAAAAAAGTTTTACTCGGAGCTCGTGGCTAAATTGAAACAGCCGCACGGGCCGATCTTCAAGGCTAAACTATAACAGACGAACGCATCAATCTTCAAGGTTAAGCAACGCTTGCGAAGGTTGGTCTGTGGATGGGTGACCATCTTGACATACCGAGTTTCCTTCGTGCCTCAGAAAGCACGTTAAGCCTTTGGTCCCGGCTGTCATTTGTAGATCTTTGGCAGTCGTTACGGATAGTCAAAAGCCAGTAAAATCTGACTGAAATTTTGCATTGAATGAGTTGTGGAGGTCTGGTAGGCAGCCGCGCCACGTAAAATACCGGTATTCAGCTGAATCCGGTTTGTCTGGAAGCCGAGCCAATATAGTAAGGAAAAGGCTAGGTTGTTATAATGGTCACCCATTCACAGACCGACCTCGGCAAGCGTTGCTTAACCTTGAAGATCGACGTGTTCGGCTGATATAGTTTAGCCACATTGAAACATAATACCAAATATTCACCTCTTCTGTTAGTAAAACAGTTTACTTATGGATAGTGGATACAGGTAACTCTCCGGAGGAGACTCTCCTCTCCTCCCAGTAAATCGAAAAACAATCTAGTCATTCAATAAAATCCATACTTTCATAGCTATTTATTTATTTATACATCAATATTATACGACTTCAAGTTAAACAACATAAAACATGGGGCTGACCTTATGCTACTGCGGAGAATCTTAACACCGCGATTCAGAAAAACGCGTCATAAGTACAACGCCATCTATCGATCTACAACGTAACTGAACTGTCTTTATACTCATAACTACTCATAAGTTCAAACTTAGAAGCTTACACGTTACGATAAATAATGATAATATAATAAAATGGTCACTTTTTTGCCACATTTTAAGTTTAATTAAAAAATAACTCAAAAATACATTGTTTCGGGGTCTTTTCACACATTTCTTATTAAAAAATTTCTCAATAGATGGCATTGCAAGTATCTGAAGTCTCAATGAAAACAACCTATTTTAGCGCTCGATGAAGTTTCTTCGTAAACTTTAAAATTCGATATCTTTTGATTTTGAGGGTCGATTTTGATGAAATAAAGACTAAATGTTGCTCCGATTATCACTTAATATTTCGAAGTACCTAAATTTTGAATCCAATCAGTGGTTCATGCGTGATGTTCCTCCAAACGCACAGACAAACAGACGCACAGACAAACAGACGCACAGACAAACAGACAAACAGAAAAGAATTTCAAAAACTGCCTTTTTGTGTTCTATGTCATTTTTCTGACATTTCTATGTATTTTTTATGCGAAAATATTCAATGTACAGACACGGCAACTCTACGATTTTATTATATGTATAGATAATATAGTTATCTATTAAAATAACATGTAACTTGATAGGATCAAATAACCGAAATCCGTAGAGGAAGTAACACGCCATAACTTTCCATTGATTGGTATGGAACTAGGAAGTCACCAGCCCTTGAACATATGTATACCATAGACACACCATGTGACATTCAAATGGGCACCATTATTATATATCTGCCATGTGTGAAACTGCAATTAATCATTAGAGCGTACGTAATTAAGGTTCATTTCAAGTCGCGGCATATAACCCGAATAGTAGTTTCTGGCTCAAAAACATCTGATGTAATATGTGTGGCTTAGTATCATTAATTCAAAGTAAAGAGAATATACGGAGTCCAAAGGTACCTTTAGATATCGAGGTAAACTATTGAGTGTTTTGATCAGAATTCAGATTTAACCACCATCATATGAGAGCTTTTTTCAGCTCTATTGGGTTTTATTTCAGTGAAAGCAAATCTTTAATCATTTCTTCAACTCTCCGTCAATTAAATCAAAACATTTATTTAAATTACCTAGACCATTTACAATTTTGATTTGTCAGAAAGACGAAGCACATTCCGAAGTGTAAATCTCTCGGAGAAGAACGTGCAAGAAACTCCATGGACAACAGGCCTTTCCCTAAAAAAGTGATTCTTCCTATCATTGGGTGAAGTGAAATGGTTGTTTCTACTACTGTCTCTTGATGAGGTTCGTAAGCCGTTCTTACCGGTTCCTTCGATAGCGATGACAAGATCACGGTACAAGATGTTTCTTAAATAAGGTAACAAGGTACGAAGTAGTTGGATAAACTTGAATGTCTCGACGACAAAGAATGAATATAAGCCGAAAGAGAGAGAGAGCAAGTATTTAGTTTCTGCACTAACTTGCGGCCTGATTCCAACCAATAGCACCAAGTAATGACATCCAAATCAGATAATTCAAATGAGATCAAATCAAGCCATTACCTGATTGTTTGCCCGCAAATATCGTGTGCAATAATAAATTTCGATCGGATAAGGCTCGCCAACACGTACGTATGTCGCAAATGTAACGATCGAAATGAGAGATAACGAGAGTCGTGGATTGTTCCCTAAGGCCGGACTCCATTGATTGATGGGCCGGCCGCATTCCGATGTAACACCTTGCGAGTGGTGACAGGCTTCAGTACAGTTCTAGCAATATTTATGGAACAGGAAAAGTGGTTGAAGAACAGTGAGAGTAAAAGTTTTAAAGCTGGGCAGGTTTTGACTTAAAGGTTGCAGCTGGTCGATTGTTCATCTCACCGTGAAAAGGTGGATTGAACTGATATTCCTCTTTGATTTGATGATTTGACAACTCACTTTGTGTTAATTTTACCTAAGTTTTCATTGTGAGATGTTTAGTGGAGTGAGCATGAAACTAACTGTCATTCCATCTTGTGTGTATGAACTGGCAGCTCACTTCATGTTTACTTCACCTAAGCTTACACGGTGAGATGTTTACAGAACCGCGCTGCAGAATCGCCCAAGTGATACTCAAGCAAACCTCATTTGTAAGCGCTGAAGTTAATACATACCTTAGTCAATATCAATAATATCAATGATCTCAATGATCTTTGCTGTGAAACAGTTGAATAGGAGTATCAAAGCTCAAGAAACGATATATCATATAGGTACCAAAGAGGATCGGAAAGACTCCTTTACATTCTTTTGTGCATTTTTACACCTTACCTCAATTAAGCTTCAAGCCTCTCATTGACATGTCACTCCAAAATTGCACAATAACACGTTCTAGAGATAAACATGTTAATAAAGTGATTGCGATTATCAAAGTTAAAGACACTGATTGGCCGCGGTTTGAAAACAGATAATCAATTGGATAATTATACGTACAGGTATTAAACTCCATTAAAGCTTACAACATGAGAGACAGGTTCGCCGGATGTGTGTGCGTGCGGTGAAATGTAGGATTAACAGAAGGCCCATTCCTAACAACAAGCGAAAGGACTGAATGAACGATAGAAATATAAAACCAGCGGCAAAGTGCGAGTCGGACTCGCGCACCGAGGGTTCCGTACAAACCTGTAGGTAAATATAAGCAAAAGTTGCGGTTTACGATTTATGACATATTAAAAAAAACTACTAACTATAGATCTCGTTCAAACCAATTTTCGGTGGAAGTTTACATGGTAATGTAGGTACATCATATATTTTTTTTAGTTTTATCATTGTCTTATTTTAGAAGTTATGGGGAGGGACAAACACATTTTATCACTTTGGAAGTGTCTCTGGCGCAAACAATGTAAAAATATTAATAGAAATCTCAATAAGTATCTTTTTTGAAGACCTATCCATAGATACCGCACAACGTATGGGTTTGATGATAAAAACATTTTTGAGTTTCAGTTCTATGTATGGGGAACCCCCAAAATTGTTTTTTTCTATTTTTGGGTGAAAATCTTAATGCGGTTCACAGAATACATCTACCAAGTTTCATCAGCATAGTTCTTATAGTTTCGGAAAAAAGTGTCTGTTACATACGGACGGACAGACAGACAGACAGACAGACATGACGAATCTATAAGGGTTCCGTGTTTTGCCATTTGGCTACGGAACCCTAAAAACTGGGAACTCTTTTTCATAGAAGCTACGAGTAGATTCTGCAGGTTAAGATTCCAGGTGCACGTGCTCCTATCGAGGACCTTCAGAACAAAGTACCTACACCAGGAGACGACTGGTCTAAGAGTCAGCTATCAGGGTAACCAAATCTTGAAAGTGTAAAATTGCAAGTAGCTTTACTTGCAATTTGCTGTAACCTGATGACATCCCTGTCAAGTTCTGCAAAAGGAGTCTGACAAATCACGCCAGGCAATGTTCGCGTATTCATCTATATTCTAGATATTAATGAGGTAAGTACTAGCTTTTGGATGAACCTTCGCTACCGTGGTTGCCACACATATGTAAATAGTTGTCTATGAATCTCGGTAATGGTGTAGCTTTGTTATTGTATCACTAAAGTCCAGTCGCGGAGCAGGAAGAATTTCGTACAATGACCTTTTTACCTACTGACAGTGGTCACAAACATTTTTGTATTATTTAGTTAAGTAGGTACATGAAATATTTGAAGGAGAAAGTATCAACTTAGAAAAAAAAAATAGTATTACGTATCATAGTATCATCTATTACGTAAGTATTTAGATTTTATATTATAAGTTATAAAAATCGAGTTACATTACTAATACGGCAAAAATAAAATTTAAAAATCAGAATCCGATTCCTCTGTATCGGAGTTACTGCTTTCCAAAAACGTCTCGCCTTTCACATTTATTACAAAAGAATCAACAGTTTTATCTACATTATCATCTATAGTACCCGACACGAGAAGCTATAAATTGTGTAAACAAAGAACTTCTACAAAATTACGTAGCGACAAAAAACTCAAAGTAACATACGTGTTATACGAAACTAACAAGCAATTTCACTTGGTCGGGTTATATTTGATCGATCTAAAGCGCTGTCGTCTAATGTTTTGTGATACTGGAACGAGTCTGACTCATGGAACAAACAATTGAATGTGTGTTTACAAAACTTATACCTTCTCGTGGCGGGGACTATAGTTAACTAATTTCGATTCCTTCTTTTTTTATGTGACATACACTTGCAAACAAGAAGAAACCTTACACTCTCAGGCAAAGGTTTACAATCCCTGAGGACGGCGGCCATTGCATCTGTGCGAGTGAAACTCATTCTATTTACGCGGGAGTGACAGAGACAGGTAATAACAGGTCAACGGACGAAATTCTTCCCGCTTCGCGGCCGGACTTTATCAGTACTACAGTAGTACTGATAAAGTCCGGCCGCGAAGCGGACTACTACTTATGATTAGCTCCTGCAAAAAAAAACAATTTTAGGTACCTCTTTATAATATTAATTTAAATTCAGGTTAGATAACAAATTCATGTCAACTACATATTTTGAGAGAACCTTTGACCAACTCATGAACAACATCCACAGCCCGACATCGCCCACACAAAGACTCTTTTTCCTTGTTCCTCTCTCTCTCATCTGAGCGTGTTCCCGGTTGCATCCTCAGCTGGTTTGCTTCGGAGCCCGGGGTCCGCTTTCCGGCTTTTTCTTCTCCACTTCGCACGGTCTTCGGCACCCTTGGTTGAGAGTCCATTGGCACGCATATCATATCCTGGACAACATCAAGCCAGCACTTTTTGGGTTTTCCCCTTCTTGTCATCACCTTAATGCCGCGTGTCCTGCCCAGCCCATTTCAGTTCTTTTATTTGTTTTCCGATGCTGAAAGTCTCCGTAAGTCCCAGCTAAAGACCAGAAAATCAACGGACCTTCTAAGTCTTTCTAAGTACGAGCGTTTCGTGCGAAAACGCAGGCGCGTGCCTCGCCCAGCGCTCTCGTTTTTGCGTCTCGTAAATAGCGCCAGCGCTAAATAACCGCAGATGCCGCACTTAATTTAACGTTCTCGCTTAACTTATGGGTTTTACGTTTGTGGTAACCTGCTAGCATTGTTCAGTAGCACTTTGTACGAGTAGTTAGCTGGCATATTATATTACAAGCTGACCCGCGCAACTTCATCTGCGTCACATTTTCAGCTCCGCTCCTATTGATCGTGGCGTGTTTTTATATAGCTTTTAGCTTTCCTCGATAAATAGGCTATCAAACACTTAATTTTTTTTTCTATTCGAACCGGTAGTTCCTGAGATTAGCGCGTTCAACAGAACAAACTCTTCAGTTTTGTTTTGGACTAGATCTGTTTCGAAATTGCTATTTTTCTTACCCCCATATTCTGAATTACGAACGCAAACTCTACTTCAATACTAAAGTTTGACAAAAATCTCGATTTCTCAAGTTAAATTAATAAAGTCTTCCGATTCAGAAAAGGGGTGATAAGTAAACAAGCACAAGACAAATTCTTCTCCAATAGTGACGTTAAACTTCAGTAGGCAGGTATTTTAATAATCCGATTAGGTACTGAGTATTTTTTTATTTGTGATGGGTTTGCTCTCGACTCTAGTCTTGGTCAGAGATGACAGAGACAAAGTCTACGATGGAGCGAGCTTACCCAGAAGGAGCCTGTTTACTCTAACTTTGAAGAGATTAAGGTTGTAAGCGTTCGGAAACACAGACGCAAAAAAAAAAAGACACAGGCAGAGAGTTCCACTCCTTTGCTGTGCGCATTGTAAAAGACTTCTCAAATGTCCACCAACTGAACTTTGTAAGAGTTGCTCAATGCCCAATGGCATCGCTAAAATCAATTTGACCCCGGTGAACTACAAATAATGGTAAGTGGATTTAATCAATGCCAAGTGCAAAAGTAATGAATGAAACCTAATTTGGCATCATCGATAAATCTTATCTCTATAGATTTACAAATAACTTTATAGAAATATGGTGGTGAATAAGATGGATCAGATATTTCAACGCTTATTACTAAGCAATGAAATATATCTGATCTATGTCTACTGGTGCTCCCACATTGCCGTTAGAAATTGTTTAGTAACGTTAGTAAACATTTGCTGGCTAACATTAAATAACAAATGTTAAAAAATGTTTTCATGTTAGAAAATGTTTAGTAACGATAAGTTAACAAATTATAACAAAACAAATTATAACAAAATAAAACATGTGTTACCTTTTGTTTGTAAACCTTTTATAAAGGTGACGGCGGGGTATGCGGTGAGTCGGGGATGCGGGGGGGTTAGAGCCAGTACCAGATTTTAATGTTATAAAATGTTAGTAAACATTTTCTATTAGTGTAGGAGCACTTATAACATGTAACAGTTTCTAACAAAATGTAACAATTGACAACATTTGTGAGTAAATGTTATTATGTTAGAAAATGTTTACAAACATTTTCTAAAGGCAATGTGGGAGCTGCATGGGTGCAGAAATTTACGTATATATATATATATATATTAGAACCAAACAAATATCTATACTCACCACGAACCAAACAAATATCTAAATTCACCAAAAAATGAAAATGAAGCTTTCTACGATCAGTACATTCGGCAGTGCGTTGTCTACAGTGCGTTGTTTTATAGGTATAATACTTACTTTGCGCGTACACGAAGTTCGCGCAAAGTAGGTAAGTATAAGTATCATAAAGTTTTTCCCGTTCCCGTAGGAATTTCGGGAAATCCTCTCTTAGTGCTCTTCTACTCTTCCCAAGGAACTTACTTGCCAAATTTTAGCTTTCTACAACCAGTAATTTCAGCGTCAGCGTCAGACACTCAGTCATCAATAACTCAGTCAGTCACCATTACGCAAGAACTATATATATATTGATGAATGTTAGTATAAGGCTGGTTTTATAGTCACGCCGCTAAACGCGCCGTTGGGCAGCGCGCTGTTGAATGCGCGTAGGACGCGTTCACCGAACGGCGCTGCTCAAGCGCGCGAATTTGAAACGCTACTACTACCCCAATACATATCCGAGCGCGCGCGCTCCGACGGCGCTGCTGAAACGCGTGACTATAAAATCAGCCTAAAGTTTACAAACCCTTGACCAGTCTACACTGTACACTCTACAAAGTGCTTACAACAATAATGCAATTAACCCAGCAGCATAAGCCGGGGGTCAACCGGACCGCTCGCGTCGTTCCGCAGGTGCGTTCATGACGCAAGTCGGAACAGATTGATTGCTAAATCATAACAAGTAAATACGTCCTTTTTAGTTTTTAAAACCACTGCTACGTAGATTGAGCAACATTGAGATAATTACCTACATAGTTTTATTTCGATAGATACTAGACAGCATATATGTCACGGTATCGGCATACGTTACAAAATTTTGCATCATAGGACTTGTAACAAAACTGGGATAGCCTGTAGCAAATTCTGAGAGGTCTCCAGCGTTCATGCGTAAAGCGCCAATATTGCAAATCAATTGGTGTAAATCCAGAATACCTACAAGACTCTTGATAGAATGGACTGAAAGAAAAAACCCAGTAACAATATTCGACTGAGGTTCGAAGAAAGGACACTGAAAGAGTCACCACGGCCCTGGAACCCAAACGACTTTAGGGGGAACTCGGATGAGTTTTAGCTGTGGTTTTAGTCAGTAAGAGTCTGACACTCTCTCTCTATAAAAAAAGCTCAACCAGGTGACTAGGATCTACATTACACAAAACGACAAATTCGAATCATCATTCCGATTCCACAAACTTACCAGTCAAATATGAAACAAACTATTTATTACATACCTATGCATGGACATTCACAATTTACATCTAAACAAAAAGACTGCAAATTAACCAAAACTTCAACGGCTAAGATGTCTCAAGCAATGTTTAAAGTAGTTACGTTATGTCCGAGACAATCTATGCGAATTACAATGAAGAAAGATCTTATGAAACTGTCCTATTAATTATGGTGGCGCGGCCTACTTGTTCGAAACGAATGCGAATTTCTCGCGAAGATTAAATACAGAGAGATTAAGTAGACGAGATAAATTGTTGAATAATCATGTGCTTGAATAAGATAGATTTCTTGATTGCATGTGTATGGCATCGTGTCTTTACCAAAACCTAAAAGAAAACCTATCTAAGGATGACCTAAAAGGGATGAGTTCCGATACACGTGATCTAGCGAAATGTGGCTGTCTAATCTACACTTGTGTCAATTGCCTCATTTATGATTACATCTGAAAGCGATAGATGAGAACTATGATGGAGCGATCGTGACCCAGAAGATGCCAGTTCACTCTTGTTTGAAGGCAGACGGGTAGACGGGGTGGTATTGTGAAAGGGAACATCGCTGTGATGTTTCGTAGGCCATTACATTTTACCCCTTACCTATACATTCTGAGATACCCAATGGTAAAGTTTAACATGGTAAACTATTTACATTTATTTAAATGCTTGTCCGTATGCATGTAGAAATTCCACCTGCATTTAGTTAGTGTCAGTCCAATGTTAAGTTACCACCAGTTTTGTAACACTACACCGGGTATAGTTAAATAAGGCACTGTGCCTTTTTTGGGCAAAGGGGTGATTAATACTTTTAGGGCGTAGGTAGATACGGGCGTGCCCTTTATAGAGAGCGGTAAATAGTAGCGGTAGTAAGTTCATCTTATGATATACGAGTATTGGAGGGATTGAAAAATTGGAGAAGCGTTTGATGAAGATGATGAAGCTGAGTAGGGGTGGATCAAAGACTATTAAACCACTTGACTGCGCATACAGTGCCCCGACGCACGAAAACTATTAGTGTTTTTGCTCAGATGTTAGGCAGCGGCACTAGTAACCATTTTAGTTGTGACCAATTGTTAGACCTGTGGGCATGCTAAGTTTTTACAAATCGTTTTAATTTTTTTGCAATTTATAACGCATAAAAATGCCTTCATACCCGGTGAATTTGTGTGGGAAACATTCCTAGACCTTTTGTTATAAAAATGATGGCATAACTTTTCATCGGAGAGTAAAGACTTCGCAAAATATTTTTGATTTGAATCAGATGATGAGCCACTGCAGGGGTCTATATAAAATGGTGGTTACGTGAACGAGCACACTGTGAGAAGCGCGCGTTGATGTCTTTTGGAAAAGTCTCTTTCTTTCATTAGGAAATACTTATATTTTTATCCCTTTCTTCCCCTTTGTATTTTTATCGTAAAAATCTGTGCTGTTACGTTTAATGATTGAAGTCGATTTATCGATGATCATAAAATTACAATTAATACAATTTTTAATCAATTCACATACTTACATTAAACACGTAACTACTTTTAAACGACTTTAAAAATAGGAGGAGGGTCTTAGATTTTTCATCTGTGTGTTTGACATACATGTTTTCATTTTAGATTTTCGAAGATTTCAGAATTAAAATAAAAGTGGAATGATAAGGTTAATAGGGAAACTTTGTTTAAACAAGATATAGCGCTGTTTGTTTGGATTGAGTATTTTTATAATGTTAAAATCCATTTTATCGATATCGACTATTTTCCTTTAATCAAGTAGTGCCACCACTAATCATAGGCAACCTATGCAACTTGACCTTGAACGGACCAATTGCAGCCGTGCGTTGTTCCTCGTCACCCGGCCCGCTGTAGTGAGCCGCGTACTTAGAAGAAATCGGCCTATACGCTCTCTAGTGGTTATATACTCTATGGGGTGGATGGATGGACCATCTTCTTCTTTCGAGTCTATGATTAACTCCTTAGATTTGCCAAGCCTGTTTGAGCAGATATCGCACCTGCACCGTATCTGTACCTTACCTTCGTCTCGCCGCCTTCTGTTTGCGTTGCGCCTTAGGTTAAGATATAACACCTGGATAGCACATAAAATACGCGCAGGCAGAAACTACTTAATAAAGAATATCTTTTACAACATCCAGTCCATCCGTCCTTTTACAACATCCATCCAGTACCTAGATTATGTACGTCAATGTGCAAGACTACAAGCAATTACTTGCTACAAAGAACAGTAAATTGATTCTCAGTCATCCATATCAAGTTACCTTTCCAAAGTCGCAACATTAGTTGACATGTACAAAAACTGCTGCAGATTTCAGTCTGAGTCAGTATCCTTTCTATTCCCCGCCACACGGTATATTAAATCATTTAATCTCATACTTTATCAATTTATAAGTGATGGCATTATACGTCAGCTATCCGTTAATAACATTCTCTAACCATACATGTGGCGATAGAAGCGTTGTTGCAAGATCCTTTATAATGATACTAACTTCTGCTATCGGCTTAGTCTGCGTGAAAGTCGAATTTATTGCAAGAAGAGCGTATTTTAAAGGCTTAGTAGTAAGGTACAATCTATCTCTATACCTACTAAAATTTTTGAAAATTGGTTCAGGTGCTTTTCTTGCACGTTCTTCTCTATAGAGATTTAGGTAGGTACACTTTGGAACGTGAAAATAGCATCATCTAAAAGCGCCTGTAAATGGATTGAATTAAATAAATGCTTTGAGTTTGAGTTGAACGTGAAAACATAACTAACAAACAGACAGACGGAGTTACTTTCGCTTTTATAGTGTTAATATGGAAGCCCGGTACCTACAGGCTGTGTAAAAATGTTTGAACGACACCTGTTTCTGACGGGTAAGTATATCCGTCGAAGGCATTCCAGTCTAGCGATCAGAACTAGATCGAACGTTTTAATATAGATACTTGTACGCTATCGGTGCGTGTCGCTAAATGCCTCGTCGAAACGGCCACATAAGTTGATAAGTGCACTTCCATTTTGGAATTGAACTCTTAGGAATTTTCTCTTACAACAGAAGTTGGCGGTTTGCCTTAGATAATTTTCATCGTGGCGTATCTACAATTTGAGACGCCTATGTTTATGGGCCTCGCATGTGTTGTTCTGACAGTTGTAATCGAGACCATCGTCGTGGGGTTCAGGGTTCCCGATTTACAGATCTATGTTGGGTTTTCCCATTAAGAATTTAAATAACACAGAGCCCCGGAAAGCATGAAAAGTCTTTGGTCCTGAACCTGGTCTATCCCAGGTCAGACAGACTACGGCAGAAAATAAGTTGAGGGTGCATCTGTGTCTCCGCACATACCTAGGTAGTAGGTACTGGTATAATCCACGCGCAATCAAAAAGGGATGGAACCTTATCAAAGTAAATAGAAAATGACAGTTCTCAAGACAAGTAGCGTTAGCGAAAAAACTCTGAATTAATTATAAATTAGTTATTTCTACGATCTATCATAGTGTTGTGTAAATATACAGAAAAGTTTCATGGTTGCAATCTTTTTAATAATAATGTTTAGATATACGAGTATATTATGTACATTAAAAAACAAAGTTCATTGACCATCTTCGATACTTTTGTTTTCCAATTATATGGATAATTAATCATGTTTGAATGAATGTAAGTGATTACAAATAACAGCTATAATAAAACAATTTTATTTTAAGAATAGGAGGACTAAGTTCAACTTCAAAAATAACAATTTGAATCGATTTGTAAATAATTATTTACAAAATATAGGTACGGTTAATTGTTGGAAACTGGCAACACTGAAGGACGAGTAATGTAAATATGTCGAAGAATAAAATAATTTAATTATTTATTAAATACACATCGTAAGCGCAAGTTGATACAAAAGCATTGAATAAGTATGCGTTTAAAAACAAAACACGATTTTTGATTTATTTGTATCTTTTCGAGCATCGTGTCCACGCGAAGCCGAGAATGGACAAATCCTTTGATAGTTTCGGCTAGTATGAATTGCTGGTTAATTCTTGCTAAGTGGCCTTTTTTAAACCCGCTGGCAACTTTTGCCGACGCTACGGCTGGCCGGCGGACCGCGCGCGTCTCAGTTCCAAAAGGTCGCATCCCTTTCTGATCGCGCGCGAGTTATACTATTGTACACTAATCTCCAGCATCATCATCCTGCCTAGCCTTTTCCCAACTACCTATATTGGGGTCGGCTTCCAGTCAAACCGGATTCAGCTGAATATCAGTATTTTACGTGGAGCGGCTGCCTACCAGACCTCCACTACCCATTAACTGGGTAACACCGTACTCCTTGGCAAGACTGGTGTCAGATTTTCTGGCTTCTGACTATCCTTAACGACTGACAAAGATCTCCAAATGACAGCCGGGACCAACAGCTTAACGTGCTTTCCGAGGCACGGAGGAAACTCGGTATGTTAAGATTGTCACCCATCCACAGACCAACCTCGGCAAGCGTTGCTTAACCTTGAAGATCGACTTGTGCGGCTGTTAGTGTTTAGCCACGAGCTCCTCCACACTAATCTCCTGCGTGGGTACTTAATTCATGAATTATTTCGTTTTATCAATATGTATTAGTTTATTATTGTTTTTTGTATATTTTAATTTTGTGTATTTATCTAGATATGCGTCTCAGTTGATTATTATGATTAAGATACGGACGATTGTAGCCACTGTAACCGAAGTTCGATTGAAAGAATATAGGCTGACTTATAGGTACCAGGAGATAGTTAAGTAGGAAACACTGTTTTTACTGGAAAGGACCAAATTTCTATGATGTAAAGATAACAATTCGCAACGATTTATCAATACAGCACCATCGTGCATTGGGTAACGGTTGACAAAGGTCGGACACCGTGAAATGAGTTCACTATTTCATCGGCTACCTACTGTGGGCCAATTACCCATTGAAAACTAGGCGCTGGTCTCAAAATCAATTGTTCTAATCGGTTGTTTAATATTTTTTTCTTGACGAAATCGTAATAACTACTGTGCTTATTGAAGTTGTAGACGGTCGGCCTCATTAAATTAAGTAATTAAAGGTTTTACTTGAAGTTGAAGAGATTGTTGAATACTTGTAAGTCTTCAATGAACTATTCAAGACGCGGTTCGCGGTTTCCAATCACGAGGTTTGCCAGAATCCTAAGGTCCGTCTCTCAGAGTGTCTAACGAACACAGCTGCGCGATAAAACCATAATCGTGGGCAATGTCCTAAAAGCTTAGCTATATGGAATTGGGCCGGATATGGTAGGTAAAAAAACCGGCCAAGTGCGAGTCGGACTCGCGCACCGAGGGTTTCGTACAAACCAGTAGGTATATTATAATCAGAAGTGCGATTTACGATTTATGACGTTTAAAAAAAACTACTTAGGTAGTAGATCTCACTCAAACCAATTTTCGCAGGTAGTTTACATGGTAATGTACATCATATTTTTTTTAGTTTTATCGTTCTCTTATTTTAGAAGTTGTGTGTCCGGGAAAATGTGTGTGTGTCCACCACCACTTTGGTCCAACCACTTTGGTCTCTCGCGCAAACTATTCAGTTTAGAAAAAAATGATGTTAGAAACCTCAATATCATTTTTGAAGACCTATCCATAGGTAACCCACACGTATGGGTTTTTTTGAAAAAAAAAATTTTGAGTTTTAGTTGTATGGGGACCCCCAAAATTTATTGTTTTTTTTTCTATTTTTGTGTGAAAATCTTTATGCAGTTCACGGAATACATCTAATTACCAAATTTCAACAGCATAGTTCTTATAGTTTCGGAGAAAAATGGCTGTGACATACGGACGGACAGACAGACAGACATGAAGAATCTATAAGGGTTCCGTTTTTGCCATTTGGCTACGGAACCCTAAAAAAAAAGCACCAAATACGAAATCGCAACAGACCAAGACAACATCGCGGCATACCTAAGGAAAGACGGCGGCATGTGCGCGATTGCTGATGTCCGAAATGACTGGTACACTAATAACGGATCGAGTTGTATGGAAAAGGGACAGGGAGGCCTAACCCAGTACCTACTGGGACAAAATTTAATAGGCTTGATAGATAGCATAGCATACTATACGTTCGACTGGGAAGGTTATACTCAACAGATATATAAATAACCATTATTTATTTATAAAAATACACTTTTTCAGCAGGAATATTCGCAAGTCATTTAAAAAAGTAACAATCCGATTTTTAACACTCATAAATATAATGTGTAAACACTAATACTACTACAATAAATGTCATATGTTCTACATAATTGTGTTTATATAGGCCAATAATAAGCATAAATACAAACAAATTCATAAATAAAAATTGCTTCAAAATAATCTTAGTTAATTATTTAAAAAATAACAAAAACGGAACTAAGGAACGGTTCTGATTTTCCTTACATATAAAAATAGGAAAAACTATATCAACTATTATACATAAATTATGTGTATATTCACAGCCCTCATTTACACGTTTTCAGTGTTCAGTTAGCTACTTGTTTCGGATACAGGAATGCAACTTCTAGTATCTAAACAGAATTCAGTGGAATTCATGAGTTTCATACTGCCAACGTCTAAACGTTCACTAAACGCACAAGTTAACAGCAAGCAAGCTACAACTAAATACTGGCAACGTGTAAACTAGCCTCAAATGTTACAACTAAACTCCACTTAACTATCATACATTGCAAATAGCCTGGTATACTTCAAGATGGTTGCCCTCAGAGGGTGTGAGGGTCAACTGTCTGCTTGCCTTCAGGAAGATGACGGTGCCTGGCTTGACGGCGATCGGCTCGGTGTCACAAGCCTCGCCTTGTCCTGACGTGACGATAATCAGGCTGGGGCTGGGGCGGTTCTGTGTGTTGTACGAGTCGCCGCTTTCAACCTGAAGAAGACAGATGGATGGAGGAGGATGTTTTAGAAAAAGTTTTTTAATCAAATGGCGTGATTATCTCGTAACTTAGGACGCCGGTCGGTCTCTTTGGTTGGTGGTAGGACTTCTTCTAAGTCCGCCTGGCAAGCTACCACCATCATGTCTAAGTCTGTCGCCATAACAACAATGTTAACAGCATTGTTGTGTTACGGCAGTTAGTGGTATGATAGCCAGTTCCTCTGTGTAAGAGGATTCCGGGTGAAACTCGCTTCCATCTTCGGCCTAATCATCACTTTCCATCAGGTGAGATTTGGGCCAAGAGATTCCCCGTTTTGTATAAAATAAAAAAAATAAAAAAAAACTTCTTTTTACGGCTCAATCATAAGGTAAGAAAGACGAAAGACTTCTATTGCTAAACATAGGTCTTCACCAAGACTCGCCATATCTTGAGATCCTATGTGTCTCTCATACAGCGTATGCCCGCGGCAATCCCCTGGTCATTGGTCCACCTTGTGGGAGTTTGTGTTCAACAGTGAACTTTAGGATTGTGTATGTATCGACTGCGAGGATGTTTTTAAAGCCATAAAAGCAAGCATACCTTTTCAGTAACTACTATGAGTAGTAGTAATACACAGTTGAAGCTCATTGTTATTAATAACTTAAGAAGTTATTTAACATTCTGTCTTGGACAGCATTTTGAATAGCGATTACAGAAACATCTAAAAGGGCTATCTAGATTAACTGATAGCCAAATAGCCAACCAGCCCTTAAAAACTACTTTTCTAAAGTAGATTCAGTTGTAGCTTTTTCACATAATGTTCTCATCATCCCTGTACGCAGTACGCACCGAGACTTACATCTTAGTACCTACTGCCATTATTCCAAATGCTATAGTGTGGTTATGTTTGAAACAATTGAGTCTGGTTTCAATGGATTACCTAAGACCCTACTGACTATAAACCTAATGCATACAATACCTTTATTCTAACAACAGCAAAATCCGGCACCGGTGGTCTCCAGATACAAGAGTTCTCATCCTCAAGCTGTGGGTTGAAGAGCAGCTGGTCCTGCGTATAGCTGCCGTAGTCGAGCATGTGCACCAGCGTCGGCACGTCCATGTGCTTGGGGGTGAGGCCCGCGCGCACCACGTTGTCCGAACAGGCCATGCATTCTACGCAGTCTGAGAAAGAACAGTTGCATTAAGGCGCGTCCCCGAGCAAAACGCAGCGCTAGCCGTTTTTTGTGCAGTTTTTGGAGCTATCTACTCTTTATCCAAAAGAAATATCAACTAATAAAAAATACATTAAATTTCTACATAATCTTGGCTTCAAAATGGTAGATTTTATTTTTTATTACTAAGTTCAATGTTTAAGTAATCTCCTCACAACGAAACCACAGAAATGAGAAAAAATTACTGAAAACATGCATCTTCTCGAAAACTAACGATTATTTTGATTTTGTACTTACACTAATGGATAGGCAATTTAATTATGAACATTTTGGTAGAAGTATTTTTTTCAAACGACCAAATTTAGATTTTATAATGATTTTATTCAAAATTCTGAGCGTATTCGCTATTATTGTATCTCTTGCGCTGTTATTGAGGGAAAAAATGCTCAAGGTTATTTGGTCAGGGTACGGCCTTAAGTTTTGAATTTATTTATGCTTAGGTCTTGAAGCTTACATAAATTCAAAACTTATTTAACTTACTTATTAAGTCCGCCCATGTACCACTATTGTGCATACAGTCTAAATATAAACATTTTTTTTTATTTGACATTCCGTATTAAAACTTCAATCATACAAAAGGGATTTGATTATAATACCTACCTAGTCTCATCTAGTCTAAATTGCCAAAAAAGTTTTCGCGTAAAAGTATTATTTTAAAGCAGTTTACCTGTAAGTACTTACGCGCACGATAAGTCTGCGCGCAGTTGAAATCGGAACAAAACATGTTAATTTTATAAGTATGCTGATTAATATAATCAGAACATTAATTACACCTGAGTAGTGAATTCTTTCAATTACAATTTGAATTACATCATCATCATTTTTAAATAAATGACGGACATAATATGTCGGATATATTTAAGTAGGCCTGCAATTGAAACAGTGCATGCAGACTTGTCTTGCGCGCACTCTAAAATAGGTGACAGATAAATGTGCACCATCAGTCATCATGACCTATATACATTTCTTGCATTTCTTACTTTCAAAAACAGAAATCAAGACAAATGCTGTCCTGAATAGAATTCAATAATGAAAAATTGTTAAAAATTTATTCTTCGGGTGTCTACGAAGGATTATTAGGGAAGGACAATGCAAGTTTACCTGGCTCGTACCGTAATCACATATCATTCAACAGTCAATACTTATTTCCTATGTTCATTTCAGTTACTTTGAACATTCAACAGCCTCTGTGGTGACGGACTTTGACCAATATTTGCATTGAATAAACATATTTTGTCGTAAAGCAGTCACTTTCACTTGAATGGTGATTAAGACAAACCATTGGTAAACAAACACATACTTAATACTTATAATGACATACTAATAACGCAAAGATAATAAGAGAAATAATGATACTGTGGTCTGAAGTACATTTCATTAATCCATGGATAAGTGATTTTAGACAAACACCAATTGAAGAGGTAATTACGACACTATGAACGTTTGTTATTGTAATTATGGCCAAATAATAATCTTAGCTGAAACAATGCTTTTCATGGATAATAAAATTGCAAATCATGTGTGGAGAAAACCAAAGTCTCATGCACCATATTAAATAACGTCGGACGATGGGCGGAAATCAAGTCACAGTGGGTCTCAAATATGTAGGTAGTACAGGCTGGTTTTATCAATTGATTCATTTTGCGAACAGTTAAGGTCTGTATTTCCTAATATAGCTATCAGGAAATACAGACCTTAACTCCCTATGATTAGGCAAGCATGCTCATGACCACATCACTGCTTTCTATTAGCTGAGATTGTGGTCCAACTCGAGCCTTTCAATAAAAATAATAAAAAACACATTGGAAACTAAAGACAGCTCAATTAACATAGAAAAAAAATCAACAAATGGCTTTAAACCACAAGAAAAATACAAAATTATGAACAGTATTTAAATTACCTCCACTCAAATAAGCATGTGGCAAGTTAGGCTTGAGGAAGATGGCTTGTCCAGGTCTGAGTAGCATGTAGTTCATGAAGTAAGGCGACCAACAGCCCACGTCGCCGGGGAAGTCAGCATGCAGCCGTTGTAGCAGGGGGTAGAGCAGGAAAGACTGTGTTGCACCATCTAGAAGTATGAAAATCTTACTTAGAATGATGAGGATGTTGGCTTGATAGTAATATCAGCCCACTATCCGGATTTGTGCAAAGCACTAGGCTCCTTATTACTTGGGATTTAAAGAAAATTAGCTGGAATACAACACAAATATAGTAAACCTCTGCCTTAGCCTTTGGAGAATAAAAGCTTGATGTTGTTTTAGTAACTTCTGGGCCCAAGATTACATGAAGTGTCGACATCAATGCAATCAGCATTGCTGTAGCTCTTTGTAGGAGTCGATTTTGTCTCTCTCACCTCTGATGTAGACTAGAGTTAAGAGCAAAGTCATCTAAAATAAAAATAAATGTTTTACTAGCTAATAAATAATGTTTCACATTATTTATTTGCTGGTAAAACAATAACACAAAAAGTGTTCCAAGATTTTCACTATAAACTATTAGGATTTTTTTATTTACCTTCTTTTTCCAGTCTATCCAGCAAGCTCTTCAAGCTGCTGGCTACCACAGCCTTGTCGCTGGTCATCAGAGAGTGGAACACTGGCTTTAGTACTGTGTGGCTATCTCCTTGTTCCTGATGTGATAACAGACTGTCTACACTGTCTTTAGATAAGAAGCTGGATAGTTCTGGCAACTCTAGAAGAGTATAAAGAGAAAATGTTAATCACTTCTGTTGGGTTTCTTATATAGATCATTTTATGATATTACAGTGAGTTTCAACATTCTATTTAGCTATTATACAAGCATTAACTCAAGCATTTTTAGGTTTACGTACCCAAAAGGTAACTAAAAGATACACACAAGTCGAGATCAGAAAGCAAACTGATTTATTCATTTGTACCCTCATTACAAAATGTTACATTAGACAAATATTAAAAACAATCAGCTCGATTCAAACATAACAGTAACCTTTGTAACCCTATTACTAAGCCTCCGCTGTCCGTCTGTCTGTCTGTCAGCGGGCTGTATGGCTAGAGCCCTAATAGGTACAGTTGAAATTTTTAGATAGTGTATTTCTATTGCCGCTATAACAGCAAATAATAATAACTAAGGTATATGGTATGGAACCCCTTGTGTGCGAGTCAGACTCGCACTTGGCAGGTTTTTAAATGTATTTAACTTATTTTCAAATGAAAGAGCCTGCAAGAGTTTGCGGAATGCGAAAAGGCCGCCATTTGTATATTTTTAGTTTAAGGTTTTCTGTATGTTTTTATATTTTGGTGTACCTACAATAAAGCATAATTAAATAAATAATATAAATAAATAAAAACTGATCTGTGCTTCTTTTGGCTATTTTAAAATTAAAAAATATTTTAATATTCATCAAAATTTGTTTCTTTGTGCACCATGAAATTTTAGTCATACAAAGTCAGAATTTTAGGATACATGAAGTGGGCTACCATTGTAAGACAATTTAAAAGCCAGGGTGTATGAAGGTGTTAAGTATCCCTAAAAATACAAAACAATCATTATTTTTACTTGATGATAAATAATGCAAAATAATAATGCATAAGGAATAGACCATGAGAATGAAGAAAGTACCTATACATATTTTTTTCACTGTTATGGTAGCAGTGGATACAAACTTTTGAGAAAGTCCTGGATCTCCCCAAGCGGCCTAAAGCCACAGAGTGCCTCAAATGGTGTAAGAGCAATGGCAAGCTCTGGCTTGTGGTTGGGATCCTTGTACATATCTGGAAAATTCTTGTGGAGTTCCTCGGCATGTTCCTGAAATAACATAAATCCCATCTGAGTGTGATGTGGCCTATATTTTTCGAAGCCTGCGAGTTCTTTTCCTCCGCTCTTTATCCCACTTGTACACTTATATATATTTTTTTCGAGCATGTACATTATTTTTAATCTGTTTGTATATATGTATCTGTATCTGTAAAACAATTTATTTAACTGTTTGAAATTTTGAATCATTTATTTTATTTCTGTTGTAGTTAAAAATGATAGTATTTAAAATGTTGCTTTATCATTGTAAACTGCGATTCCAGTTTACAAATAAGTACCTACTATGAGTGATATTTTTTAGTATTCTACAACAGCTGTTGATTTAAGTACTTTGACAAGGCAAACAGAATAAATAAACCCAGTCAATAGTCAATACAATTTAACAATAAAAATACTAAAATTACCTTTTTAGGATGAGCTTGAATAGACAAGGCTTTTCGTATAGATAGTATCTTGAACAGGAAGGGTACACCAACACCAAACTTCTTCTTCACTTCAGGTCCTATGGCATCCAGATTGTCTTTGATGTACTCAGAGACCAGTACATCCCTGTCAATGATGATTGAAGGTCCGTTAGGATGAGTACCCATCCACAGCTCTGCATATGGCTTTGACTGGTCAATGGCTATGTCTGGGTGAGCACTAGACAATAATTTGGCCACTGTACTATCCAGGCCCAACTTGCCCCAGTCATAATTTTGAACTTTGCACTGTAACTCCATCGCTCTACAAGAAATAACACATTGGATTTGATACAAAACTAATTAGACATAACACCGGTAATACTTCGGTATCTAAAATAATAACTATTTAGTTTAAGATTCTTACCTTTTTTAATGAATACTTCAACAAGCAATTAACTTTAAATTAAAAAATGAAAAACACATCACTCAAATGAAACCATGAGTACCACTGATAAGAGTAACACAAAATTTCAACTGTCTACGTTACGTTATCACAGTCCAAGTGGTCCCAAGACATGAGTGTTTTGTGACAACATGAAATTGAAAATAATAGGTACCTAGTTGGTTTAACAAGACGGAATTAAAAATGTGAACTTTTTGAAAGATGTAATCAACAAAACGTCAAATCAATCGCCGACTTTCATTTGACATTTAGGATTTTCCACTGACGTAGTGGGATTTTCTGACACTGACAGCAACTGGAGTGACACATATTTTTACGTTCAGAAATCATGGATAAAAAAGAATATTACGTTCGTATTTTATTTTTTGATTTTTTTTCCACTGTTTTGTTCCACTGCAAGCCTTTCTCACTAGGTATGTAAGCTTTGGGGCTGGGGCTGAACAATAAACATCCACACCTACCAATTTTAGAAAGTGTGTATACGTGCACATTCGTTGTCTGAAAACTGATAATGATAGATTGCGTCAAAGTTCAAGTTGAGTGTCCATACGCTGTCTGCTGCCAATGTGTATCTCATTTGATCAAAGAAATTATTAAAGAAAGTATCTACAGGCCGACATGATTATAATTGAGGGTACTTTAATTAAAAATGGTTATCGAATTCTTTCTCTAAACAAGGCTACCACCAACGTTCATTTAAGATTAGAGCACAGGAAACAATGTCTTACTCCTTACTGTTGTATCTGTATATTCTATTTTTTTTCGTCATAGTCTACAATTTCATTACGAAGGGTTTCCGACTCACGAGGAGCTGAATCCACACCTAATTTAATGTTATGCTTAGACCCACTGTCGACAAGACCATTCAAATTGTTCAGTTTCAACTTGCTCTCCAGTAATTTAGAACTTTTAATTATTTTGGCCGGAATTGCAAATCCAGTGAGACCTCTATTAATAATTTCAACATTTGGTGCATCTTCAAAGGGTTCGCAAAAACTAGGGTCACCGACGTAGGAGCTTCCAGCATCATATTTACCACTTTGTCTGGTATTTTTATCAGAAGGACTGTTATACTTTAATTCTATCTCCTTAAGGTCTAGATAGGGATATTTTTTCATTATTACTAGTTGCTCATACTGACGGATATCTTCTTCACTTAGATAGTTCTTATCATTCCATTGTACCTGAGCATTTTTTAAAATATCTTGTTTAGAGTCCAATGGGTCTTTGGCTATGTTCTTGTGATTGTCACGGTGATCGATTCTGGCACATATCTGTGAACCTGCATAGAAATTTCTGTAGGTTTTAGAAAATGAACTTTTCTAAATGTCCAAAGTGAGAGGGGGGGGGGAGGAACATTTTGCCGCCTAGGGGAACCGACGGGCTTAGTTCACCACTGCCTTTTTTAGATAAAAAATACTTGCCTATTCAAATCTCCAAGGAATTGAAATTGTGTTCTGAACGTTTGATCCGATTTCTCAATGTTTTATTGCATGCTCATAAAATCGAATGCATACCATTCGATTTTGATACCGGTATCTATTTATCTGGTATATCTACATAGTCGCTAAAAAAATAAATAAGTAGCTAGGTACGAAAACTTACGATTGCCGTAAACATCTATGTACAAGCTTGAGCCATCTCTGTGCAGCGGAAATGTGTAATTAAAAGTAAGGCACAAAAATATGCACAAAATGGTCAAAACTGCGGCATTGCGTTGCATTATACAGCAGTTCACTGAATATTTATTCATTGAATTCAATGAGATTCAATAAAAAATCCGAATTAACGTCGTTGAACTCTGTTTCCTGCTTCATCTATATTATATACCTAATAAAACTGTTTTTGACAGGCCATTATTTTTTCAAATATCACTAACGTGTAAAAAGTTTGATAGGCACCTAATTTGCTTCATGCACCTACCAACAGGGAACGAGCAGAAACTAGGTATAATGTGTCATTGTCAAGTACCTATATTTAAACTTCAAAGTTTCGAAAATGCAGCACTAGATGGCATATTCAATGCTGTGCACGTTCTAGTCAATGCTGTGCACGTTCCCTATACCTAATCAGCTAGCAAACATTCAGTGTGTGGCATACATAGGTAGGTAGGTACGCGTTTGTTACAGCGCGCGATAAAAAGTGCCGGTCTCAATTTTGTTGACTGACGCGGATAAGCAAATTTTGCATCCCACCTCAGCTTATGGCACTTTATGCACTGATGTAACAATTATTTTCTTTTGATTTTTCATACATAAACATTATCTTTGTGTTGAGTTACGCAGAAAAGGTCTAGAACAACTACGGTGCATAAGTCGACATGAGCTGGGTAATCTCGACTCCGGGGAGTGATTCGAATCACTAGGTAAATCCAACTCCGCTATTCGGTTCTTCGACTCCTTTGAATCCCTCAAACCAAATCACTCCGGACTTGCTTGTTTCAATACAAATCCAGTGATCTGGTTGCTTCTTCGGAACATTTGATTCTTTTAACTCAGAATTTGATCGAAATTCACGAAAGTAGGCATTCTTTTTTTTCGGGCTTGTTGTTTTTTAGAACGCGACGTGCATTTTCGATTATGGGTTAGCCAATAACATTACCTATATTAATTATTTTATTTTTTTTAAATCCTGTTTTTCTTGTAGGTAGGTACCTAGATAGGTAGGTAGATATCCTACGTTAGACAAAAACTGTTTTTTTTTTAACAACGTAGGACTGTTTAAAAGTTGTTCAACGGCGTACCTAGGTACTAATAAAAACCAAAAACGGTCTAAAATATAACTACCTAAGTAGGTATAGGTATTTTGGGCGTTTTTGGTTTTTATATAGGTACCTACGCCATTGGTCAACTTTTATACCGTCTCACATGTCTAGGCCTTCGAGTTAAAATATTAAAACCGCTTTTTTTTCATAACACCCCTCCCTCATAGAGAAAAACCTATTAGCTCTCCTCCTTGAGCGAAAACCTAAGCTCATACATATCCACATGAGTGCCTACCTAGGTACCTAATATTATTTTCAAACCCACCGCTTTTAGCACACAATAATCCAAATACGAGCAAAAAGTTCCGCTAATCTTTTGGCTAAGATTATGCTAAGTTTAATTTTATTGTCCCAGTTTTTTACTTCCTTAGAACCTAGAACTGTCAGTATCCCTTTTAAGTAGTTTTCTTATCTAACACCTAATAATATCCTACCTACTTGTTTTTAGGCAGGTAGATACTATCTGATAAAATAGATGCTAAGAACAATAAACGTATATGCAAATAATTACCTAAGTAGGTATATGTATAAAAAACCTATACCTATCTGTACGTATTTTAATTAATAAATGAATCATAACTTAAATAATACTTAGTAGATTGTCCGTAAAAAACTTATTTTTTACACCAAGTTGGAACAAGGAATAACTTTGCCTCACTTGTAATCCCGCCTATAGAGGGTCGGGTTTACAAAAACCGCGCGTCTCATTGGTCGTCACTCACCCTTTCGCCCGTGTACCCACGGGATGAAGAGGGATCGAGCAGGGGGCGGGGCGGAGTTCCTCGGGGATGACAGCCAGTATGCACCTGACGCTATCAATTGACCAATCTCCCGTAATCGGGGAACACGTGTCTCGGTAATTAACACGATGAGTGAGGAAGTCGAAGAGAATGGTCAGACGGATGCGAAATCGGTGCAAACGTTGCAAGCTCCGCGGCCTTCTTCCCCGCGGAAGTTCTTTGCTAGGATTTACGGTCATCTGGAGGAGCCTAAGAGGCCGAGTGTGGTGGAGAATGTGGCTGGGTTCGAGAGCGACTCGTCCTCGGACGTGGAGATCGGCGGGAGCGAGGGCTCCCCGGAGGTGCCGCTGAGAGAACCCCCGCTGTGGCCGCCGCCGCCGCTGCCTCTGTGTCCTCGTCCAATGCTGCTGCCGCACCAACAACTGGCTTTCGGAGCTGGTCTTGCTGCTTTCTGTGAGTTAATATTCCTTCTTAAATATTTCTTTCATTTAGAGTGAACTAAACCAAAATCTCATCCCTCGATTCTAAAATAGTCACTTGGGAAATGGTTAAAAAAAACAACTTGCGGTTTGCACTGAACATTAACGTTGCACATTTTGGAATCGTCCGTCTTGTGAATTTTCGATCAGGTCACGTGTCCTGACGCGCCGAAATATTCGAAAACCATTATATTTCTAGATGACTACCAAACACAGCAATAATTCGTTAAACACACCGTACTAATATAATTTGGTTTTGTAGGTACCTACTAATTAAGTAAATAAGTTCATACCTACCTATGCACATACGTGTAGGTAATATGTCGATTATGTATAGCTTATTTACGATAAGAGAAGGTAATTATTATGGTTTATTAGGTATTTTGCCCAATTAATTAGGTAGGTTGTCTAGTCTATATCACATCATTGTTACCATAATATACCTACTGTCTTGTTCGATTCCCGGGTCGGGAAAATCATGTCACTTGACCACGCTGAGGGTGGCTTTTAGCACAGTAAAAACACTGAAACTTAACATTTTATTTTGCTTAACGCATAACAAGCCACCTTGGATCACTTTTCGCAAATACCTCAATGACTTCGTTAGGATATAGAATACAAAGAAATCTGAGTCTTTGTCTTGCTTTGTCTTTTTCAAGGCTTGACCCCTTAACCCCCCCATAGATCCGCCAAGGTCCCACCACACAGCCTTATTAAATCCTTTGGAGAAAGTAGGCGTGATGTACCCGCCTAAGGTACACGCTTGTATAAAGTGGATAATAAACAAAATGATTGCTGTCAAAAGCTACAACTAAATATAGGGTCAGTGGGTCGTCTTAGGGGCGATAGTGTCCGTCGTCATTTAAATTATCTGAGTAAAAATAAAGTAGCAGTACTTCTCTGGCATTCTGTGCGATAAACGCTGCTTCAGGAGATCTTGTCCTATATAGATTTATGTATTTTAAAGGACAAACTATATACCCTTAAAATAGAAAATAAAACTCCTAACTAAAATATGGCGTCAAAACATTCGTCATGCCATCGCTATCGACTGTGAGTGAGTGTGAGTGAGCCCAAAAGACTGGCTGCATTGCCACGTTGTATGGCAATGCTTATCCTCTGTCCAAGGTAAAAGCCAGCTCTTGGGCCTATATAGTGGATACGTTAAAATATCTC
The DNA here is from genome assembly GCA_963859965.1 of Ceramica pisi. Classification (NCBI taxonomy): domain Eukaryota; kingdom Metazoa; phylum Arthropoda; class Insecta; order Lepidoptera; family Noctuidae; genus Ceramica; species Ceramica pisi. Next base: position 8,439,946 of record OY982541.1, on the reverse strand, counting down.
AACCTCCACGCACCCCTCTTTACCACTGGGCACTTAGGGCACGTGCCCAGGGCCCCGCGATCGATGGGGCCTTTAAGTTCTGACAGCCGGGTTTATTCTGTTGACATCTCACCGTGTTCACTTATGTGGAGTAAACGACAAGTGAGCTGTCATTACATCTTGTTTACATGATTTGACAGCTCACTTCGTGATCACTTCACCCACGCCTTCACTTCGACATGTTTTCAGAATCGACCGGCAGATCACCTGCCGTTGACTGGAAAATATATTCATTTTTAATCAATCGAAGAAATATTTTTCCCTACTTATGCAAAATAAATTTTTAATCACTTGTCAATACTAAAAGAGTTTCTGCCGGTCGATTCTGTCGACATCTCAGTGGAATGAACCACAAGTGAGCTGTCATGCGGCATGCCATCTTGTTTGTATGGTTAGACAGCTCACAATCACTCGATAAAAATTTCGAGCTCGCTTCACTCGCTCTTGAATTTTGCGGCCTTTGACATTTTTTATATGACTCAAAAAGTGACTATGTCATAAAGAAATAAAACTACCTTTCCGAGATAGATAGGGTGCGAACGCCACTTTTTAAATGTTTAAATGTAAGTAGGTAGGTACCTACCTATAGGTTTTATGGACTTACTTTACTTGACTTTTTTTTTAATGTTTTGTACTTAAATAAGATTAATAACGGTTCTATACCGCGTGTATCTGACATCGACGCACAAACGATTTCCATGGGTCCAGGGCATGGTTCTGGACACCCTAGACTTAGAATTTTTCGTACTACGTATGACTACAGACCAGTCTGTATAAGTATACGGTTTGTTCGCATATGTTATAACCTCATCTAACCCAAATTATTCACCAACAATAGAAGGGATCTGGTCGCTAATGGTCATGGTTCTAACCTAACCTAACCCACATGATTAACCAACCATAGAGGGGATCTGAACCTGACGATCATTAAATGCCAAAAACAAAAACTCAAATAGCAACTCGTACGTATTTTGCTCTAGTATTTTAAAGCAAAATGCATATTGATTCAGACACTCTCTGAATAGGTATACAGTTTGCTCTTCAACTACAAACGCAAACTGCGATCGAACTCAGAGCAACCCCGGTCTGGGTCAGTATACAGTTTGGCAATACGCGCCCTGGACCCATGGAAATCGTTTGTGCGTCGATGTCAGATACACGCGGTATAGTAATAGACATTAAATACATATACCTACCTACGTATAGTGTATTTTCTATTACTATTGTTGTGTTTGTTTATTGTTTATACGGATACCATAACATCCGCCGCGCGCCGGTACACTTTTAAGGAGTAGGTATGCAGATGCATACAGATCCACCTGAATTTCCATGTTTTTGGTGTTATCTATTCGGGCATACTTAACTTTATAGTTTATTCACCGATCTTGATGATTCTTTTTGCGTTGGCTTGAGCAAATCGATCTGATGGTAAGCGATGATGTGGTCAAAGATGGAGCACGCTTGCCTAGAAGTACCTAATCTATTCACTCTTGACTTAAAGATATCAGGAAACACAGACTCGGGCAGTGAATTCAACTTCTTAGCTTTTTATTTGGAAGCCAATTATATTTAATTGCAAAAAAGTGTTTTTTGTAAAAATGATTAACAATCTCATTGTTCTCGGTCCCTTCTCAGTACTATATTAATGATCAAAAGAAAATAATAACTCTCCGGGGTGCGTGATTTTTCTAGCTCGCTTCGCTCGCTCTATGTTCTGCCTTATCTCAGTTAATGAGCTTTCTTGCATCAAGTCCATAACGTAACTCCCATATAAAGTATGAATGATTTTTTTTTTACCGTTGATAGGCACGCGTTTGTCCACTATCTCACCTGATGGTAAGCGATGCTGCGGTCTAAAATGGAGCACGCTTGCCTAGAAGTAACCTATTAACTCTTGACTTAAAGACTCCCAGGTTGTAGTATCAGGAAACACAGACCTCAGAGGGAGTTCCACCCCTTTGCTGTACGCACTATGTACCGGTGGCGCATCGCCGTTCGTCTTGTGGTCGATGATGGAACGGGCTTGGCGGAATTAAATTATGCAATTCCGTCGCACATTCCCCATAATGCAACCGCTAGAAAACCGTCAGGCTAGCAACTCGGCGTCGATGCTCAAGACTTTGGAGCTTTGACTCGGCGAGCTTACCATTGATCCTCTTGGCTCGTTTCTCAATTGACGCAAAGGCATCAGCTGGTATTTGGCAGATCCGTCTAAAAGATGAGAGCAGTACTCCATACACGACCGAACTTGCGCTTGATAGTTTGACCAGCTGTTCCGGCGTGAAGTACCGTCTCACATTTGCTAGGATCCCCAACTTTTTTGCAGACACTTGAGCATTTGCCTCTACAAATGGGCCGAAATTGAGAGTAGATGTTATAGTAACCCCAAGAAGCTGAAGTTGATGATAGGCACGGCTACACCTCGTAAAGATGGAGCTGGGATCTTATTTAAATGGAAGTAGGTAACGTTAACATCATAATTATCATATCGGCCGAAAGACATCCCACTGCTGGACATAGGCCTCCCCCAAGCTTCGCGACAACGGGGGTCCTGTGCGTCTCGCATCCATCGGCTACCCGCGACCTTCACCAGGCCATCGGTGCTTCTTGTGGGAGGCAGGCCTTCCACCGTAGCGTTGCCGGTACGCGGAACTTTTCGGCCCCATCGAACATTTATTTATTTATTTATTTATTTAAACTTTAAGTACAACAGTGTTACATGGGCGGACTTAATGCAACAATGCATTCTCTACCAGTCAACCTTTGGGTCACATCTGTTACGCAAGGAATGTGCACTGTCCACTCCCACTTTAGTTTGGCGATCCTTCGGACTATGTCGGTAACCTTGGTTCTCTTGCGGATATTATCATCCCTGATTCGATCACTCAAGGAAACTCCAAGCATTGCCCTCTCCATTGCTCTTTGAGGAACTGAAAGCCTTCTGATGAGGCCCATTGAGTGATAAAAAAAATCCTTTATGAGTGCTGTGGCGATTTTCGGCGGCGGACCGGCCCCTGAACCGCTTTATTGCTTAAGGAGCGCTTTTTTGGCTGCCCTATAAAGAAAACTGCCTTCTGTCGGGCCGAGTCAGGCGGTTAAAAAATAAATTCTTCAGATTTCGAATCCCATTTGGGCCCCTGCCCCTCATTATCAACGTCAACCTACAGCAGACCATTGCGGACATGGCGTCTCCAATTGCCTGTCATTCAATGGCTATAAAGGTCATTCATCTCGATTCTCGACTAAGTACTCTTATCTAGCTGATGTCACCTTGTGAATATCTGATCCCTCAGAGCATAACATTTTTTATATTTAGCTTGCCGAGTTATCTTCAACATATCTATGGACTGGAAAGTATCTATATTTTTAACATTGTAAGATAAGATAAGATAAGATTTCTTTATTTGTTTAAACATTGTATACATACAGGAGCATGCAAGATATTACATAGTTTCAGTCCAGTCATGTTTAGCCGTAAGTATCGGCGTACAAATATTTCCATGCCATTTAATGAAATAACAATTTGCGAAAATCAAAAAATTTCCTAGTCCCTTACAAGAATTATTCAAAAAATCTTATGTAACAATGTCAAAATAGTAATAAGTAATAATGTCAAAGTAGTAATTAGTTATAATGTCAAAATAGTAATCAGTTTTAGTGTCAAAATAGTAATAAAGGATACAGTCAAAAATATTAGTATGTTATAAATGTCAAAATTATTAATTAGATATAATTAATAATAATAATTAATTAATAATTATTAATTCACCTTTTCTGGACATACTTGTCCAGAAAAGGTGAATTATTTAATCATACAAAAAATCCTTTTCGACTAGAAATTCGGAGACACAATAGTATGCTTTTTGCAAAAGAAACATTTTTAATTGACGCTTGAGTGAATTTCCAGTTAGCTCCTTCCACTTTTTAGGCAATATGTTAAATATCGTAGGCGCCATGCATATGATACTTTTACGAATAAGTGCCGTTTTTGCCGGATAGACCCGAAGAACGGTCATATCCCGTCTGTTACGCGGTACCGTTTCCTGTAGACGTGGAAACAGCTTGGGGTTTGTTTTAACAAACATTACGGTTTCAAGGATATACAGACAAGGCAGAGTTAGAAGCTTGTACCTTTTAAAATATGGTTTACAAGTATCTACCGTTTTTAGCCCAAACATAGATCTAATGCATCTCTTTTGGGCCTTAAATGCCGTGTTAGCGTTGGTAGAATTTCCCCCAAACAATGATGCCGTATCTTAGGTGAGACGCAACTAGGCCATGGTAGGCCGCAATCAGTGTATCTACATTCACCACTGCAGCTAAAGAGTGCAATGCAAATGCAGAACTACAAATTTTTTTGCATAGGTTTTCGATTTGTGATTTCCAGTCAAGTCTTTTGTCAATTATTAGGCCAAGGAATTTCGAAGTATTTACGTTTTCAACAATTTTATTATCTTTAGTTATGTCCATATTTTCTATAGCCAATCGTTGGCTAAAATGTATGATTTTAGTTTTATCTAAATTTATCTTTAAATTATTATTATTTAACCACTCTATTATAGATGTCAATGTATTGTGTATGTCAAGTTTATATTGGATCATGTCATTGCTACTACTAGAAATTGTCACTGTGCTATCATCTGCAAATAAAGTCATAGGGTGTGGAATTGATTTAGGCAAGTCATTAATGTACAGTGTAAAAAGCGGCGGTCCCAGTACACTACCTTGTGGAACACCAAAAGTAGTTTGACGTTCATCTGATAAGTACCTATACGTCTTCTTTTTTAGTGGTTATATTGATTCTACTGATTTCTGTTCTTTGCTTTCGATTGTTTAAATAAGATTTAATTAAATTAAGAACGTTACCTCTTATGCCATATGCTTCAAGTTTTTTTAAATAAAATGTCATGATTTACGTAGTCAAATGCTTGAGTCATATCGCAAAAGATCGCGCACACAGGTGTTTTTTGGTCCACTTTAATCAATGCACTGTATAAAAAGTCGTAGATCGCCATATTAATCGTCTTATTTTCACGAAATCCCTTTTGCTCATTGCATAATAAGTTGTTTCTTTCCATGTAACCGTTTAGTTCCTTTTGAATAAATTTTTCAAATATTTTCGCGAAGATAGGAATCAGAGAAATCGGTCTGTAGAATTCCATGAGCTCTCTACCCTCTTTCTTAAATAAAGGCTTAACGATCGCCATCTTTAGTGCTTCCGGAAACGTGCCAACTATAATGCATAAATTTATAATATGAGACAAGTGGTCGCATATTTCAGATGATACAGCTTTTATTACTTTGGTTGATATTCCATCGTACCCCACGCTGTTTGTATTTTTTAAGGCCATAATAATTGTATGCGCCTGTTGTGGTGTACAAGGTGCCAAACATCGAGTTCATGTTGTTCAAGATGGGCCGTGTAGTTTTATTACTGGCCTGGATGGGTTGTATTTTATTAATAAAATATTCATTAAACTGATTAGCAATTTGCTTCGCATCCGTAATTTTGTTGTTATTGATATTAATTTTCATAATATAATTCTTAGGTACATTAAATTTACGTTGGTTTATTATTTGCCAGGCGGTTTTACATTTATTGTGTGATATTTTAATTTTATAATTGTTTTGGGAACGCTGTGTCAGTGTCATAATTTTTCTAAAAAGCTTAGAGTATTCTTTAAAACGAGTTTTATTTAATTCATTTGATTTTAATCTGTAAGTCCACAAAAGCTGCCGTTTTTTTTTACTACAGCTTTTAATACCTTTCGATATCTACCTTGGCTTTTTTATTACATTTATTGTAACCCTAGTCTTAGGAAAGCAGAGATTGTAGAAAAATGAAAATATTTCATGAAATTTGTTGTAAGCTATGTTTGGGTCATCCGTTTCGTATATTTCAGAGAAATACATTTTGCTAATACAATATTTAAATTTAGCTATATTTTCCTTGCTATAATTGCGTATAAAAGCACCGTATTTGTCAATAGTTCATATTTTATTAACGGGGCATTTTAAAATCTGAGCTGTGTGGTCGGAAAGGGCAAACTCCAAGACTTGTGATTCACACCGTTTGTTATAATTATGCGCAAAATTATCAATACATGTTTGACTTTCTAATCGCGTAGGTTGATTTAATGCTAGTTTTAGGTTGAAGCCAAGTAGAAGACACTCAAACTCAATCGACTGATAGTTCCTTGTACCTGTTCCTTGTACAATTCCAATGCAACCATTGTCAACCATTTCGAGTAATTAACTTATACTGTACATCCAGCTGGCTCACTTTTCGATATTCCTAATATCTATACTATGCTAGTCCTGGGTTTGGGCGTTCATTGTCGCCGCATAGGTGAGCAACTCTGGCAGTAGGTCTCTCTCAATCTCTTCCTAGGCATGGTAGTCATTAATTATATCATAAACATTTTTAGTAAAAATTAAATGGTAACGTCCGTTTAAAACGCATGCATACTTTGTACGAATATGAATCTTAATACCACAGACATATAAATCTACTATTTATATGTCTGTGCTTAATACGAAAAACGTACCGTACCAAAACGTACCGAGTTCTACCCGAGTTGCGATGCAAAAATTTTGGAGCTCACATCGCTCGCTCTTGCGTTCTACCCTCTCTTAGTTCCTGAGCTTACTTCACCTAAGCCTTCATTTCGACATGTTTACGAAGTGAGCTGTCAGTCCATGTAATCACGATGGGATGACAGCTCACTTCGTGATCACTTCACCCAAGTCTTCACTTCGACGTGATCACACATTATCAATATCTTTACATTCGATTCTGTAAAGATATTGAAGACTAGCTGACCCGTGCCCACTTCGTTGGGCGGTAAACATTTTAACTTGTGATGAAATTATGAGTGTGGTTCGGTTAGTACTGACTGCTATGATTTATTTCCTGACGGCCAAAAGGAGGGTTTTGTTTTTATTGCATAATAATATGTATATAGCTAGGCATAGGGCTCGAGCCGCTGCGAGCGCTCAGCGTTAGACTCCCTGTCCCTTGTTGCAGAGACATGCTGCTTTAAATCACTGAGACGCTGTGCACGTTCAGTGCTAGATTCCCGAGCACGGACCTGCGATGTTCTCCAGCTTTGGTTAGCAAGCCGCTGTGAACGCTCGGAGCTAGATTTCCCAGCGCGTGCTTGCGAAATATTTTCTCTATTCCTCGAGAGGCTCTTCCGTGCGGCGTACTCGAGCTGCTCTTGTCTCATGTCTGGGATGTTGTGATATCCTTTTAGGCATGATAAACAATCGCTGAAACTGTACGATATCCCAAAAACAGAAATATCACAGCTTCGAACTCGAAGAATGAGAACGAAGTAATATTGTAATTGTGTTTTGAGAAACCGAGCAACCAAAACAATTTTAAAGACCAACTACGTACAACTCACCTACCAAACGACAAAAGTTAAATAATAACTGGAGAGGGTCATTAATCCGCGGAAAATCTTAACACCACGATTCAGAAAAATGACGTAATTGCACAACGCCGTGTATGGGATGGATAAAACGTCCGTACAAAGCATGTTCTAATGCGGTTCGTGAATGGACGGCGCGGGCGGCGTTTTGCGATTTAGTAATTTTATATTATCTTCGAAACTATTCAACCAATTGACATACTGTTTTGGGCAAATCGTATCTCTATGATGTTCTTGTGATCATAATAACATTTTTTTCGATAAGGTTTAATGTTTTGTTGTTTAAAAAATCGTTCAAAGATAAGTACGTCGAAAAATACTTTTTTTAACACATAAAAGCTACTATATCTGCTAAAATATAAAAGATAGAAATATGGTGCCGCGGACTTTTTTGTAGAACTATTATAGGCAGACCAGGTTGCCATACATTGTTTTCAATTATATACAACTGTAATGGCAGCGCACGCAAATAACTCTGTTGTAAGAGCTATTTTTTTCCGCCTGGATAGACAAAAATTGAGATAGTTCGACTAATATGCATGATATATTTATAATTTATAGCCTATAGCACTCACGAATAATGTAGCTTTCTACCAGTGAAACAATTTTTCAAATCGCACCAGTAGTTCCTGAGATTACCCCCTACATACAAACTTACAAACAATTTTACCTCTTTATAATATTAGTATAGATGTGTGATGTTATTTCATTCAAAAATAACATCACTTATTTTCAGGACAATCCCCATTCGTAGCATGGCACGGTCTACACCGTCTACGCGGCGTGTGCTACGAAGCTACGAAATATCAATTTTCTTTTCATTTGAACTAAATTTTATTCTGTCGAAATACCTACTCATAGACGTAAAATATTTGAAAAGCAACCGTGTATTTTTAGCTTCTACACATCAAACCGAAATTCAAGATGCCAGCATGTTTTTATTTTTTCTATTCATAAAAATATACATTTTAACGTTAATTCGCTGATTACTTACGAAGATACCTTTTTCTTCGTTAATTTATAACAATCTCCCAAGCAAAATATGGCCAGATTGAATAAAAATAAGCAGCGCAAAATTCCTTTTCCAATAGTGTCTACAGAAAAACAGAGATCAAAGATATCTTTTTTGCGTCCAGAGCTTACCTACTCGTAAAAATAAAATATCACTAGAAAAATATTAGAATATAATGGAGGGTGGCCATAGATAAGCCTTTTGCGCCGTAGAAACTCCTTCCCTAATCCTTTCACACAACTCTTTGGCCGGACATCTCTGGATTCAATGGAAAACATATTTTTCAAAGTTTTCAAAGATTTTTTTTCTTGTTGGGGTTATCAGCTGTAGTTATTAAAAACTTGTTCAGTTTGGTACTCTGATTTATTTGATTTGGGTAGGTATTTACTTTAATGTAATTTAAATCTGACTAACAACATTACGCTTTAATGTCGCTGCGTTTCTGTGATCTGGTTCATCTGAGCGTGGTACCTATTACATGTAACACGACCAAATCATGGCTCAACTAAAACTTTACCCCATAGATATATTTGTTCTATTTCTATGGCTGTGCCTTACTTACCTAGCATTCCTATTGTAACTCAGAGATACCTACACCGACATTTGACAGTCTACTCAGAAGCGGCTTTAGGGCGGGGTGGCGGGACATACATACCTACTGCGCGTTCTTTCGATAGAGAGAAAAATCAGACATTGTTGGTGATTTTTTTAACCGACTTCCTAAAAAGGAGGAGGTTATCAATTCGGTTGTTTTTTTTTTATATGTTTGTTACCTCATAACTCCGACAATTATGAACCGATTTGAAAAATTTTTGTTTTATCTGTAAGGATATACTTGCAGATTGGTCCCATTTAAATCATATCAAAATCGATTACGAACTTTTGATTTTAAATCCAAATCGCTGGAATTTGACTATTTAGATGATTCTTTGATAATCGAAATTGCGTATTTTGCTTTTCTGCGATTTTGTAGTGGTGTTGTTAGGTGTGGGGCACCACTAAAAGGTGAAAAATAAATATTTTTTTACAAAAAATACAACCGACTTCTAAAAAAAAACACTACAAAGTAAAAAATAACTTTAAATTCGGAAGTCGGTGTCAAAATACGAAGAAACTAACAAAAACACCGACTTCCGAATTTAAAGTTATTTTTTACTTTGTAGTGTTTTTTTTTAGAAGTCGGTTGTATTTTGTACGATGAAATTTTTGGTCGAAATGAAATCTCTAAAACATTCAGGCAACACCTATATCGAAACCATAAACATTCAAGTATTAGTCCGGTCAATTTAGACATCCGAGGCGAGAAAAATTCGCACCCAGCTGAAAATTGGTAGGATTGTTCAAAACACCATCATAAATTAATCTAAAAAGTCTTCATCGACCTGGAAGAAATTGTATTTGGTTGTATTTCTTGTAAAAAAGAATTTTATTTTTTACTTACCTACAGGGAACAGCCCGTATGAATCCACACACCTAACAACGCCACTGCAAAATTGCAGGAAAGCAAAATACGAAATTTCGATTACCTGGATGACAGAAAACCATCATCCAAGTAAACGAATTCCAGCCAACTTATAAGTAATATCATTGATTCCAGCTACTTACTTATTTCTATTTAAAATCCAAACTTCCCGACCAATTTTGATAAAATTTTAATGGGACCAATCGACTTTTGAGATTTCATGTATAACGTTGTTTTGAACAATCCTACCAATTTTCTATATTCCGTATTTTTTGGTCCTTGTAATTTAGAGATTTTTTAATTTGCCGCCTTTTTCATGGGACTGACTCGCTTGACAGACTCTATCTGTGAAACAGTGATATTCAACTTCATTACGTCATCAGTAGTAGGTATCAATCGTAGACTGAAAATGATGCTGTGCAGCATCACCAAAATTACAATAACGTTACAGCTACAAATAAAATCTCCACAACAATAAGTATCTGTTATAATTTCCATTTAAGCTTATTAGTATGAAAATCTTTTACAGTGGGGAGTCTTATTGCCATGAAAATAGAATCATAATGGTTTGTCGCGTCGCTGAAAAAGCTTTGGTTGAAGAGCCTGTAAGGGGGGTTGAGGCGTTGGGGGGGATGTAGTGACGCCCGCTTGTCGGCAGTCATGATGGGATTACCACACCACGACTCGCTGGCTCCAAATGGAGGCGTGCCGGGGCCCATTCAAACTCACTCTCTCGTTAAAATTGTTAGCACTGTTCCGGTACGCTATAAAATCCATTGTTCAACTCTAATAACTATTGCGAAATAACAGTCCATAAAACTGATTATACAAATGTTATAATTCGTTTGTGGTTGGGTTTGCTTTGTTTCAGTGTTTCATTAATGAAAATTTGGGTGAGCACTGAACATGGTTATTCTAAGAATGTGAAACGGACGGACTAATGATTTAAGTATCAAAACAATTTCATTATAATGAACACAAACCTGTCGCAATTAAGGTTCCTGTAACCGGATGCAACACGAAATTCCGACGACTGTTTCTGACAGAAGTTGACATACTACAGGCATTTATAGAAATAATGGTACCTAATTTCATCATTGTCCTACTTTTGAGTCGCACCTACCTGTGGGAGTCTTTACATCTATTTTTAAATTAGTTTTGTTGCTGTCAATCCAAAGCCAAACACATCTTTACTGTTATAGTCTACCTACCTTAGAAACGAGCGGAAGTCACATTGGGCAGTTTCAGACGTTGCAGTTGCTTCAGAGCTACGGATTTGTTACCGTTGTTGGCTGATGCGCATTCTGCAGTTTAGAATTTGTACAGTTTTAGCTATAGGGTTTGCCAAGGCATCACTATCGCTATGTCCATGTAACCGTAGTCACCTACTAGTTACCACGAACAAGTAAGCGTAGACATGTCACGAAGTGCAATAATTAAAATGACTGAATCTAGTTGTCCCCAATATACGGACCCCTAAAAAATGAACCAAACCGAAACAAACTTTTATCACCCATGGCCACTCAAATATTCATTGTGCAGTGTTTAACGTAGGTACCTACATCGATGGGCTCGTGGGAGCCCGCACGTGCACGACTCGCGTAGCCGACTACATAGCATTTCGATTCGATTTATATTAGTCGCAAATGATATCGTTCTCGTTTCACATCAATTTGACCGAAGTGCGGTTTCATCGAGGATTTTGTTGGGTTGACGAAGCTTTGGCAGCGCTTCAAAAATTCGGTAAACGATTGTTGAATAAACACGGCTCTGTTTAGGTTTCGATTGTTATGGTTTTTATAATATCGATCAAAAACATTAAACAGTCAAGCAAAATACACACTCAGTTTCAGTAATGGAAACATTTCGCCACGTATAAGTACCTACGTGTGCTACAAGCGACCCCGATCGACGTAGCAATGTAGAATCTTGAAAACGCTAGGTCTACCTATAGCGTCTACGACGTAGCACAGTAATGAATGATTTTATTGGCTCTGCAAACAGTATAACGGTTGGCTGTCCAGAAAGTAAGCTCGCATAGCCAATATAATATCAAAAATCCAACAGACTAGACTGAGTAGGTACCTATTTTTTTTTCACATCACTACTTCCACGAAGCGAAAAAGAGCCAGTTGGCAATAATATGAAGACGATTTCACTACGAGTTTTCTGTATCTACGAGTATTGAGCTCAATTGAAATGCGGTGAAGCGGCGATTTCGTGATATCAATATCTGGCGAGAGGCTTGGAAAACAAAAGTCCGAACAAGTCAGGTGTGGCATATCCATGAGCCCATCTCTAAATACCCTCTTGATAATGGTCGAATGAAGCTGTAATTAGGGGATCTTTCCTAATGAATATTAAGGGGCGCAACCCTAACGCGGCCAGTTCCTATTGTTAGCATTGTTGATTAAACACAATCATTTTTTTAATAGCTTACCACAATGGTATTTTTATAGATAAAATAAATCTATTGATGAATATCGGTGTTTTTTGTTGGAATCAAGAGTTTGTTTTTAATTATTTGCACCTTCTATTAAGATGTAAAAAACAAAGCGATTTGTGTTCTGCTAAGAGGTGAGTGCCACCAATTTATTTAGTAGCTGTAACTGGGACAAATGGGATAGCATACGTTAACTATTTTACTCTTTTGAGAAGGTGCTTGAACAGTTAAACAAAATGAAGTCAATTCATTTTTACCGACTTCACAAAAAGGAGGAGGTACTAGGATCGGATGATTGTTTTTTTTTTTCTATGTTTGTTCATCGAATACCTACTCCGCCAATTGTCGACGGATTTTCAAAATTCTTTTTTGTTCGAAAGTAGATAGTTCTGAGGTGGTCCCACTGTCACCAAGTTAGGATCTGATGATGGGATCTTAGAGAAATCGAGGGCAATCCTCAAATTTTATAGGCTTACTTATTATTTTTGCTTATTTTATGAAGTATCTTGTGTAATTGCGTATGGTTGTCACCATCTCAGGTAGCTGGGCTGATGATGGAAGGTACAACTCCTTAACAGTAAGAAGTTAGGTTCTCAATTCGGATGTTCGTATTTTTTTATGTTTGTCCGAGCATAACTCCGTCGCTTGCGAACCGATTTAAAAAATTATTATTTTATTGGAAAGGGTACCTATACTTGTCAAATGGTCCCATGATAAGGAAACCAGGATCTGATGATGGCATCCCAGAGAAGTCGAGGGCAACTTTCATTAATCGTATGGGCAACTAGCGCGTTTGTTAATTTTTTAACCGACTTCCCAAAAAGGAGGAGGTTATCAATTCGGTTGTATGTTTTTTTTTTTTTTTTATGTTTCTTACCTCATAACTCTGACAATTATGAACTGATTTGAAAAATTTTTGTTTTATCTGAAAGGATATACTTGCAGATTGGTCCCATTTAAATCATATCAAAATCGGTTACGAACTTTGGATTTTAAATCGAAATAGCTGGAATTTTACTATTTAGATGATTCTTTGATAATCGAAATTGCATAATTTTGCTTTTCTGCGATTTTGCAGTGGTGTTGTTAGGTATGGGGTACCACTAAAAAGTGAAAAATAAAAAACTTTACAAAAAAATACAACCGACTTCCAAAAAAAAATACCTACACTACAAAGTAAAAAATAACTTTTTCGACACATTTGCTCATAAAATGCATTTACGAAGCCTGTATACATTGTTCGAAAGTTCAAAATTACGGACCATACAATGGAGCGTGCGGTAAAGTAGGTACTCTCACCTAAGTACCTACTTTACCGCACGCTCCAATGTATGGCGCCGTGCGTATTCTTTACGGTATTTTTTTAAATTTCCATAAACAAATATAATTAGAAGAATTCAATCCGTCTGCATCCGTCAGCCAAAAATGCTTCCGTCTGCGTCCGTTCCGGAAGCGTTCCATACGTGTTTTTTTTTGCGAAGAACTTTTTGCTCAGAAGGTTTGTCGCACTTTAATATTGAAGAAAAAATGAGACAAGAGATGTAGTTCTAATTACCCGACTGTTACACTTGAGGTTTTTTTCGAGTGTATGTATGATGTCATATTTCTTTGGTACACTGTAGCCTAACCCTGTGTCTTGATAGATTTTAGCTTGAAAGGTGTCGTTAGATTCGTCTATATATTGAGAATGATACTGGATAGGTATATAAAAATTAAAGTATCTGCTTCATTTATCAGCTTCATTTTAATGACTTCAGCTTTTTTTAACCTATCGAGTGGGGTATCAATATAAAGGGTTCAAGGAGACAATTTAAAAATGTAACTTATTAAATAAATGATTTTGTCAAAAAATCCGATTGGTACAATATATAATACAATTTACAATATATATAATTCTACCTACTAAAATGTTTCATGCAGACGCATACGCAAAAGGAAGCGCGTTCTTATTTTAAAACGCACACGTTTCCCCATTTGCAAATTCGCGCCATTTTCAATTACAGAGTCAAAGATAGTTGAGACTTTTAATAGGTAATAATTTGAATATGTTTTCAAGCGAGGAATCAGATTTAAATATGGAATCTAGTCCACCTGATATCTTGAATGAGGTGCCAATTGCAGAAAATGGTCTCTTGTCGCCAAACTCGCGAGAACGCTTTTTAATGATTAACAATAATTATTAATAGATAATGAAAACTGTTGTTTAATTATCTATTTATATAATGTGTCGAAAAACGTTGTATGACACACGAGCGGATATTGGTCTTTACAAACTCGTGACTATGGTAAACCCTCGACTTCGTCTCGGGCTTACATTTGTCTACTCGTTTGTAAAGACCAACTTACCGCTCTTGTATCATAAATAACTATAATTTCGGAAGTCGGTGTCAAAATACGAAGAAACTAACAAAAGCACCGTCTTCCGAAATTAAAGTTATTTTTTACTTTGTAGTGTATTTTTTTTTGGAAGTCGGTTGTATTTTTTTGTAAAAAGTTTTTTCACGTAGTCACGTACTTAGGTACCTACTAGGTAGTAGGTAGGTAACTCCTTTATTAGCTCCCTAGATTTAAGACAAACCCCTAAGCGATAACCGTTTTGTTACGCCTCTAGTTGTCTATTTAAGAGCGTGTATTCCGTCCACTAGCGCCGCCAATCGTTTTTTATTATTTGTGGTAAATTTAAGACATGTAGATAAAAAACCGCTCTGTAGTGCACTGAAGAAATGTATTTATTATGTTTTGAGAGTTATGTTTTGTACTTTAGAACATAAATAGTTACCAAAGTCGATATTTTTGCTAAAAGTGGCCACTTTTAGCAATAATTGCCGTTTTGGCTATTTAGCCATGAGTTATGTATTAAAAAATAGCTGTCAAAAAATAATAGATACATTTCTTTAGTGCACTACAGAGCGGTTTTTTATCTATGTGTCTTAAATTTACCACAATTAATAAAATAAACGATTGGCGGCGCTAGTGGACGGAATACACACTCGCTAATTCAAATAAAAAAAGAACTAAACACGAATCAAGCTAAGCTCCCCACGCTAACAACACTCACTTTCGACTCGATTAAGCGCATGACGATTTAATGTGACAACGCTCAGTCAGATAATACCTCCATTGTGGTCCAATTACATACATTCGGTGCTCACGGGGACCACAGCTGACGACTCCCAGGGACATCCACCCTTTTCTCTCGCTATCTAATTGAACCAATCTTGTTATTACCTAGATTGCGTGCACTTGATTTTGAGGATTATTGGCTTTCGTTTTAATCTGGCTATTGGGTAAACGTCTATCGTTGGACATTATATTTCTCTGGACATGACCATAGATTTTTATATTTCCATGGACATGACCACAGAACAGACAAAAAAGACATCCTTATTAATTTGTTCTGTGGACTTGACCTAATGACCTCTTCAAATGACTATGTTGCAAGTTGCAATGCAATCAATTTCATCTTATCAGCAGTGCGATTCTGTAAACATGTCGAAGTGAACACTTGGCGAAGTGAACGACAAGTGACCTGTCAATCCATACAAACAAGCTGGCATGACAGCTCACTTGTCGTTCACTTCACCTAAGTGATCACGGTGAGATGTCGACAGAATCGACCGGCTGTATGGATTGACAGCTCACTTCGTGTTCACTTCACCTGGTCTTACACGATGAGTGGTTTACAGCAGTGCGATTCTGTAAACATGTCGAAGTGCAAACTTAGGCGAGATGAACGATAAGCTAACTGTCAAACCATAAAAACAAGATGGAATGACAGCAAACTTGTCGGTCACTCCACCTAAGTGATCACGTTGAGATGTCGACAGACTCGCAATACTGAATCTACCGGCTGAAGACTACCTATAATGCGTTTGCCTGCCGGATTAGTTGACGGTCCGATGACCTATTTAATACCTATTGTCATTTGCGGACAGGACGCCCTTTTTTGACGTGGTTACAATTCTTCTGAGTGCTCGGAAACCTTTGCCCAGCAGTTTGACGATACAAGAGGATCTAAAAAAAAAACATTTTTTGCGACGCATAGTGTGCGCCTTAAACAAGGTAGAATAGTTTTATTCTAACTGAGCATCGAGTTGGTCCTCAGTTATGACAAGACACTGCCGCTATTTTCTTCTAACTTGTACCTACTGCACCGAAGTTCTTTGTCTACTGATGAATGGTGCTCAACATTTCATTCGAACGTTACCTACCGCACAAAACTGTATTTGATATCCCTCATTAGGTAGGTAAACCTACGTATGTTCTACAATAATGATTCAATTCAAACAATAGTGGGTGCTTTCAATAGAGACAAATGAAATGAGAACAATCTGGCACGCATCCCCGGACTGCGCCTAACGAGATGGATCATGCGAACTTTTATTTCTCCTTTAGGTATACAAATAATAATGTTGGTACTTTCGCTAACCGAAATTGTTTAGCTGAGTTTAAAAAAACAAAGAGCGTTCGTTTTAACGACGACTGCACGTGAAATAGGTACGTCGTACCTAATCAATCTTCGTCGGCACGATTGACGCAGTGGTTGAACGATCGACTGCCGCGCTGCGTGTCGCAGGTTTGATTTCCGCACGGAACAAATATTTGTATGGCCCACAGATAGTTGTTCCGGGTGTGGCTGTTTGTGGATGTATGTGAATTTGTATGTTTGCAAACGCACCCACGATTCAAGAGAAATTCCTAGTGGTGGGGTTTAAAAAAAAAAATCTATAGCGTCTTCCGAGCTACTGCACCAGCTATCTGCATTATTAGATTACGTACCTGGTTCATCTACCAGCTCATAGTCAATCAGTCACCTTATCGCTATAACTTGACAACCTTGGTGCCAACCATCTGGCAATCTTTGATATTGCTAGATCATGCAACTAAAGACATCTTATCAGTCAATTTAATTGATTTTCTTATCTTTCCGTACCTACTGAAATCGAGAACGTTCCTGGCTATAAAACAATAAATGGAAAAGATAATCAACTTTACTAAGTATATCTAGAGGTACCTATTTCAACCGAACAACGTACCTACACGGCTGGATATAGCCCTCCCCAAAGTATCGCGTAGGTACCTACCTACTTACATTATTTTATTTCTCACGATGAACTTTAAATTCCTTGTTCATTGAAATTAATGAAGTTAAGTTAAATAGGGTTGGCTCCAACATAGGTACCAGATTCCAAATCACAGGATGCGGAAGCAGTGAGCATCGGCTCGTGAATCAGCCGCTAATTGACCGGACACTATTGTAACGGACACCAATCCGGCTCCGCGCCATATGCCTCTCGCCTGCGAAGCGCTTCAATCCCAGCGTAGTCGATGTCGCACGCTCGATTTGAACACTAGGGTTCCGTCTCTCTGTGAAAACCTTTGCAAATACTTATAACCAGCTTTTGCCCGCGCCTTCGTACGCACATATCCCGTTTCTGTAGGAATTTTGGGAAATCGTCTCTTATTGATCCCCTAGACTCCCCAAGAACCTCCCCTCCCCAAGAACCAAAGGAGAATGGCCACGGCCCATACATAAAAAACCCAGGCCTGGCGCAAAAGAAATAGGTATCTCAGATTAAAATTAATAAAATTATTCTCATTTATCATCATTGTTGTCGAATTCAGTGGCTAACATGTTTTTTTTTTTGCCCATTAAAGTTTTTTAGTTGTCATTAATTGACATTATTTCATGTGATTATTATATAAAAGAGGTAAACAATACTTGTATTAATACTAAAATATATACCTACATATAAAAAAAACAAATGTAATATTTTATAAAACATTATTTTAAAAAGTTTTACAATCTTATTACAACAGCCATCGTTATCATTAAGCATAGTAACCGATCATAATGCAGCATAATTACAATATTAAGGGCCAGTTTCACCGGTTACGGATAAAGTGTCGGTTAGTTATCTGATGGATAACTAACTGACACTTATAATACTATAATACATTATAATACTTTAATCTGCCAGATATCGCTATCCGACACCTGTGAAACCAAAATTTTTAGTTCATCTGCCAGATAAGTTCCTAATAAGCTAACCGACATTTTATCCGTAACCGGTGAAACTGGCCCTAAGTATATTACACAACCACAAAATCATAATCATTTATTTGTCTGAATATGGTACATAATGGTCTTAAGTTTAATTAGTGGTGTCAAAAGTAAAACCTATAATATTAGCAGAGACAAAGTGAACAAGAAAAAGTGTTCCTGAGAGCGCCTTCACAGCTCACACTAATCGTTTTACTTTTGTTGTTGTGTAATATAATATTGTAATGATACTTTCATTATGCTAATATGCTTAATGATAACGAGCCATCGTTATCATTTGTAAAACTTTTTTGTTTAGTTGTAATACCATTGTAAAACTTTTTAATGTTTTATAAATTATATGATACCTACTACAACACTTGTTTTAAATATATATATTTTAGTACTAAGTAATACAAGTATTGTTTACTTCTTTATTATAGTAGGTACCTTATAAGCATAATTATGAAGTAATATCAATTATTGACAACTTAAAAAAAACCTAATTTTCCTGGAGCGCCTACGCAACTTTAATGGGCAAAAAAGCATGTTAGCCACTGAATTCGTGTGCGTTCGCCCAGCGGAATGTTGTTGAATTAAAAGATTTTAATTATGCAGATATTTAGTGTATGACGTCGTATAATTGTGTATGGTATAAAAAAATTTGTGCACGCAGCCATTGTGGAGAAATTCACCAAAAACTGATTCCGCTGGGCGAACGTTGTCCTGGCGGAACTTTTTTTAATCCATAGATTTTAGAAGAAAAGAGATGTGTCCAAAAATTAGTGTGTATTTGTGTGTAATTGTGTATGTATGAATAAAATTAGTGCATGCATAAACTTCGGAGAAATTCAAGTTTCCGCTACGCGAACGTTTGGCCATTACCTAGTTTTCATATAAAGCGCTTACATAGAGAGCTGTAGATTTTTACATAAAATGTTTTGAATTTGTTTATATTTGTTTAAAAAATGGATTTAGAAAAAATCGTAGGGCTTAAAAGATAAAAATATAAACGTAAAATACGCTTATTAGGTCTTAGTTCTTAAAGTATGCACTTTGGGGTCTAGATTTTCACGTTTATACAAACCTTGTAAGTGTCTGCAACATGTTGCCAAGTATCAATGATGTTCCGTTAGTAATTAAAGAGTTATAGGACAATTTACCATGAATTGATCACTGTTTACAAAGCAGTCAAATATCACGCCGTTCTAAACGAATTGCATGGTAAAATGTATGCCAATAATTAGTGTATTCATTCAACTATTCACATGCAAAATTTCATGTCATTAAATTCAGTAATTAAAGAAAAACAATTATAATACTGACGAAGCATCGAAAACCTACATAACCCGACCAAGTTCGGATGGCTACAAAAAAGCGGCCGTGCCATATATCTTAGAAACGTTCTTAACCTTGCAATATAGTATTTATTAATATGGTACAGTTACGTACACAAGCGTTAGGACCAAATAAAACAATTGCATTTCTTGAATGAAAAAATAAAACAATTGCATTTCTTGAATGAAAATTATTTTTTTAATAATAACGCCACTATCTACGATAAAAATAAATCTTCAATTAACAAGTACTTCTCTATTTAAATATTCGAGTACAAAAATATTTTTAATTACATATAATACTTAATTATGTAAGTAGGTAATTATGATAACGTTAACAAACGCTTGCAACGACAGCAATAGACTTAAATGTGTTTTAACTAAAATAGGTTTAATAAACGATTATGAATATAAGGGTAAGTGTAATATTTCAAGCTTCAATAAAAATTAAATCACATCACATAACTAGACTATTCAGTTGTTTAGATTAGATCAACATTAAAAAAGTGCTTATAAACTAAAAGATTGGTATAAAAAAGGTATTTTCAAGAAAATATTCTTAAATGAGTAGCAAATACAGTAAATAACCTCAACATACATAAGTCACTACCAGTACAACGGTATACATCAATTAAAAAATCGATTCAAGAAGTAGTTTTTTTTAACTTATTAGATTGTTTGATCCACTAAAGTTGCAAAGGGGAACGCTCGTGCATGCCTAGTCCATTGGTTAAATAGTGTAATAAGCTACAATATGATAAATATTTACCTAAACAGTAGTAGGTACTTACATGTGGTAATTATTTAATTTCCCTAAGGGGTCTATAGTTAGAATCCTGATCCGTGAAATCTTCAATAGAAATTAGCTGTATGAATTTTATTTGTCTTAAATAATAGGTATATCTAGATTATATCTAAAGTCTCAAAAGCATACTTAAATAAAGTACCTACGTAAATAGTACCTACTTTCTGTCATAGTCAAATACATTTAAAAAGTAGGTGTACAAAAATAAATGACATTATTATATCGAAACAACAATTGTGTTATCACCTATACCAATTCAATACCGATATTATACTGTAAATTTTGGGATGTTACCTAAATATATTGCACGGCCGCTTTTTTGTAGCTATTCGAACTTGGTCGGGTTATGTAGGTTTTCGATGCTTCGTCAGTATTATAATTGTTTTTCTTTAATTACTGAATTTAATGACATGAAATTTTGCATGTGAATAGTTGAATGAATACACTAATTATTGGCATACATTTTACCATGCAATTCGTTTAGAACGGCGTGATATTTGACTGCTTTGTAAACAGTGATCAATTCATGGTAAATTGTCCTATAACTCTTTAATTACTAACGGAACATCATTGATACTTGGCAACATGTTGCAGACACTTACAAGGTTTGTATAAACGTGAAAATCTAGACCCCAAAGTGCATACTTTAAGAACTAAGACCTAATAAGCGTATTTTACGTTTATATTTTTATCTTTTAAGCCCTACGATTTTTTCTAAACCTGTTTTTTAAACAAATATAAACAAATTCAAAACAACTTATGTAAAAATCTACAGCTCTCTATGTAAGCGCTTTATATGAAAACTAGGTAATGGCCAAACGTTCGCGTAGCGGAAACTTGAATTTCTCCGAAGTTTATGCATGCACTAATTTTATTCATACATACACAATTACACACAAATACACACTAATTTTTGGACACATCTCTTTTCTTCTAAAGTCTATGGATTAAAAAAAGTTCCGCCAGGACAACGTTCGCCCAGCGGAATCAGTTTTTGGTGAATTTCTCCACAATGGCTGCGTGCACAAATTTTTTTATACCATACACAATTATACGACGTCATAGGGTCACCTGTTCACAAATGAAACACCAAAATTTCAAACCATCCTGTCTCTGCCGTTTCTCAAGTTAGGAGTCTAATTTTTTGCATCAAGATAGACAATTTAATTAGTTACCTCATCGTATCATAATTTTTTACAGTACTTTTATAATTTATGCATAAAAAAGCTTTTTTTAAAAAATGAACTTTGTTTCATTGTGTCCATAAATGTGTATTCAATGAAACACCTGAATTTTTACAATGAAACAAGGCTAAGCAACAATGAAACAGTATTATTAGAAGGTAGTGTTTTGTTTGCTTTTAATCAACCCAGGTAGGTATCTATGCATTAAATTAAAGAAATTTAAATGAAAATAATGTTTTATTCATAGTAATTATTATCTACGATATTAATCAGGCTTAAACATTAACAATCACAGAGGTAATACCTGCTGGTTCAGGTTTAACAAAAAAACAATCTGTCTCTGTTTTACAGGTCTTAAAAACTTATAAAATTTCAAAACAAATAAGTAGATAGGTACCTAAGTATTTTTTCGCTTAAAACAATCTAATATTAATTAAGCATGTTAGCTGCCGAATGATCTCCTTTTTTTCTTGTAATAGCTTTACTACGTGCCATCTGAAAAATAATAAATAAAAGAACTACAAAGTAGGTAGTTACTGTAGATAGCCAATAAAAAGCTTTAAGAAAGTTGCTTGTGTTTAGAAAAATTATCGTTATTGATATTTTCCACATGGCCTACAATGAAGCAAGATAGTACCTACACAATGACACACTGTTTCATTGTATACAACATACTTTTGTTTCATTGTAAACCAACAAGGTATTTTTTATAACATAAATAAAAATTGCAACAAAGAGTGAACTATTTTCATACAGATTTAAGTCAAAAGACACTTTGAAACGTACAGAATGCAACGTAATATTGAACAATACGAAATTATCTTCTATAATTTGCTAAAAAATCACAAAATATGACCAAAAAATCTTACTTTTTCGCAGCAATATTCGTTATGCGTCACTAGAGACGACCTCTTCCACGCGGCGCGCTCGCAAACTGGGCGTGTGCGGGGGGGGGGCTGAGAAGGTCCTTTCTTGCTATCCTGCTCTATCTGGCAACGTCGCATTTTAGAAATATCGCAAAGTTTCACTGTGTACGATTGTTTCAATGTTGGACAGGTGACCCTACACTAAATATCTGCATAATTAAAATCTTTTAATTCAACAACATTCCGCTGGGCGAACGCACACACTGAATTCAACAATGATGATAACTGATACTAATTCAAACTTAACCAATATATATTTTTTTGCGCCGGGCCTGGGTTTTTTTTGGCCATCCTCCTTTTAGCTTTCTACGATCAGGAGTTTCGGCTGTACGTTATCTTTCAGTCACTCAGTACCTAACGGAAGAATATTTCATATAATTATAAGGATTTGTATCTAAGAAAATTGTTACTACCCCTATGGACTCCGGTCTGAAATTAAAACAATCTACCTACACTGTAAGTCTTTATAATGTGCACATTTGAAAATGAGGGAAACTATACTAAGTATTTAGTTAATTTGATCGACGGAAAAAATAAATCTAACTTTTTTAAATTTTACATGGTTTTTTTTTTAAGTTAGATCACAACTGTGACCCAAGTGTGAACAAAGCTGTGTAACTAACCATGCTCATAACATGAAAAGAAGAGCGGTTTCACCCGCGTGAATATCCAAATGAAATAGGTAAGTATCTACTTATTCTAAAATAAAAATAAAGTACCTACGATAGCCTATGTCCGACTCCAAAGTGTCCGAAATTTAATCCAAAAGCCTTTCAGTGGAGTGATAATGGACAGACAAGAGTTATTTTCCCCTTTACAGTATTAAGTACCTATAGTATGAGTTGCAATCAGTTTTCAACACTATTTAACATTACCTTGATGTAACGTAAGACAAGTACCTACTTGCCGACGGAGTAACTAGTCACCACCACAAAATAAAAAATAGCACTCGCTTATATAGGTATATTTACCTTTGAGGTCATCTTCCAGTCTAACCTACCAGTTTATACCCTAAAAACTGTGAATGTTCCTTTGAACCAACTTTTATTAAAAGGAGGATGTTATTGTTTTACATTTAAAGAAACGTAGGTACCTACACAGACTGTTTCTGACTGTTTAATTAAAAATTAATAATACGGAACCCCTACCGTATCAGTGTCAGGATAATTTGTTAACAATATCGGATAGCAAAATTATGAACGATTAAATAATCGTGATTCACCCTTGTGGCGACAGGGTTTCACTCCGAGACACTTCCGGGACAATATGGCGCGGAATCGGAGCTCTTACAAGCGTGTTTTCTCATGGCATAGGTAGGTACCGGTATTTACACAGGAATTGCAAGGAATCCTTACTTGAGTCGTGAGTTTTTTTGTTAGGTCTTTGAATTTGCGTGGGAAATGTGTTTCTTGGTGGTTTTGGGTTCTTCTGACTTTATTATTGACGCAAATAAAAATGGCTTGATTTTGATTAAACAGTTTGTGGAGATCAGTTGATCGATTATATTTGTGATCATAAAAACTTGCGTGAACTGTTAGGAGTATTCCACTTTGATTTGATGAATTGCAACCGGTCTTTTCGGACAACTCGTCACCGTGGAAACTTAAGTGGAGTGCATGTCGTGCTTCAAGTGAACTGTCGATCCAACTTGATTGCTGACGTCACGTTCACTTCACCAGAGTTTTTCCAGCAGCTGTCAATCAAGCGACTTTCACCAGTGGTTTTACTATAGGTACTTACTAACTAAAGCCATGGGTACTTTAACGACTTATCTTAATATTTTGTTTTGCTTGTAACAGTGGCTCGCAGACGTCGCAAGGAGAGCCGGCCTCGTCGACAACGCACCACCTTCTCCGCACACCAGACTCTTCGGCTGGAACTGGAGTACGCAAGGGGCGAATACGTGGCTAGGGCGAGAAGGTATGTAAGTCACGTTTGGGGAAGTTCTACACTACGTTTGACCCATTAGAATAGGTCATCTTTAACCACGCGTAGCCTACTAACACTTCAAAGTATAGTAGTAAGGAAATCCAAAAATAAAACTAAAATTAAAACAAAAAAGTTTTAACCAAACACCTTACCGTTGTGGCGGGCTGTACCTACCTAAGCGACAAAGTTCACATTAGACTTCATTAGAGAGGCGGCAACATGGCGTAGGTACCGAACACCATAGACAGCAGAATTTAATAAAGCGGGAATATTTGACACGAGCCAAATGACCTAGAAACACATACCTAGTGCTAAGGTTCAACAGGTTACACTTACAGGTTACCTACCTTGGCTTGACTGAAGCATTCCATTTCAGGTGTGAATTAGCATCTGCACTGTCGCTCAGCGAAACTCAAGTCAAGATCTGGTTCCAAAATCGAAGAGCTAAAGACAAAAGGATTGAAAAGGCGCAACTTGATCAACAATACAGGTCGGTACCTACCTACAACCTATATAATCCGCACGCAAATCAGAATGGGAAGGAACTTGTAAGTAAATCAAAAATAACAGTTCTTTCTTCAAGTAGAGTAGCAAAAATGTTCTGAATATTGATAATAAATTAGTTATTTCTACGATCTATCATATAAACTAATTTATTATCAGTATTCAGAACATTTTTTACTTTGCCAAAGTTCCATCCCATTCTGATTGCGCACGGATTATACCTACCTACATCATCATCATCATCCACAGCCCGACTTCGCCCTCTGCTGAGCCACGGTAATATTATCTAAATATTAAGGCCTCTCTTGTGTGAATCCCCAAATTCCTGTGCCAGCCTCATCCAGGTTCTACCTGGGGCTTCACCTACTTAGGTCCATCTAATGGTTAGAGGTTTTTAGGCAAGAACCTGGACCTATTAAGAGGGAAACTAACGGCTAATATTAGGTACTATCTCTAGGTATGGGTATCTCTCCGTAAATCTGCATATTTACCTGTTTACAAAGCTAGTAAAATTGTTAGGGATTACTTGACATGTAAAGGTATAGGCACTTTTGTTTATAGTTCTTTTATGTGCAAATATTGAAAAATGTAAATATACATGGGTAATTTATGCACGCAAAATGACTAGTTAGGTTTTAGATTGGATATTAAAGATGAGTAGCACAAATGTTTTCATTCGACCCACACTGGAGAGTTAGATACGCATAATTTTGCGGGTGGACATTATTAACTGCCGTTGGGTTGGCATACGCGCATAGGAACCTACTATAGACACAAGTCTGCAGGATCCACATTAAATCGTTACCTACTTTAATATTTATAACTAGCTTCTGCCAGCGGCTTCGCCCGCGTGATCCCTAGGGAACATGTTCCCGGGATTAAAAGTAGCTTATGTGCTAATCCAGACTAATCTATCTTTGTTCTAAATTTCATTAAGATCCGTTAAGCCGTTCTGGCATGATTGAGTAACAAACAACCAAACTTTCACATTTTCATTTTTTTTTTTCATTTTTTCTATTGATTGTAGCGTGATGAAAAGTATACTATAACCTGCTCAGGAATATGAATAATAATTGTACAAAGTTTCGTTAAAATCTGTCGAGTAGTTTTTGTTTCTATAACGGTTATACAGACAGACAGACAGACAGACAGACAGACAGACAGACAGACAAAAATTTTACTGATTGCATTTTTGGCATCAGTATTGATCCCTAATCACCCCCTGATAGTTATTTTGGAAATATATTTCATGTACAGAATTGACCTCTCTACAGATTTATTATAAGTATAGATAGATTGGAACATTACCTATGACTTGTGTGTACTTTCCCACAGCACTATTGACTTTCTTATTGGAACGTGAGAAACCCTCAGGCTGCTGATTATTCACGGTTCGACCCCAAGCAACGAATGGCTGCATTTTTCTAGAAGTCGTCTGAAGATCTGAAAACGCCATGTTACAATTTGTTCACTGTGGCTGTACCTAAGTTATGACCGGGTTTCGACCTTCCGTAAGATTAGCGCTCTCATAATATTATTGGCCAAACTTATAAGTGAATCAGAACAGTAACGATGCCTGACCCAGTATCAAAGAAAAAAACAGTACTTAAACGATAAGCTCGTGAGTCATGAACTCATGACTCAACGCTTATAGTATAACACTTCACGATTTATCGGGCCCGATTTCTCGGGAGCCCTGGACAGCGTTTGCTCGCGTGCTCGCAGTGGGGGCGAAGGAGGCTGGTTCGCCTCGGGTGCCAAGCATCAAGGTGACAATTACAACTCGCTCGTACATCCAAAGGCGCACAAAATTTCCCTTTTAAGACATAAATTAATAACTACGTACTCTAGTACGTAACTACTTACTTAAGTACTAATATCATAACTTACAACGCATCGCAACTAAGGATATAGATAATATATATTTTTTTTAATATAATTTCTAATTCTCCAAAATAATGAATTCATGTTGTAATCAATCGGAAATCTCTCAATACAAAACCGCCCAGGATGCCAATCTACCCTGCATCCCTGTCTCTTATTAGGTACACTTATTACATTAGGCGATCGACAGTGCGGCCGGGACGCAGTGTACGTTACCCCAGCAAGAAAGTATCTCCTAGAGTTAAATGAGTGGAACGTATAGTTGGTGCCTTATCTGGTGTAAATGTGCCCCCATATAAAAAATGTGTGCCCCCTGTCGTTTTGGAAAAAAACGGAAAAAACGTTTCCTGCTGGGGTAGGTAACGTTTTTCTAGCAGGAAAATTCTAAACGAATGATCGGAGAGAGAAAAATTGTGCATGGCCAGAGAGCTTACAAGTGTGCCAAAATGTGCCCCCAAAAATAAAATCTGTGCCCCTTCAGATTTACGAGATATTGCATTTCCTGCTGGAGTAACGTTTTGATGAATCGTATATCTCTAAAACCATTGCATGTGCCCATGTAGAATAAACATACACGGGTAGCTCTTAATGTGTGCCCCTATGTTTTTTGTTAATATTTACTTAATGCGAAACATTCCAAGCTGAATATTTTCACCATATATTTTTGACTAAAGGTACGAGATTTTGGTTTACACCTACACATCTGGGATATAGCTAGGATATAGAGATATACGATTCATCAAAACGTTACTCCAGCAGGAAATGCAATATCTCGTAAATCTGAAGGGGCACAGATTTTATTTTTGGGGGCACATTTTGGCACACATGTAAGCTCTCTGGCCATGCACAATATTTCTCTCTCCGATCATTCGTTTAGAATTTTCCTGCTAGAAAAACGTTACCCCAGCAGGAATCGTTTTTTCCGTTTTTTTCCAAAACGACAGGGGGCACACATTTTTTATATGGGGGCACATTTACACCAGATAAGGCACCAACTATACGTTCCACTCATTTAACTCTTGGAGATACTTTCTTGCTGGGGTAACGTACACCGGGACGCAGGGACCTTTCTCCCTGTTTCTTATTACAACACGCTAATCCTGCAGATCGGCCCGAGAAATCGTGTAGTGTAATAAGCGTTTCAGCAACGACAAAATTGAACTCTGCGTCACTGAACTGTGAACTTTGAAGTGAACCGGTAAATCTGAAGTCGTAAACAGAAAATGTCGAAGAAATAATAAAATTCCTACATTCAAGTCTTTTCCTCATGAACATTTGTTTAATTACACTTCTGGACACATCTATTGGCCCACCTTAGAGTTTAGGTTTCGATGGCCCCTACCGAAATATGATTGCTAGATTGAACAAAAACTGTTGATGCAGTTTTAAACCATATTTTACCATCTTTTTCGATCGTATTGTTTTAAATTTGAATTCAGAATACCATACGACATGGAGCTACGCCTAACAATTCGGATATGCGCCTTGTTAAAGGCAATTGATTTTTGAATAAAAAACATGTTTTATCAAATAAAGGTTTAATTTAATAACGCGTGTTGCCTCCATGGGCATCTACCACAGCTCTCATACGATTAGGCATAGAGTTTATCAACCGCTCTATGAAATTTTGAGGGATCATCTCCCATTCCTCTTCTATGGCAGTTTTCAACTCCTGCATCATCTGGGCAACTGGCTGACGAGCCCTAACACGTCTTTTTAGCTCATCCCACATGTGCTCAATGGGGTTCATGTCTGGGCTTCTGGCTGGCCTGTGATGTTCACATCCCGAAGATATTCCCTGACGATGCCGGCCGCATGGGCTCTTGCATTATCATGCATAAAAAGGAAATTTGGGCCCACATAGTCCGCGTATGGTATCACGTGAGGTTCTAAGCACTCACGAATGTACCTTTCAGCATTTAATGTTGGCAGCCGTGGTCCTGTAACAACCTCAAGTTGAGTTTTGCCACTCGCGGATATACCGCCCCAGACGGTCCATGAGCCACCGCCATAAGAAACCCTCTCTTCAAAGCAGCATTGTGCGAAACGCTCTCCCTTACGTCGGTAGACCTTCTTCCTTCCATCATTGCCATGTAACACAATTTTAGACTCATCAGAAAAGAGTACACGGCTCCAATCTTGCTGTGTCCAATTTAAATGACTGCGTGCGAAATGAAGGCGCGCTGTTCGGTGGACTCGCGTTAGTTTGGGCCCATTAGCTGGCTTGTGTGGTACCATATCGCGTTCTTTTAACCTTCTCCGAACAGTTCGAGCGCTCACAGATACTGCGTGGAAGTCACGAAGTTGGTTTTGTATCTCAATGGAGGTAAGGTGACGATTTCTCAAGCTGGTCGTCACGATGAATCGATCCTGCCTTTCAGTTGTGAACTTGTGACCCGAGATCGTGGCCTTCCTTGGCGACGAACAAAGCCGCCAGTCTCTAGGTACCTCCGATAAACATTTCGGACCGCAGATCGACTTAAATTAAGTTGAGCACTCACGTTTCTTTGGCTGTGTCCGGCCTGAATAAGTGCCACAGCTTGGGCGGCGACTTCAGGTGAAGTATCCATAGATTATTGATAGAACCTCACCTTAATGTTAAGAATACCTAAGTAATGTTTGTTGCAAAACCAAAGATATCAATCACTTTTTCAAGAATTAAATCCAAGTAAACCAATAAAACCAAGTTTTCTTAGTATTCGATTGTTTGATATCAACAAACAGGCTCCAAATTGTCTTTTGTTTCTTTAAATTCTGTGTTCGAAATTCAAAAAAAGACTATTTAATGAAATTGTGAATGTGCCAGGTTCAAAACTGCATAAAAACTTTTTGCTCGACCTAATATAAAATTTTAGCTAGGACCAAACGAAACTGAAAATATAAGGTGGGCCAATAGATGTGTCCAGAAGTGTATATATATCTACACTAATATTATATAGATGGAAAAATTGTTTGTTTGTTTGAAATGAATAGGCTCCGAAACTACCGGACCGATTTGAAAAATTATTTCACCATTACAATCCTACATTATCCCTTATGAGCATTAGGCTATAGAATATTTTCAAAAAAAGTTAGGGATCTGTATGAAAACTTCGACAATGTAACACAAGATCCTTATATCGCTTAAAATTAAAAGTGAAATAATTAAAACTGCTCGTAAAATAAAAACTACTGAGCCAAACTGAATCAATTTTCCCAAATGGCAAGTATACCACATCGAAATAAAGAAGAATCACAGAAATCGGATCAGAAACCTCGGACTAATCGATGAACTTAAATAAAAAAATACCCACCGAATTGAGAACCTCCTCCTTTTTGGAAGTCTGTTAAAAACTTGTCAAAACATAAGAGGAAGGCGGTCTGAGTTCTGCGTTCCGCGTTCACACACGTTTGACCGTCGCTTTTGAGTGTGTATATCTTATTTAGTATATCTACGGTGTCTATTGCAAGCCACAGCATAGATTACAGTGAACGCGGAGCGCTGAACTCGGAACTTTGACCGCTAGACCGAGCGCAGTGGGGCCTAAGGAAAATAGAGGTTTTTAATTGATTGCGACTGCGATACGAATTCGAACACTCCTTTAAAATGAGAATTATCCCCTGATGTATGCCTTTCTCTTTCCACAGACACTTAGCAGCTGCGTCAGGCTTGTTCCCGACAGTGCTGTCTCCTGCATACTGCGCTCCGCCGCCATGCCCCTGCTTGCCAGTGCAGCACCCCTCGACAATAAACGACAAATAAATATCTGTATCTAGTTGTAAGTAGTGTAAAATAGGGCCTTTAGATATGGTTCACAAGTATGCCTGGGTACTAAACAGACCAAGTCTGGGTTTTTCAACGAACCATGCAGAGAATGCGATATTGAACTTGTCAAATTATCCGGGGCCCGAGTCTGCTATTTTTATAAATTTGTCATTCCGACACGATGTCATTGTCATGCCATTGTCATTTTGCTAAAAGTTCGTAATCTGCTAAATTCAGAATGGTACGGTCACTTGCACGTCAGTGGCCGGTCACTGGCACGTCAATGGTCTCGTAATAGAATTGCGCGGTAGGAATGCCGTATTGCCATTATTGTAAAACCGAGCTAAATTTGAGCATTTATTCATGCCAGATTTTATTTATATTTAGTTTTACATAAATTATTTATTAGTGTTATAAGCAATCTGAAGTAGTGAAAAGTTCGTAAATACTAGGTAAATCTGTCATTATGTACGAGATTACCACTCATATGGCTTTCTTTCAATGGCGTGTCAATGGTTGATCATTGGAATGTCATAATGACGCCATTATGATGCCATTATGTTAGTAGATTACCAAACTTGTCAAAATCAACCATTTTGAAATCAGTGATCGACCATTCTGACACTATTGTAATAGCAGACTCGGGCCCCCGGAACGTTGTTTTGTTTTATAGGCTAACGGTTCATTTGTTAGAACGCTGCATTTTAAATATGTCTGGGATGAATGGCCGATGTAGGTAGGTACCTATTATTTCCACTATTAGTGTGCACACCTTAAGATCACATACAAATAAAAGTATAATTTAAAAACAACAGTTACCAGCATATCTGTTAACTGTATCTGGCCGCGGCCCAATACATTTAATAAACATTTTATGTGAACGACCTACTTACAGGTCAGTATAATTCAGGTCAGGTATATATTGTTATTTTAGTGCGATTGCTTTTGATAGCGTCCACAAACGTACCAAAAAAATATTGAAACAATTTCACGCTGAGTTAAATGTGAATAAATATTATATTTGTGTTGTTTTCGCTTTGTGTTACGTTATGTTAAATTAATCTGATCGAGACAGATGAAATACATATTATATTATATTGTGGAATAAAATGAATCCAGAAGTACGAAATATTATATTCGTGAAATGTTCCTATTGAAAGAAAACTCGTATATTTCATAACCAACATAATGTAATTAGGATAGTGTAAATAAAAATATCTAGAATAAAATAAAAGGTATTAGGATGTCGAAATAAAATAATGTGTTAGTTTTCAGTGGTTTTATTTGGATAGAGTCGACTTACCATGGCCTATTCCACGGTGGAAGGCTCGCGCACGTGTAGAACAATCCATGGAAAATAGTGTTTGTTTAATTTTATGCACACAAAAACAATCAAACTCCATATTAAAACAACTTAACATTAAAAAGATAACTTATCTTTATGACGGGTTACCCCTATGCGAGATCGAAGGTCGTTTGCTCGAATTTTAAAATCTCGAAAATGTTAGTTCGTATATCCTTGGGATCGAACCGAAGTACCATGAGTTCGCTAATTCACGAATAGTATAAGTTCGAAACATCATTTCTTAACGACCATTTTTCAAATTTACAGAATCGTTCCAAGAATTTTTATTTTAGTAGGTGCAATATAATAATGTAGATAATTATTTATATACATTATTAATTGCATAAATCCAAAAAAAAATATCGAATGTTGATTTTTAAAAATAAGGCACTGTTGAACTACCTACTAAAATAAAAAAATCCGTAAAATCGATTAATGGTCGTTCGAGATTAAGTCATTCGCTGCTACAGATGTTTAACTTGAGTAGGTACTGCATACCTATACATAATAATGTATTTATAAAATTACATATTTTATTTATGTTATCGATAATTATTTTTGCTTATATAGGTATTTGCCTTTGAGAAAATAACTAGAAAAAGAAATTGGATGGTGATAAAAAGTAAGGTAAGTACCTACTATAAAATTAAATTACCTTGTTCTAGTTATTTTCTCAAAGACAAGATTTATGCAAAAATAAAGTTCGGTTTTCGAGATTTTATTATTAGAGCAAACGACATTCGATCTCGCGTAAGAAACCCCTATAAAAATATAAATGATTATATTACTTATAATGCTTATACAATTCATACTTCTGAATTAGATAGAATACATCTAATTATTTTTTTCAGTAGTTTTCAATATTAAATTTTATTGTTCACTCTAGAACATAAAAATGACAAACATTTTAGAAATGCTTTTATTAACAAATGCATAAAGTTAATTTCCTATTTTAACACCAAGATCATTTCAATTTGCAATATATTTTTAAACTAAACTGGTGCTCTCAAGTAGTCATAACAAAAATTATACTGTAAATAACACGTGTCATTCAATAATATAGTTTGGAATGTTAAAGCTACATCTATCTAATCATGGACGATAGCATTTTAAAATAAAATTCACAAGAAAACATTAAATTATTAACAGAAATAACATAAATCTCCTCACTTAATGACTATAAACCCAAATATTAATCTTATGCCACACAGCTTTTACAGTACCATCCGATTGGACATGGACAGATTTTAATTTAAAATTGCTTTACGTGACTAATGCCAGGTCTCTGAGGTACTTTATCGGATGATTATCTATCCGTTAACCACTAACTAATCAATTGCATTACGACAAATAGCGTTAACAGACAGATAAAGTACCTCAGAAACCAGGCATGACACATAGTCGTGCGGAAAGTAATCAAAAAGTGGTTATTGAAATGTAAAAACTGTGATTACGTGCTAAACGACTAACAGTAATAGAAAAAAAAATCTAGTGCCTACACAGTACCTTATTGTGAACAAACCTTACTTGAAGGAGCAAAAATAAAATTGCAAAATGACTATGTAACGCAGTCGCTTCACTAAGTCCGCTTGTCCCTCACTAGCTAGCTGAGCTCCTGGCCTACCTTCCGTACTACTTTACCGTCTGCCTGCCTAGCTTCAACTAAGCGCAACTTGAGACCTACGTGTTAAAAAATAACTTCGTAAGTACACACCATACACATTCATAATGTCAGCTCCATGAAATTGGGACTGACATTGTATTAAAGAAGAAAATGTATGACACTGTTAAGTTAAATGTTCAATCAAATAAGTTGTTGTAACAAATGGGATTTGGAATGTTTCAATCTATATATAAAAGCCAAAGGTCATTCATTCGCTGATTAATCTCGAAATCTCAAAAACTATAGAACCTATGAAGATAAAATTTGACACAAAGGTAGGAGACGTCAGCTTAGAAATGATTTTAGAATACTCTCCCGGAAAGGAGTTAAATAAGGGGAAGTTTGTATGGAAAATCTACTTGAAACTTGGTACAGTCAGAGACAATATTCGATAAGCACACAAAACATTTTTTTTTTCTCTTTCTTTCTTTCTTTATAAGCAAGTACAAGATAAGATCATTTTTATTTGTACAAAACATGAATATAGTTACAATTCAATTATGTCAGTCATGATTTGCCTAAACGGCATAGAAATATAAATAGGTAGGTTCTTACATAAACATCAAATAATTACTATAAATTTATGCATTATTCAAATAATTATATAACAATCCAAATACTACAGAACAGTGTCAGTTACTCATCAGTCATCATAGGTTATAAAATTCATGTAATTATTAATTTTGGAAATTATTTCATTTCGTGTTTCATTGCAATCACTTTTTTTTTTACCTGCCAGTATTTATTGTATTTTTTTTATATTATAAACTGTGCAGTGTGGTCCGATAAAACTTTCCTTCTCAAATCCCGGGGAGCTCCCAAAGCCCGAAGTCTGTAGTTTAATCCGTATCACCTAATCACTAAGAATAAATGACAACATTATTTGACAGTTACTGTAAAATCGTGTTGGCATTTACTCTTAGTTCGAGTTCGGGACTAATCGAACTTGTCCGTAGGTGATACAGAGTAGAATCAATCTGCAACTAAGCCCGAAACTACGGACTTCGGGCTTAGAGAGTCACCCCCCAGGTTTGAACTTGAGAAACCTCGGGCCAAGTTATTATGTCACACCTTGAGCCGCAACGCCAACTGGTAATTTACATAAAATTACTGTTCTTGTTTTATGGTGAATTTATTACAAAGCTTTATGATGCAGTGAGTTGAATTTTAAATTATAACGTACTTAACTACCTTCTTTCTAAAGTCACTAAAGATATTACTCCATTATACGTAAATATAATTCTGTTTTATATTAAGGTGGAAGCGCCAGGGTAGCCCGCGAAATTCAAATATTTTTATGTTTTTTGCAATTTGCCGGTCAGTGTGAAGCTGTATGTTGAACAAAATATGATTCGCGGCCGTAACGCATATGTACCTGAAGAATTATATCCATTTTAATTATCAATATAACCCTCTAAGTTCATACAACTCGATTGAATGACTTTCACGAAATTACATTCAATCGAGTTCTATGAACTTAGAGAGTTATATTGATGATTCTAATGGTTATAATCCTTTAGATAAATACTATTTACGATCGCGAACCGTATTTTGTTAAACATACAGCTTTACAGTGACCGGCAAATTGCAAAAAAACATAAAAACATTTGAATTTCGCGGGCTACCCTGGAGCTTCCACCTTAACATGGAAATGGTAACTAACCCAATGGATCTTTGTTATCTGCAATAAATTAATTATTATTATTATTATACGCGGCACTGTTTTCGCGGCTTCATTATTGTGAAAAGTTAACGTCTTAATATTGTTCTTATGTTGAATAAACTTTACTTTTAATTGCACTGCATATAGTTTTGCAGTAGTTTAAGCACTTTTTTTGAGTGGCCCAAGGAGATAACACTGTTACTAAGTATTTGGACTACTATTATGATATTTAATTGTTTGTTTTTTGATAAAATGTGTATTTACTATTTTTAACCAATTAAATTACATGAGGGTCGATGATTATTGTGGTAGTGCCACGCAATCTCTCGAGAACAAAGAATAAAAAATATCGTCAACACATAAAATATATATATCAATAGTCACGGAACAGTTGTAATATTGATTTGTTCACCGCATTTTGTGGCCAAAGCTATTCAGTGACTTTTGTTGTTTTAAAGTGTTGACGACTTTTGGAACTTTTAGATGCTCAGCATTTTGTCACTGACTGTACGAATAGAGCTAAGGGAAAGGTTGTCACTAAATTTGATTTTCAGAACCACCCCCAAAGTTTGGTATAAAGAATCTTTATTATATATAAAAAATAAAAAGTTTTTATTGAAGAATCTTATTTCTTGAGTTTTTAAGCTTGACACTTGGAACGAATACTGGCCTAAATAAATAATAAATGTTGTCATTATTCGTTTTTTGCAACAACTATTTAGGGGGTGTTAAAGTTTGTATGGAAGAATCATAATGCTGCCTGTTCATAGACGCGGAGCGAGGCAGCGGAATGGAGAAACGGAGAAATATTAACCAATGGAATTGCATAAAATTTCAGTGACTGACGCGGAACGGAGATTTTATGCAATTGCATTAGCTGATATTTCTTCGCTCTTCTCTTCTCCGTTCCAGTGGACAGTCAGCCTGACGATTGGCCCGATGAAGTTGAAAAACTCGTCAGTTATGATTTCGAAAAAAAAAAGAAATTCGTGTTTTTGGATTTTTTTTAAACGAACCCTACAATACCCCTGAAAGCTTCATCACCCGTATATAAAGTCCGCGCC
Source organism: Ceramica pisi (assembly GCA_963859965.1). Classification (NCBI taxonomy): domain Eukaryota; kingdom Metazoa; phylum Arthropoda; class Insecta; order Lepidoptera; family Noctuidae; genus Ceramica; species Ceramica pisi. Next base: position 8,403,462 of record OY982541.1, on the reverse strand, counting down.
ACGCAAGTTCGTCTCTCTGTACGTCGCAATTGACTGCGCAGGAATTCAATTTGGCAAAAATCATAACACAGCTCATGTGCGGATATGGCACGCACGCGCGGTCTTTTAAATTAGGTTGCTTTTTGTTAATTCTTGTTGTTTTGTTGTCTTGTTATTGTTACTGGTTGTGTTTGTTGCTTGGTTTTGTGTGTTGAGTTTCTTTGTGCAATGTGCCTAAACAGAATACCGTTTTACGCCCTCAGGCACGCAATAATCCACAATATGGTGAATTATATGCACAAGGTGCACGACAAGACACAGGCGTGCTTTCATTTCTTTGGAGTGTACACAATCCTTTACTTTCAATTAGATACCTAGGTACTTATTACCTTCGCATTTCTACTTGTCTTACAATCAACTACTTGAACTACAACTTTATTCAATTTAGTTAAAAAAGTACCTACACTAAACAAAAACATTCTTAAAATAATAAGTATAAAACAGAAAAATATTCTACGATCGTAACACTTTTCGCTATTGCACCTGCGCGGTCGTTCTCGTCACTATAACTTAACTTCAGAAACTCAAACTTGCGTGGCGCGGACTGTAAACCCCTTAGGGTGATGAAGTTTTTAGGTGATGATATTACTGCATGCTTCAATTTACTCGGAAATTGGTATGGACAATCTAAAAGTGGAATAATTGAAACGATCTAACGATTTCTTCATAATCAACCCCCAGTGGAATAAAGGCACTGTTTTGAAGGTTGGGTTGAAGTTAAAAGGGGAAGATGGTTAGTTCAGAACTCCGCCCCTAAGACGACCCACTGACCTAAAGCGCTTCACACACGGCAGCTACGTAATTATAAGGTAAAGATGTATGATATTAGGTATAGCACGATACATCTCATTACATCTTTCCAATAAATCTTCAGGAGACCACACACGACAGCTATAATATATTGTGTTTATAGCTAAAAATCCTGGGATGTAATGTACATTAATAAACATTATATAGCTGCTGTGTGTGAAGTGCTTTAAGGTGTCCCACGAACTAATCGCCGCATTGTTACGAGCCTTCAGTATCTAAGTTTTATTTATTGGATCTCCAACTGAAGCTAATCAATTAAGTACAAACACAACACAAGTGTTTGCTTCCAATTATAGAGGACCACATCATTGATTTATCATCTACATACAATAAAAATTGATAAGGGCGAAAAAATACACACTAAAAAATATTTGAATCATCAAACTGTCAATAATTGTTGTGCGTCAGATGTATGAAGCTTTTTAGAATTGCGCGTCGATTAATATAGGGACACCGAAAGGGTCCTATGAAGTCACGCATGTTTAGCACGCTGGATGAGGCGAACCTTATTTGCATGCAATGAAACATCGAAGCAAACAGAAGCGCGTAGGAGGTATGCGAAGCACGCATGACTTTCAGGACCCCTAACAGCCAATACACTATTTCACTTTTGGAATAAGATTTGCAATATGTAAGTTAAAAGTATAAGTAAAGATGTATAGGTGATAGTAAGAACTTGGATGTACTCACAAGAGGATTGGCGCAGCCTAGAAGCGGCGCTGGTTGGTAGCTTGCGTCTGGTTATAGCCGCCACCAGCGCTGGCGCCGCCGTTGCCTCCGGTCGCGGTGCCGTATCCTCCGCCGCCACCTTCGAACCCATCAGCTTCTCAATACTTTAGTAACTTCGATCTTTTCCATTATTTATGGCACTGAGCCAGAAGCATCAATTCTGAACTTGCTTTAGCATGTAGCAGTCATTTCATAATAGGGAATATGCATGCAATTTTTTTATTTGCAAAATAAAATATTTATTAGCTCTAGTAAACAATCATGAAATTATTATTTAAATACCTTCATCATTTATTAAGTTACAAAGCTTCAAAGACTACAGTTAGAAAGAGAAGTCCGATACGTAATGTGACGTCAAATTACACAACGACTATACAGCTGCCATAAAAAACAGCGTTTTCGCGAGAGGGACAGATATATTTGTTTAAAAAAATTGTATCTCGTTCGTTTTTCGAACAATTTAGATTCTAATTTCACAGTTAGCATTATATTTTCCAATACTTTTAGATAAACTCTCCAGATCATAAATACTTTTTTCATGCATATTCCCTATTATGCATGTAGCAGTTATGAATTTACAAAAGTAGTGGATGTACAAATGTAGATATTTCTGGCATGAATTGTATGAATTCTTATGTTCTATGAATAATTTGTAAGAATTATTTTTCTATTTTTTGTTTTTTTTTGACATTTATGAGACATCAGCTGAATCAACAGGGGGTGTTGCTTATGAGCGCTTTATCCAATTGTTTTAATTAGCATTCATGAATTGCATTTTTTAAGTAGCTCTATCAATAACAACATAAATACAAAGATGTTGTATGCCATAATCTAAAGGTATTAACAACAAGCCCTCAGAGGTTTGCCTATCTAGGATTTTTGGGTACTAGTCCCAACTATTTAGTTAATCTCACAAAGCACTGCTTAAAATCCATTTGATAAGTACACTAACCTGAGTTATTATAAGGCTGAGGTCTAGAAGTATTGTAGTTTGGTCGCATTGGGCCACCACTGTAACCTTGTTGGTATCCACCACCAAAATTGCTATTAGGCTGGTTCCAGCCTCCTTGGTCCCCATAACCTTGATTTCCCCAATTTCCTCCAGCACTGCTAGAGTCCCATGGATTTTGATTGCTCCATCCACCTTGCCCATATCCAGAGTTGTAGCCACCATCTGTTTTTCAAAACAAATAATTAAGATATTTCAAAAAATTCTATATCAATCAAGTGTCACCCGTTACACAAACTAAAGTACCATATCTATATTTATCAGACAAGAAAGTGTGCTGAACACAAATTAGTGTATTTTCATATTAAAGCAAAATAATTTAAGTGTTTCAGTTGCAATGAAATTAGATAGTCAATCTTTACTTTTTCTGCCTTAATTCGAAATAGTTTCTGGCTTAGTGAGATAGCTCACTAAGCCATAAACTTAACACTTACAAACTATAACATTAAGGCAGATTTGAAGCAATGTTAGTAAAAATATACTTTACCAGAGTTGCCCCAATCCTGGTTTTGTCGGTTTCCCCAACCGCCTCCGCCGCCACCCCTGCCACCGCCCCGGCGGCCACCGCCACCGCCACCGCCACTGGCTCCCCCGGCCGCCATCTCAGACTTAGATAGGGCTTTCTTGACGTCCAAGCGATGCCCTTTGACTTTGTGGTTTGGATGCACTTGGAAAAAAAGTGAAGCTATTAAATTGCTCTAGACTGTAACAGCATGAGTAATAAAAACAATGATGAACTCACAACATATCCTGTCTACTGGGTCATAATCATCAAACTCAATAAATCCAAATCCTCTCTTTTTTCCTGTTTCCTTTTCAGTCACTAAGCTTACAGAAACAATGCTCCCATATGAGCTAAAATACTCCTTTAAATC